>JAVANC010000011.1:471774-1020981 GCA_033319125.1 Parnassius glacialis
CAAGAACTTATATCAAATTTGGAAAATGAAGGATTAAATACTAATAAATTAACACACATACAGACTGAAAAATACCTTGAAGACGCTGTATTAAAATTAAATGACTGCATAACTAAAGCCTGTGATGAATCTATGCCCAAATTAATAAATAACAAATTTATTAAGAAGATCAAGTGGTGGAACAAAGAATTAGACCTTAAGAAGAAGACAGTTATAAGGCTTAGACGAAAAATACGACATGCTAATCAGAACAGGAAACCTTATGTTATAGATGATTACTTAAGAGCGCTATCTGACTACAAAGAAACCATTTTAAGGACGAAAACTAATAGTTGGAAAGAGTACTGCACGGGACAATCACGAGAGACAATGTGGGACAAATACTATAGAATTAATAAGCTTACAGATAGGCATTTTAATGAAGATATGCTAAAAGATTCAGACGGAAATATTCTAGATCCATTGCAATCCACGGCTTTATTGGCTAACACATTTTACCCAGCTGATAATATAGACAACGATACAGAATATCATACAAAAATACGACAGGATACGAATACAATAGAAAGTCAAATAAAAATCATAAAACGATCTACAGAATTCACACCCTTTACAACCTATGAAATGAGTTCAGTTATTGAAAATATAAAACCATCAAAAGCACCTGGCCTGGATGGATTTACGGCAGACATATGCAATGCCAGTATCAAGGCCACTCCAGAACTTATTTTGGAATTAATGAACAGATGTTTATATATAGGATACTTTCCAAAAGTTTGGAAAATCGCAATCATACGTATTGTTAAAAAACCGGGTAAGGACAACTACACAACCCCTAAGGCATATAGACCAATTGGCTTACTACCGGTAATGGGGAAGGTACTTGAAAAAATGATAACAAATAGATTAACTTGGTTTCTAGGACACAATAACAAATTGAGTACACGACAATACGGATTTATGCCCCAAATAAGTACTGAAGACGCATTGTACGATGCTGTTACCTTGATAAGAGATAAACTTAAAAAACGAAAAATCATAGCTGTCATCTCTCTAGATATCGAAGGGGCCTTTGATAATGCATGGTGGCCTATAATTAAAAAGCAACTGTATGAAAATAAATGTGATCCATACATATTAGCAAATATTTTCAGCTATCTTAACGAGCGTTCTGTCGAAGTACACTATGCCGGCACGAAGATCACCAAGCCAACTAACAAAGGATGTATTCAAGGATCCACTTGTGGACCACTGATGTGGAATATCCAGCTTGACCCTTTGTTAAAATCAGCAGATACAATAGAAGCTCACATTCAGGCATTTGCAGATGACATATTGTTAATTGCGGAAGCAGATACAACTAAAGAATTGGAACGGAAAACTAACGAAGCTTTATTAAAAATATCAGAATGGAGTGAACGAAATAAAATGAAATTTGCAGCCCACAAGACAAAAGTAATAATAGTAACGAAGAAGCTTAAATATGATACACCAAAATTTGTACTAAATAACACAATACTCAATATAAGTACTGATCTTACAGTATTAGGATTAACAATCGATAGCAATTTAAATTTCAACACACATTTGGACAGAACTATAGAAAAAGTAACAAATATTTATAAAAGTATTACTAGAGCTGCTAAATCTACCTGGGGACTTAATAGTGAAATATTAAGAATTATTTATATAGCAGTAATTGAACCAATTATTTTATATGCATCAAGTTCCTGGGATCAAGTTATTGACAAAAAATATATCAAATCGAAATTGGACCGCATAACGAGAATGTTTGCAATACGAATTGCAAAGGCGCATAAAACTACTTCTTGTGTTGCAAGTACGCTTTTGGGTAAGATCCTCCCTTTAGATTTAAGAGTAAGGGAAACGGCCGAATTGCACAGAACCAAAAGAGGAAAGCTCCTGGATATTCTCCTAGATAGGCCAATCGAAAGCAAAGTCAGCGTTTTTAATTTACCCTCACCTCCACAAAGAAAGCCTCTGTCATTTAAGGACGTTTATAAAGAAGAGGACCTAAAAGAAATTGGAAGGGATATACCACAATTGTTTACAGATGGTAGTAAGATAGAAGGTAAGGTGGGTGCTGCAGTTGTGTGTTATGAGAACGGTAGGGAAAAATTTAATTCAAACTTTAAGCTGGATAACTACTGCTCTGTATTCCAAGCTGAGTTAGCAGCAATACTTCGAGCTGTTGAACTCATAATACGTAAAAAACAGTTAAAAAGAACGCAAATACTAAGTGATTCGAGATCTGCTTTAGAATCTGTTTGTAACCCGCAAAATACTCATCCTATTGTAGTGGAAATAAATAAAAAAATATCTGAGATACACGAAAATGGGGGCCAAATACAACTGTTTTGGATAAAGGCCCATTCTGGACTACATGGCAATGAGCGAGCTGACGAATTGGCCAAAAAGGCAGCCTTACATAAGAAAACTGCCCCTGTGTATGATATGGTCCCGGTATCCTTTGTCAAGTGGTCCCTCAGAAACATGACAATTACGGAATGGCAACAACGATACACAAAGGAAGAAGCAGGAGCAATAACAAAGTTATTCTTTGATGACGTTCGCCGAGGCCATAACCTAACCTAACCTAACCTAACCTAACCTAACCTAACCTAACCTTTTTTTTTTTTTTTTTTTTTTTCGTGGGGAAATCCTCATGGATACCTCCGGCTGCGGGGGCAACCGGAAGGTTATGCCGGACTCCTACCGGCTAAAACCCCACGTTGCCTCCTCGCACGTGTGCGCGGGGCCGCGGGAATCCAAATTCTTCCGCAGCCCCACACTAGTGCTGGCCCGGTCTGGCCGGGCCTCGTCTCCTGCACGGGGTAGCAAGGTGTTCAGCTACCCCCCTCCACAGCCTCCAACTCCACCTGCGTATCGGGCCCCCCCGAGTCCGATACGCGGAGGCCATGGGGCCAGGATAATCGAGCGCTTATTAGCGCCCGCTTTCCCGACCCCAGCGGCGGATCTGGTCTATGGCTCCGCCGCGAACCAAGATTCGGCTGCGGAGGGTAGGGAGAGCGGCGCCTCGCAATACCAACACTCCTCTCCCCCCGCAGCCCCACCACCACCGCATCATTAAACGGTGCGGCCCCGTCTGAGTCGCGGAGGATAGGGCGAGTGGCGCATCGCCATACCAGCACTCCTCTTCCTCCGCGACTCCACCTCGGCTGCAGCGGTAGAGGGTGCGGACTCCCCTCTCACCGCAGCCCCCCGACACACATCCGAAGTGGGCTTCCCAAGCCCACTCGGAGTGGCCACCTCGGGCCGGCCCTACACCACGGGCCAGCCAAGGGGTTCCTCTTCGTTCACCGCGGTTGACCAAGCCACGGCTACTAAGCCCCCCCGCCACGACAAGGCGGGAACCCGTTCGGGGGGGGAACCTAACCTAACGTAACCTAACCTACCTAACCTAACCTAATCTTGTTTTTTTTTTTTTTTTTTCGTGGGGAAATCCTCATGGATACCTCCGGCTGCGGGGACAACCGGAAGGTTATGCCGGACTCCTACCGGCTAAAACCCCACGGTGCCTGCTCGCACGTGCGCGCGGGGCCGCGGGAATCCAAATTCTTCCGCAACCCCGCACTAGTGCTGGCACGGTCTGTCCGGGCCTCGTCTCCTGCACGGGGTAGCGAGGTGGTCAGCTACCCCCCTCCACGGCCTCCAACTCCACCTGCGTATCGGACCTCCCCGAGTCCGATACGCGGAGGCCATGGGGCCAGGAAAAACTAGCACTCAGAAGCACCAGCCTTCCTGACCCCAGCGGCGGATCTGGTCTATGGCTCCGCCGCCAACCAAGATTCGGCTGCGGAGGGTAGGGAGAGCGGCGCCTCGCAATACCGGCACTCCTCTCCCCCCGCAGCCCCACCACCACCGCATCAAGGAACGGTGCGGCCCCGTCTGAGTCGCGGAGGATAGGGCGAGTGGCGCATCGCCATACAAGCACTCCTCTTCCTCCGCGACTCTACCCCGGCTGCAGCGGTAGAGGGAGCACTCATCTCTCTCACCGCAGCCCACCGACACACATCCGTAGTGGGCTCGTGAAGCCCACTCGGAGTGGCCACCTCGGGCCGGCCCTACACCACGGGCCAGCCAAGGGGTTCCTCTTTGTTCACCGCGGTTGACCAAGCCACGGCTACTAAGCCCCCCCGCCACGACAAGGCGGAAACCCGTTCGGGGGGGAACCTAACCTAACCTAACCTAACCTTTTTTTTTTTTTTTCGTGGGGAAATCCTCATGGATACCTCCGGCTGCGGGGGCAACCGGAAGGTTATGCCGGACTCCTACCGGCTAAAACCCCACGGTACCTTCTCGCACGTGTGCGCGGGGCCGCGGGAATCCAAATTCTTCCGCAGCCCCGCACTAGTGCTGGCCCGGTCTGTCCGGGCCTCGTCTCCTGCACGGGGTAGCGAGGTGTTAAGCTACCCCCTTCCACAGCCTCCAATTCCACCTGCGTATCGGATCCCCCCCCAATCCGATACGCGGAGGCCATGGGGCCAGGAAAATCGAGCGCTTAGTTGTACCCGCTTTCCCGACCCCAGCGGCGGATCTGGTCTCGGGCTCCGCCGCCTACCAAGTTTCGGCCGCGGAGGGTAGGGAGAGCGGCGCCTCGCAATACCGACACTCCTCTCCCCCCGCGGCCCCACCACCACCGCATCAACGGTGCGGCCCCGTCTGAGTCGCGAAGGATAGGGCGAGTGGCGCATCGCCATACCAGCACTCCTCTTCCTCCGCGACTCCACCTCGGCTGCAGCGGTAGAGGGAGCACTCATCCCTCTCACCGCAGCCCACCAGCACACATCCGAAGTGGACTTCCCAAGCCCACTCGGAGTGGCCACCTCGGGCCGGCCCTACACCTCGGGCCAGCCTAGGGGTTCCTCTTTGTTCACCGCGGTTGACCAAGCCACGGCTACTAAGCCCCCCCGCCACGACAAGGCGGGAACCCGTTCGGGGGGGAACCTAACCTAACCTAACCTAACCTAACCGATAACGTAAAATCTTAATATCTTTGTTAATTCGTGTCCCACAATAATAATTTAGGTCTTAACTTTTAGGTTTTAATTAATTCTAATATATTATAAAATTTTCGACTTTTAGTTTATTATATGTTATCCGTCATGTCTGAATCAGTAGTGTTTGTTGATTCTGAAAGCACCAAAAACTCAGCAGTCCAAAATATACACCAACTTGCCAAAAATATAGTCACGGCTATCCAAAACGGAAAAAGCATAACCTCGGAAAGGAAAAATAGCATTATTAATATGGCAAATGAGATAATGCAGTTAACTGCACGAATCGATGCTGGCGGTTGCGGCATGGATACTGCTGAAATTCAGACTATCATTAAGGGGTGTATCAAGGAAGAAATCGTTAATCTTAAGGAGGAGCTCAAACGACCAACGTATGCTCAAGTTACCAAAGCCGCACCAACCCCTTTTACAATTGGAAAGGAAAAACCTCAATCAAAACCGGCTTTAATAATTACATCTAATTCCGAAACCAAACAAGGTACTATAGAAACTTGGAGGAAAAGTTTTTCGTTCAAAAATACAACGTTTGCGCCATCAAAAGTTACGCCTTTATCAAACACAAAATTGCGAGTAGAATTTGATACAGCTGAGCAGAGAGATCAAGTTCTTAATAATATTGACAAGAATCAAGGTATTATAAACGTAGAAATTGCAAAGAAGTTGCGGCCAATGATCCAATTAAAAGGCATATCGAAAGATGTTGCTGCAGAGGAGCTCATAGATTTACTCAAACGCCAGAACGAAACAATTAACGAACTAATCTATAATGAATCTGATCTTGTACTCAGATTTAAACGCAAAAATAAAAACGATAAGTTGTACAATGCTATATTACTAACTACACCAGTAATATGGCACAAATTAATTAAAATGAAACGCGTCAACTTAGACCACCAAAAGATTCAAGTAGAGGAATTTTCAACTCACATCCAGTGCTTTAAATGTCTTCAATTCGGACACACAAAAAATTTCTGCACATCTGATGTCGAACCTTGCTCTCATTGTGCATCGCTGTCACACAAATATACTAACTGCACTTTCAAACGTGACCAAAGTAAACTATGCTGCTACAATTGTGTTGCACACAATAACAAATTTAAAACCAGTAGAGACACTAAACATTCCGCCACATCTAACTCATGCCCCACTGTCTGTATTATGATTAATCGAGCTATTCAACGAACCGATTATGGATATTGAACCCAATGTGAAACCAACTCAACGTGTCTCTCGCATAATTAAATCTAAATCAATTAACAATAAATCTAAGGAATGTGGTAAAATAAGTAAAGAATTTAAATTTATTCAATGCAATCTTGGAAGATGCAATGAGGCTCAACACGAACTTAACTTATTTTTGAAAGAAAATGATGTACATGTCGCACTTTTAAATGAACCATATTTGGGTAATAACAACGTAATGAAAAAACTTGACGGGTATATATCTTATCAGTTTCAATTGAATCGTCCAGTCAAAGCATGCATAATGATCAAAGAAAATACTTTTAGTACTATTGGAATTTCGAAATACTCAACTTCTAACTTATCAATTGTAGAAATTAATAAAAGCGGGAAAAGAATATTTTTGACTAGTGTTTATATTGAACCCAAAAATGATGAATATAACACTCTAGATCAGCTTATTTTATCTTGTGACATTTAAGTTGTTCTACAGTTTGGCACTTTCACCAGATTTTTCTGCTCATTGGTTTCCAAGATATAGGAGGAAAACCAAAAAACCACGTGGCAGTGAAAACTCAAACCGCGACCGTGCGGCTGAATTTTAACACGCAGATCTGTTAACTGCTGCTTGAGAAGCCTCCTGGTACTTGTTTCACCAAGGCCGGATTTGTAGTTTAGAAGTTATTGCTGAAAGTGTCAATTTCTCCGAAATCACTCATTTTCACCTGATTATTGCGAGTGATTTTAAGCGACAACCTGCCTTTTTTATTTTTTGGCTTTGTTGAAAAACTAATATAAAATTTAATTGTAAAATTTCGGATTTTTTGAATTAGCGGTTTCAGAGATATAAGATTTTTCTTACTTTCACTCTTCCACGTGCTATGTCTTCCAACCACCTATCAAAAACTGTTTGTTAGTAGAAAGATAGTACGTTACATAACGTTAAAAAATCACTTTACAGAATTGCGATAACTTTTTTCGTTTAGGAGTTACGAAATTTTCAGTGATTTTTCAGGATTTCTCAGCTCATCTAGGCATATCAGTGTGACGCTTATTATCAATCGATAGATCGTAAAATTTCCATTTATTATAGTCCAAACACGACTATCCTAGCTCTTTTCGTTGCGGAGTTATTATAATTTTTAACTTTTCGACCATTTTGTCCGCCATATTGGAAATCTTCAAAGTCTTATATCTCTGAAAGTATTCGTCACATGAACGCGGGATTTCCAGTATAGGTGCTAGAATTAATTGCAGCACACTTGGAAATAAGAAAATCCAATCGCCAATATCGCCATAATCTGGCGATACCATTGTATAGCCTGCAAAAGGACGAGTCAAATGAGCCCAAACACGGCTATTTCACTCAAACTTGGCTTAAAATAATCCGCTTTAAAGTTATCGACCGCCATATTGAGACGCCATCTTGGAATATTTCAAAGCTGCATAACTTTGGAACCAAGGGTCCGATTTTGATGCGGTTCTCAACACGCGTATAGGTTAATCGATACCTATATCATAAAGTTAGATCCAAAAGTCTTTGATCACAAACTGAAGTGGCCACCTTCCCCGCCATCTTGACAAGCGAAGAACACGCATAACTCCCGAACTAAACGCCCAAATTTGATGCGGTTTTCGGCATAGTTACGACCACACGATAAACTGCATACCTGCGTGAGTATAAAAACTTTAGGGGAATATATAGATATATATTTAGTCAGCCATATTGAAAAATTTCAAAAGTCTGTTACTCCAAAACCGCTAAACCGATTGAAGTGGTGTTTGGGCTCAAACGCTTTTGAATCATACGGGGCTTATAAATCTTACATTGCTATACCAATAGGGCCGCTCAAAGGCGAGGAAAGAGAAAATGTCCTGCAAATCTGGATCTTCAGGCTCCAGCTCAGCTAAGTCAAGTCTGTCGAAAGTTAAAAGAGGTGTAAATCCAACCCCCAGTGTGGCGCTGCGTAAAAAAGTGTTAATCCAAAATGCAACCACGTCTGGGAGGACGGCGGAGGCGGAGCAGGATAACACCCCAACGGTTGGAGAATTGGCCTCTTGTTCTGCTGCTTCCACCTCTTCCAGTCATAGCACAGACAGACGGGACGCTCTTGCGCCAGTACAGTTCACACCACAAAATGCAGGTTTGGAGGACGGTAGCTCCATAACTCTGGACATTGATAAAGAACTTAACATCCTAGGTCTATGCAAACCAGTCAGGGAGACTGAAGATGAGTGGTCTGATGGTGACAGTATAACTAGTGGCAACAGCAGGAGGCTAGGCAAAATATCAGAATTAAACCAAAGTGTAACAAACCTTAACTTGGTGGTAGAAAAATCAATTAAAAGCAACATTGTCCCGGAGACCCAGAAAGTTGTCTCAGAACATTTCAACACACAACCGGATCCTCGAATCAATCATATAATATCACAACTAGAGGACACAAAAGAAATGCTCCGATCATATCAATCGGCAAACCAACCCGGGGAATCAATCACAAAGGCTGATTTAGAAAACACTATAAAACCTATAACGCATTTGCTTAGAACTGTATACAACGAAGTTAGTGATTTAAAAGATTATAATACATCTCAAATGGCAGTTCAGGGAAATTCTGATCTTGGAACTGAACTAGCTATATCAGAGATCAGGGAAAAAATTGACGAACTCAAAAATATTGGCAACATAAATACATTCACAGAAGACGCAAAGGACCATAAAATATACACTGAACCTTCCAAAAGCCCAATTCACACCACTAAAAAATCTTACGCAGAAGTGACTCAAACACCCCGTTATGCAATGATCGTCGAATCTATAGACCCACGTTCTACGAGTGATGACATCTTAAAACAGGTTAAAACCGACATCGACCCAGTAGAACTGGGTATACGAGTCAATAAAATTACTAAACTGAAAAACCAAAGAGTTGTAATTAACTGTGACTCAAAGCAGGATAGGCAGACACTTAAAGCAGCCATTCGAGACACCTGCGATAGACTAACTGTATCTACGCCAGTAATTAAAAAACCTCAGTTACGATTAGTGGGAATCACAAATGACTTGGATGATACAAAATTAGTTAAAGCAATAACAAGTCAAAACAGCAACATTCTAACTGAATTAACGGAAAACGATAAAGCAATTAAAGTCCTTCGCAGAACCAGAGGAAGAATAAGAGAAGTAAGTAACATAATCCTCAAAGTCTCTCCTCAGATGTGGTCTAAATTGAAAGATCAGAAGCTGCGGATTGGTTACCAGGTCGTTCCTTGCGTAGACCAATCTCCAATAACTCAGTGCTTTAAGTGTCTTGGATTCAGCCACAAAGCAAGGGATTGCAACAATGAGCTTCGCTGTGGATACTGTGCTGAGGGGCATGATACGAGGGAGTGTATAAAGCGTAACGACGCTCCCAAGTGCTGTAACTGCCGCATCGCACGACGAGTAAATCTAATGCATCCTGCATATAGCCCAGAATGCCAAGAATGGCAAAAGTGGGATAGGATCGCAAGATCCTCAGTATCATATTGTTAAGATACAGACAACGACAGGTCAAACCTAGCACGACAGAGTTCCTCCGACATAAAAAAACATATCAAAATTGTACAGTATAACCTGGATCGTGGGCGGGCGGCAACACTCGAGTGTTTACGCACAGCCACGATGCAGGGATTCTCGATCATTCTAATGCAGGAACCTTACGTGGGTGCAAAAGCTCACCTATCGGTTGGATCTCAATACCGTGTTATTCAAAAAGTAACCTATGACAGCTCTAAGCCAGTTAGGTCGGCAATTGTTGTCACAGACCCTACAATACATTTTTCTGTAAACCCTAATTTTCTTAGTGAAGATATAGTAGGTGTTGAATTAAAGTGAGGATATATAAAAATAGGAATAATTAGCATGTACTTACATGAAAAAGGAAATCTGGACGAAGATCTACAAACAGTCAAGAAATACATATCAAGCATGAAGACGGAAGAAATCATTGTTGGAGGTGACGCCAATGCAAAGAGTATCTGGTGGGGCTGCAATGCAGACGACAATAGAGGGAAAACTATAATGGAAGCACTAGTAGAACTAAACTTAGAAATCCTAAATGTGGGAACAAGGCCAACCTTTTCTGCTCATAGAATGGGTTCATTATGTACAAGTATTATTGATGTTACAGCCTGTACGTCCTCGTTACTTCACAGAGTCAAAAACTGGAGAGTAGACGATACATTCTGCACAATATCAAATCATAAGTCAATCCTATTCAACCTAGAAATAGATAGTTATACCACTGAAATCAATCTAAATACTACAAGAAAATATAACACCAACAAGGCTAATTGGGATAATCTAAAAAAAGATTTAAGTGCTGAATTGCAAAAGAATAATATAACAAAAGAAAAAATAGAAGAAAGCGAAACAACCCAAGTGTTAGAAAACTTAATAAGCGACTACACACAAAATATTTTAATAGCATGCGATAAAAATATACCATTAATAAACCAAAGGAGGAAATTGAAAACAGCCATACGGTGGAATAAAGAAATAGACGAAAAGAAATTAGAAATGATTAGACGAAGACGAAGAATAATGAACGCACATCCCAAAAGAAGAAATTACGTAATAGAGCAATACCTAGACGCGAAACAGGATTTTACTAGCGCAATCGAGAAAGCTACAACCAAAAGTTGGATAGATCTCTGTTCCAAGGAAGAAAAAGAATCCCTATGGCAAAGGACGTACCGAATTCTTAAAGTGTGTTCTAGTAAAGAGGAGGACAGGCTACTCAGGAATTCCAACGGTGAAACTCTCTCGGAAGTAGAATCGGCAAACAAACTAGCTGACACATTTTTTCCTTGGGATAACTCTGACACTGATACAGCAGATCAAGCCGAAATCAGGAATGGCACGCTAGAATTAACCAACAGATTAAAAAGCGAGCACACCACAACAATAAGGCAATTTACCAAACAGGAAATAGCACATATATTCAAAAATATGAGTCCCAAAAAAGCCCCTGGAGCGGATGGCCTAACGTCGGATATTTGTCAAGTCGCGTTCGATACTAATCCGAACGTCCTACAATCACTGTATAACAAGTGCCTGATGTTTGGTTACTTTCCAAAAACATGGAAAAAGGCGACAATCAAAGTAATTTCCAAACCAAATAGGGAAGACTACTCCCAGCCAAAGTCTTACAGACCTATTGGTCTGTTGCCAGTATTAGGCAAGATACTGGAAAAACTATTTGTCAACAGAGTCCAATGGCAGCTAGGAAAACTAGACAGGATGAGTCATAGGCAATATGGTTTCACTCCTCAAAGAAGCACAGAGGATGCCTTATACGACAGTATTTCTATAATAAAACAAGGCTTAAAGAAAAAAGCCTTAGTCGTAATAGTATCACTCGATATAGAGGGTGCATTTGACAATGCATGGTGGCCCGCCATAGTAAGTCAACTCAACTCTAAAAGAATTGATACATCCATGCTAAAATAATAAGTAGCTATTTGTCTGAGAGGGAAATATACCTTAAGTATGCTGGGCACGAAGTACAAAAACCCACTAATAAAGGATGCATCCAGGGATCAACCTGTGGCCCTTTACTTTGGAATGTTTTACTAGACCCACTACTGCAAAGTACAGGAAAACTTAACACCCACGTACAAGCTTTTGCCGACGATATTTTAATTGTCCCTACCAATCAAAATGGCCAAAAACTCGAAGAAGAAGTGAATGACACACTTAGAATTATAACTGAATGGGGCCAAAAATATAAATTAAAATTTGCCCCCCCACAAGACCCAATCAGTAATAATCACCAAAAAACAAAAATTTCACCGACCAGTTTTAAAAATGGATGGAGTAGAACTTCAGTTTTCGGATCGAGTAAAGATTCTGGGTCTAACAATAGATAAAAACATTAACTTCAAGCTTCATCTGGATGATGTTTGCCGCAAGGCCATAAACATATATAAAATGGTCTCCAGAGCAGCAAGGGCTCATTGGGGGCTAAACTCGGAGATTATAAGGACAATTTATTTAGCCGTAGTTGAGCCGACTATACTCTACGCTGCCAGTTGTTGGGCTGATACAACAGAAAAAAAATATATTGAACGTATGCTTAACAGGATGACCCAAGTTTTCGGCATAAGAATATGTAAAGGGCACAGAACTAATTCTTTAATCTCTAGCACATTACTTTCGCAAATAATACCATTAGCATTCAGGGCTAAAGAGAATGCTAGAATTTACGAAATTAAGCGAGGCAAACCCACTGAACACCTGCCAGACAGGGAATTGGAAAAAAGAGTAAGTCCTTACAACCTTCCGCATCCATCTGAAAGAACAGAGCGACAATTCGAACTCATAAGCAACCAGAATGAAATTGAAGAAATTAAAAACAACTGGCCAAAAATATATACCGACGGCAGCAAGATTGACAACAAAGTAGGTGCAGCTGTATCAGTCTGGCAAAACGGAGTTGAAACAAGAACAATATCATTTAGACTGGAAAGCTACTGTAGTGTCTTTCAGGCGGAGATGATAGCAATTCTGAAAGCCGTTAAATATGTAGCTGACAAAAACTATCAAGGAGCCAACATACTTAGCGACTCAAGATCGGCAATAGTAACTATCTGTGATCCATCATCGCTGAATCCAATCGCTGCTGAAATCCGAGAAATAATAACATCAATGGAATATAACAAAACAAAAATAGTGCTGTACTGGATAAAAGCACACTGTGGAATCCAAGGTAACGAGAGGGCGGATGAACTAGCCAAGCGAGCTGCTCTTAAAAACAAACAAAGACCAGCATATGACAGAGTTCCATTGTCCTATGCAAAGCGCCTCATCAGAGACTCCACTCTCCAAGTCTGGCAAAGAAGATATGAAGAATCTCCAACAAGTAATCTAACGAAGACCTTTTTCCCCAACATAGTTATAGCATATAAAATAATAAAAAATATAAAAATGACAAACTTAACTACCCATTTGTTCACCGGTCACGGTGGAAATAAAGCGTATTTATACAAGTATAAGCTCTCGTCATCCCCAGGCTGCATTTGTGATGAAAACTTAGATCAAACTGTAGAACATTTACTAATTGAATGCCCACGCTTTAACAAAACCAGATTTGAATCCGAATGCACCATGGGAGTGACAATCAATAAAGATAATTTAAATATGATAATGCAGGACAACAATTGCTGAACTATCTTCATGAAATTTGCACTTACAGTACTGAGAATTATAAGCAAGGAAAATGGTAGTAAACATATAGATTAAACGTAAGAAATAATGTATTGTATAATATAGATAGTAATATATACATTATTTGTAATAAATAACTGATATCATGTATGTGTTATGTGATAGGTAGATTCAAAAATTGTAAATTGTATAATTGTAAAAATATAATTGTGGAAAAAAAATGTCACAAATATAAAAAAAAAAAAAATTATACACGCAAGGTAAGCAAGGTAAAAGAAAAAAAATGCTGGAAAAAAAATAATAATAAAGAAATATATTAGAAAAAAAAGATAAAAAAAAAATAGAAAAACAAGAAGAATAGGGGACATTATATATAGTTATTGAATAAAAACATTCAAGCCATCGTAAAGCTGTGTCCAAGAATACGAATAAGTTTGCATGCATATCAAGTTTATGTCGTAAATAAAAAACACTTAATTAATAAGATATGTCTTGTAGCTTAGATTATAAGTAGTATTAGTAGTAAGTATAATTATGAGTATTAGTAATATGAGTAGAAGTATAAGTAATGAAGCCATTGCCACTAAGTGACAAAAAAAATGAGTAAATTGCACACAGAGCGGAATAATATTAATAAAAAAAATAAAAAAATAAATAAAAAAAAAACATCGATAAAAATTGTAGAGATTATTAATTTAAACATAAATAAGAAGGGTACTGCAGTAAAGTAGTAGTGTTAAAAGTATAACAATAAAAAAAAAAAACCTAACCAAACCTAACCTAACCTTTTTTTTTTTTTTTTTTTTTCGTGGGGAAATCCTCATGGATACCTCCGGCTGCGGGGGCAACCGGAAGGTTATGCCGGACTCCTACCGGCTAAAACCCCACGTTGCCTCCTCGCACGTGCGCGCGGGGCCGCGGGAATCCAAATTCTTCCGCAGCCCCACACTAGTGCTGGCCCGGTCTGGCCGGGCCTCGTCTCCTGCACGGGGTAGCAAGGTGTTCAGCTACCCCCCTCCACAGCCTCCAACTCCACCTGCGTATCGGACCCCCCCGAGTCCGATACGCGGAGGCCATGGGGCCAGGAAAATCGAGCGCTTATTAGCGCCCGCTTTCCCGACCCCAGCGGCGGATCTGGTCTATGGCTCCGCCGCGAACCAAGATTCGGCTGCGGAGGGTAGGGAGAGCGGCGCCTCGCAATACCGACACTCCTCTCCCCCCGCAGCCCCACCACCACCGCATCATTAAACGGTGCGGCCCCGTCTGAGTCGCGGAGGATAGGGCGAGTGGCGCATCGCCATACCAGCACTCCTCTTCCTCCGCGACTCCACCTCGGCTGCAGCGGTAGAGGGTGCGGACTCCCCTCTCACCGCAGCCCCCCGACACACATCCGAAGTGGGCTTCCCAAGCCCACTCGGAGTGGCCACCTCGGGCCGGCCCTACACCACGGGCCAGCCAAGGGGTTCCTCTTCGTTCACCGCGGTTGACCAAGCCACGGCTACTAAGCCCCCCCGCCACGACAAGGCGGGAACCCGTTCGGGGGGGAACCTAACCTAACCTAACCTAACCTTTTTTTTTTTTTACATGGGGAAATGCCTACGCATACCCGCCTCGCGGGGGCAAGGACGGGTTATGTCGGACTCGCACCGACTAAAACCCCATGGTGTTCCACCCTAGTCGCATATTGGCAGGGCCACGGGAACGCTTTCGCACACTTCCGCGGCCCCACCTGCGCTGGCCGCCCCATGGCGGCCTCTCCTTGGGAGAGGAACACTCCTCCCCATCTCCTTCTCCGGTAAGGCGCACCAGAACACATGGCGCGCCCTCCTCCTCGGCCTCCAATTTTACATGCGCAACGGACGCCCCCGTTTCCGATGCGCGAAGGCCATGGGGCCAGGAAAAACTAGCACTCAGGAGCACCAGCCTTCCCGACCCCAGCGGCGGATCTGGTCTATGGCTCCGCCGCCAACCAAAATTCGGCTGCGGAGGGTAGGGAGAGCGGCGCCTCGCAATACCGGCACTCCTCTCCCCCCGCAGCCCCACCACCACCGCATAAACGGTGCGGCCCCGTCTGAGTCGCGGAGGATAGGGCGAGTGGCGCATCGCCATACCAGCACTCCTCTTCCTCCGCGACTCCACCTCGGCTGCAGCGGTAGAGGGTGCGGACTCCCCTCTCACCGCAGCCCCCCGAAACACATCCGAAGTGGGCTTCCCAAGCCTACTCGGAGTGGCCACCTCGGGCCGGCCCTACACCTCGGGCCAGCCAAGGGGTTCCTCTACGTTCACCGCGGTTGACCAAGCCACGGCTACTAAGCCCCCCCGCCACGACAAGGCGGGAACCCGTTCGGGGGGGAACCTAACATTACCTAACCAAACCTTTTTTTTTTTTTTTTTTTTTTCGTGGGGAAATCCTCATGGATACCTCCGGCTGCGGGGACAACCGGAAGGTTATGCCGGACTCCTACCGGCTAAAACCCCACGGTGCCTCCTCGCACGTGCGCGCGGGGCCGCGGGAATCCAAATTCTTCCGCAGCCCCACACTAGTGCTGGCCCGGTATGTCCGGGCCTCGTCTCCTGCACGGGGTAGCGAGGTGGTCAGCTACCCCCCTCCACGGCCTCCAACTCCACCTGCGTATCGGACCTCCCCGAGTCCGATACGCGGAGGCCATGGGGCCAGGAAAAACTAGCACTCAGAAGCACCAGCCTTCCTGACCCCAGCGGCGGATCTGGTCTATGGCTCCGCCGCTAACCAAGATTCGGCTGCGGAGGGTAGGGAGAGCGGCGCCTCGCAATACCGGCACTCCTCTCCCCCCGCAGCCCCACCACCACCGCATCAACCAACGGTGCGGCCCCGTCTGAGTCGCGGAGGATAGGGCGAGTGGCGCATCGCCATACCAGCACTCCTCTTCCTCCGCGACTCCACCTCGGTTGCAGCGGTAGAGGGTGCGGACTCCCCTCTCACCGCAGCCCCCCGACACACATCCGAAGTGGGCTTCCCAAGCCCACTCGGAGTGGCCACCTCGGGCCGGCCCTACACCTCGGGCCAGCCAAGGGGTTCCTCTTCGTTCACCGCGGTTGACCAAGCCACGGCTACTAAGCCCCCCCGCCACGACAAGGCGGGAACCCGTTCGGGGGGGACCTAACCTAACCTAACCTAACCTTTTTTTTTTTTCGTGGGGAAATCCTCATGGATACCTCCGGCTGCGGGGGCAACCGGAAGGTTATGCCGGACTCTTACCGGCTAAAACCCCACGGTGCCTCCTCGCACATGCGCGCAGGGCCGCGGGAATCCAAATTCTTCCGCAGCCCCGCACTAGTGCTGGCCCGATCTGTCCGGGCCTCGTCTCCTGCACGGGGTAGCGAGGTGTTAAGCTACCCCCCTCCACAGCCTCCAACTCCACCTGCGTATCGGACCCCCCCGAGTCCGATACGCGGAGGCCATGGGGCCAGAAAAATCGAGCGCTATGTAGCGTCCGCTTTCCCGACCCCAGCGGCGGATCTGGTCTCGGGCTCCGCCGCCAACCAAGATTCGGATGCGGAGGGTAGGGAGAGCGGCGCCTCGCAATACCGGCACTCCTCTCCCCCCGCAGCCCCACCACCACCGCATCAATTAACGGTGCGGCCCCGTCTGAGTCGCGGAGGATAGTGCGAGTGGCGCATCGCCATACCAGCACTCCTCTTCCTCCGCGACTCCACCTCGGCTGCAGCGGTAGAGGGTGCGGACTCCCCTCTCACCGCAGCCCCCCGAAACACATCCGAAGTGGGCTTCCCAAGCCTACTCGGAGTGGCCACCTCGGGCCGGCCCTACACCTCGGGCCAGCCAAGGGGTTCCTCTTCGTTCACCGCGGTTGACCAAGCCACGGCTACTAAGCCCCCCCGCCACGACAAGGCGGGAACCCGTTCGGGGGGGAACCTAACATTACCTAACCTAACCTTTTTTTTTTTTTTTTTTTTCGTGGGGAAATCCTCATGGATACCTCCGGCTGCGGGGACAACCGGAAGGTTTATGCCGGACTCCTACCGGCTAAAACCCCACGGTGCCTCCTCGCACGTGCGCGCGGGGCCGCGGGGAATCCAAATTCTTCCGCAGCCCCACACTAGTGCTGGCCCGGTATGTCCGGGCCTCGTCTCCTGCACGGGGTAGCGAGGTGGTCAGCTACCCCCCTCCACGGCCTCCAACTCCACCTGCGTATCGGACCTCCCCGAGTCCGATACGCGGAGGCCATGGGGCCAGGAAAAACTAGCACTCAGAAGCACCAGCCTTCCTGACCCCAGCGGCGGATCTGGTCTATGGCTCCGCCGCTAACCAAGATTCGGCTGCGGAGGGTAGGGAGAGCGGCGCCTCGCAATACCGGCACTCCTCTCCCCCCGCAGCCCCACCACCACCGCATCAACCAACGGTGCGGCCCCGTCTGAGTCGCGGAGGATAGGGCGAGTGGCGCATCGCCATACCAGCACTCCTCTTCCTCCGCGACTCCACCTCGGTTGCAGCGGTAGAGGGTGCGGACTCCCCTCTCACCGCAGCCCCCCGACACACATCCGAAGTGGGCTTCCCAAGCCCACTCGGAGTGGCCACCTCGGGCCGCCCTACACCTCGGGCCAGCCAAGGGGTCCTCTTCGTTCACCGCGGTTGACCAAGCCACGGCTACTAAGCCCCCCCGCCACGACAAGGCGGGAACCCGTTCGGGGGGACCTAACCTAACCTAACCTAACCTTTTTTTTTTTTTCGTGGGGAAATCCTCATGGATACCTCCGGCTGCGGGGGGCAACCGGAAGGTTATGCCGGACTCCTACCGGCTAAAACCCCACGGTACCTCCTCGCACGTGTGCGCGGGGCCGCGGGAATCCAAATTCTTCCGCAGCCCCCGCACTAGTGCTGGCCCGGTCTGTCCGGGCCTCGTCTCCTGCATGGGGTAGCGAGGTGGTCAGCTACCCCCCTCCACAGCCTCCAACTCCACCTGCGTATCGGACCCCCCCGAACCCGACACGCGGAGGCCATGGGGCCAGGAAAATCGAGCGCCCAGCAGCGCCCGCTTTCCTGACCCCAGCGGCGGATCTGGTCTCGGGCTCCGCCGCCAACCAAGATTCGGATGCGGAGGGTAGGGAGAGCGGCGCCTCGCAATACCGACACTCCTCTCCCCCCGCGGTCCCACCACAACCGCATCTACGGTGCGGCCCCGTCTGAGTCGCGGAGGATAGGGCGAGTGGCGCATCGCCATACCAACACTCCTCTTCCTCCGCGACTCCGCCTCGGCTGCAGCGGTAGGGGGTGCGGACTCCCCTCTCACCGCAGCCCCCCCACACACATCCGAAGTGGGCTTCCCAAGCTCACTCGGAGTGGCCACCTCGGGCCGGCCCTACACCACGGGCCAGCCAAGGGGTTCCTCTTCGTTCACCGCGGTTGACCAAGCCACGGCTACTAAGCCCCCCCGCCACGACAAGGCGGGAACCCGTTCGGGGGGGAACCTAACCTAACCTAACCTAACCAGTATTCCGTCAACGCCCGGCCCGTACGCATCGTTTCCTTATCGCTCCGCATTCAAAAAATCGTTAAAATAGGCTAAAGTGCTCCGATTTTCGTGCAATAAGTTTTATTGGGTGCAGTTTCGTGCAATCTTAGTGTTAGTGCAAAAGTAATAGGTGATAGTGCAGTTGTTTTGTGAAAAAACCTGAAAATCTCGGAGAAAAACGTGAAAAGGTAAAATTTTGAGGTTAAGTTTTACACTTTTTTTGCGTACGCCGTGATTTTTAGATCGATATCCTGTAGTTTTTATTTTTGCATTGAATGCCATTTAATTGGCTCTACATTTTGGCATAACTCTCAGTTTTTCTGACAAAAAGTTTTAGAGTTATTAACGACAAACTGGAAAACCACGTGGCAATTAAATCTTAAATTAAGATCGTGCAGCTATTTTTGAAAATATTTTCTGTTTCAGCACTTTAAACTAACATTTCTAAACTTGTTGCGTAAAAATCGGAGTACAGTATCAGGAGTTATTAACGAAAATATCAATTTTTTTAAATTTCTTAATAATTTAAACCTAAATAATTTTTAATTTTTAGCAAAAACATATCAATTTTGTTATTTAACTTTGTAGGAAAACTATTATTTAACATATCTACAAAAATTCAGAATTTTCTATTTTAGAATTACCGAGATATTGATTTTTTCGTAAAAACACTCTTCCACGTGCTACCTCTTCCAGGTGACTGGGGGAAAAATTCCCTATACCAATATTTAGAGTGTAGCTCTTACATCAATTTTCCGGTTTTAGTTCAAAATTATCTCATTTGGTTTGAAATTTATGCGTATTTCAGCATTTTTCAGGATTTCTCTTTACTTAAAACTTTCTCATTGAAAACAGTATTTTGTCTTGTTGGGTCTCGTCATTAGCTTTCTAAAGAGCCCAAACTCGACCATATTACGTGGCCCCGTTGCTGAGAAATAAGCTTTTCACCTTTTTTCGCCTTTGGCAGCCATTTTGAAAATTTTCAAACTGTTATATCTTCTAAACGAATCATCGTAGAAAGTTGCTGTTTTCTTTACATCTTGTAGTGGCTTCACAGAGCTCCAGGAGTTGACAGCTGATATCTCGAATTAGGCACACAACCAGGTGCGGAATCGGGTAAAACACTCAAAGCCAAACCGAATAAGCCCAAACTCGACTATCCTCGGAGTTTTGAGTCCAAAGTAATTAGAAAATTAGTTTTTAGTGGCCATCTTGAATCGCCATCTTGAAAAACTTTGGAAGCCTGTAACTCCGGAACGGAAAGTCCAATCGGAACGCGGTTTTCTTTATATACCTCGTAGTGGCTTAACAAAGCTCGAGGAGTTGATAGCTGACATTTCGAATTAAGCACACAACTAGCCGCGGAATCGGGTAAAACACTCAAAGACAAACCGAATAAGCCCAAACTCGACTATCCTCGGAGTTTTGAGTCCAAAGTAATTAGAAAAATAGTTTTTAGTGGCTATCTTGATCCGCCATCTTGAAAAACTTTGGAAACTTGTAACTCCGGAACGGAAATTCCAATCGGAACGCGGTTTTCTTTATTCACCCCGTAGTTGCTTAACAAAGCTCCAGTAGTTGATAGCTGATATTTCGAATTAAGCACACAACCAGGTGCGGAATCAGGTAAAACACTCAAAGACAAACCGAATAAGCCCAAACTCGACTATCCTCGGAGTTTTGGGTCCAAAGTAATTAGAAAACTAGTTTTTGGTGGCCATCTTAATCCGCCATCTTGATAAACTTTGGAAGCCTGTAACTCCGGAACGAAAGGTCCTATCGGAACGCGGTTTTCACTGTAGATATCAGCACTTGAAGTTTTATACTGTAAGGAAAAAAAAAAGAGAGACTATACCCTTGTAGGACTTCCATTCTGAGTTACAGAGAGCAAAGCGCCTTCTGCTTCAACACTCCTTATAGTGCAATAATGTCCGATAAATCTAAAAAATCGGGATCAAGTTGCTCGGATAAACAAACATTGTACAAGAAAAAAACTCATATCGGGTCACATGCGACTGCTAAAGAACCTACTAAAACCCTACATAGTATAAAGACAAAATTGGTCGAGTCAACGGATAACAATATGCCTAAAGTTGACGCCCAGTGTATAACCGTTGGTTCGGAATCAGATCAACCACACTCCCAGCCCTCACCTACTTGTGAAATGTTATCCTCTACTCCAGAGGCCGCCATCCCATCGCCTAACCTGGAGGAAGCTATAACTTCTTCTCCTCTCCTGACCAGACCGGGTTCAAGTTTACTGCGTATCAAAACCCAAATCCGACAGGCTAAAGCAGTTGAAGCTGAGGAGGTCACGAGGAGAATGTCTGAGGTGGAGGACCAAATAGACTCTGATAACGATACTGGGGATACAAATACTTCCTTTGATGCCTCTTCGCGTACTATTGGCGGCAGTCGAATGTTTCTTAACGAACTACCAAGACACGCGAATGAGATATTGCAGCGTTCCAAATCGGAGCTGGAAAAATCTGGTAATCTGAAAAGGGAAATACGGGAAAGTGTAATAGCTGGATTGTATACTCTGTATGAAATGATTTTAAAGCTCTCTGACTCCAGAATGCTGCATATGCTCGAGGCTAATAAGCAGAAACTAAATGTCTCAAAAGAATCTGAGCGTCTTACTCAACGACACGCACGGTTTATGCACGAAACGCTAGGACAATACGCTCTTTTAAAGGAGTGTATTGATAAATTGCAAAAGGAAGCAGAGTCCATGAGAATGATCATGTCATATGACTTATGTACAGCAATCACTGAAACTAAGAGTGAGCTGACTACAGTCAGACATGAAATGTCATCAACCAGCTGCATATCTAACCAAATAAAGACATTATCAGAAGAACTAAGACTTCTCCGCGAGAGTGTGGAATCTCCAAGATACACCAAAATGGAAGATCTGATAAGCACATCTCTTAATGCGGAGTTACAAGAGATACGCAGCGCTATAAATGATATTAAGACCCTAAAATGTGGAATACCATTCTCAGGACTTCCTACAGTTTCCACTGAAGAAGGGAAAGGTCAAGAGGAGCAGGCCCAGGGGATTACTCAGGAAATGCGAAAACACATTCACGAGGTGAAAACGCAGCTCCAAGAGGATATCGCCAAACTGCGCTATCAAATGACCCAAATATCTGAAGACATAGCAAAATTCAGAAAGTGTCCTGCTGATTCTTTAATCTCCTCGGTCCAAGCCAGCGTTGAAGAACTGAGGCGACAAACTAGAGAGTTACAGGACACTACTTTGGAATCGACAGCACCCATTAGAACGGCCATAGAAGGACTCCGAAATGAGGTCAGAGGTCAATCATTTACAGATAGATCGAACTCAGAGGAGAAGGATCAAAATATTATACAACAACAGCGGAAATCGGAGAAAGCTTTCATACCGATGCAAAGAGCTGCAAAGCCTTACTTATCATCTAGATCATATTCCGAAGTGGTTGCTAAACCTAACTTCTCTATTGTGGTAGAATCTGCTGATCCCAGAAATACCAGCGATGATATAATAAAACAGGAAAAGAATGACATTAATATAATTGATTTAGGAATAGGAATAAGCAATATAAAGAAAGCAAAAAATCAGAAAGTGCTTATAAGTTGCGAAACAGAAGACGACAGAAAGATTCTACATGAGAAACTGAAAAATACCACAAATAAACTGACTGTACAGAAACTTCCCACCAAAAATCCTCTGTTGAGACTAATCGGAGTAGCAATGGACCTAAGTAATAATAAAATTGAAGAAGCTGTAATTAAACAAAACGGCTCGTTGCTAAAGGATATATCAACCTCACAAACGCACATAAAAGTTGTGAGAAGAGTCAAAGGCCGTACTGGTTCATTAAATAACATAATCGTTGAAGTTAGCCCACAAGTCTGGTCAAGACTCAAAGACCAGAGAATAAGGCTTGGGTTTCAGATTGTAGCATCAGTGGATCAGTCGTCCTTGATTCAGTGTTACCGCTGCTAGGATATTCACATCGAGCTAGTGAATGTAAGGCTGATACAGTAATTTGTGCATATTGCGCTGAGCCACACGATACAAGAGAGTGTCGCAACAAAAACGAAGCTCCAAAGTGCACAAATTGTATCAACAAGAAGGCAAACGATTGGGCATGTGCTCACCCCGCTTACAGCTCTGAGTGCCCTGAATGGCAGCGGTGGGACAGAATAGCAAGATCTTTTACATCATATTGCTAACAACAATAATGAACAGACCAAAGACAACACACCAGTGACGATTAAGATCGCCCAAATAAACCTTGGCAGAGGGCAAGCTGCTTTCCAAGAGAGTCTTCAAGCTGCTGAGCAGCAAGGTATATCAATTTTAATGGTCCAAGAACCCTACGTTGGAGCCAAGGCTCATATTACTTGCAAGTATAGAGCAATACAAAAAGACACTGGTAACAAAGAAAAACCAGTCAAGTCGGCTGTCATTGTTGTTAATCCGAACATACAGTATTGTGTTAATCAAAAAATTATAACAGAGAATATTGTTGCTTGTAGACTTAAAATCTCGACACCGAGCATGTTATTCTTGGAGGAGATTTCAATGCCAAAAGTCCCTGGTAGGGGTGCGATGCGGGGGATAGGCGGGGTGTAGTTATAGCTGAGACTCTAGCACAATTAGACCTACAAATATTGAATGAAGGACAAACACCAACCTTTCACGTATGGAGAGGAGCCCGAGAATACTCTAGCATCATTGATATCACCACATGCACGACAGCTCTTCTGAACAGAATAACCGACTGGAAAGTGGATCCCAATTTGATTACACTCTCAGATCACCGAGCGATCACCTTCAACTTAAATATTAAAAATTCAAATAAGACGACACATCAGAGAGTTTCAACACGTATTTATAATACAAGTAAAGCAGACTGAGAAACATTCTCAAAACGACTGAGAGAAGAACTAAACGATTCCAAGGTTACGCATGACTTCATTGATTCCATCGATACCCCACAATCACTAGAGAAATGCATCAAAAGTTACATCACATGCATTCTTAGTTCTTGCGAAGACACTATACCCGTACTAACGAAGAAAATACCAAAAAAGACACAATGGTGGAATAAAGAACTGCAAGAGAAGAAGAGGGATGTAATAAAGAAAAGGAGGAAAATATAATATGCTAACGAAAGACGGAAACCTTTTGTAATAGAAGATTATATACAAGCAAAAGCCGATTACAAAAACCTTATAATGGCAGCAATGACCACAAGTTGGAAACAGTTCTGTACCAGGCAAGATAAGGAAAACACATGGCAGAGTATATATAGAATAATTCGAAAAAACTCAACAACAAAAGACGACACATTACTAAAATCTTCTGCTGAAACAAACACTCTATCTCCAGAGCAATCCGCCAGATTCTTAGCAAACACCTTCTACCCAACAGACGACAGTTCAACTGACGATTCAGATCACATAAAAATAAGGGAAAAGGCTACAAACATACGAGAAAATCTCAATGACAGTAAAACACATATCCACGCTGTACCGTTTACGGCTACAGAGGTCGAAACTGTTTTTAACAACATGAGTCCCAAAAAATCGCCTGGAGGAGACGGACTTACTTCTGATATCTGTTATAAGTCCTACTTAGCAGAACCAGAAACCTTACTGAAAATATTTAATAAATGTTTATCTCTAGGACATTTCCCACAAGAATGGAAGAATGCAGTCATACGAGTTATCCCCAAGCCAAATAAAGAGGATTATACAATCGCTAAAGCGTACCGCCCAATAGGCCTACTGCCTTTAATGGGAAAGGTACTAGAGAAGTTATTTGTCACCAGACTTCAATGGCAGCTCGGACATGAAAATAAATTAAGCGGTCGGCAATATGGCTTCCTCCCTCAGAGAGGAACTGAGGATGCATTATATGACGCCCTAGAGATAGTAAAGGAGAGCCTGAGAAACAAAGAAATAGCAGTTATTGTTTCAGTAGATATTGAAGGGGCTTTTGATAATGCGTGGTGGCCGGCTGTGATCACAGAATTACAAAAGAGAGACGCGGATCCAGCGGTCTTGAGACTGATCATGAGCTATCTCTCGGAAAGGTTAATAACGCTTAGATATGCTAATACAGAGGTCATCAAAAACACAAATAAAGGATGCATACAGGGCTCTATTTGCGGACCTCTAATGTGGAATGTTCTTCTAGATTCTTAACTACGAGAAACCGAAAAATGGAATGTGCATGTTCAGGCATACGCCGACGACATTATAGTGATAGGTTCAGGTAAAGATGCAAAACAAATAGAGGAGAAAATTAATTTGGCTCTAGAACACATCTCAAACTGGGGGAAATCAAGAAAGATGAATTTCGCTGCACACAAAACACAAGCCATCCTTATTATAGAGAAGACCAAGTATGAGATACCGAATTTGAATCTAAATAACACCAAAATCAATTTAACTGAATACCTAAAAATCCTCGGATTAATTGTGGATAGGAGACTGAACTTTGTCAAACATGTAGATGACACAACAAAAAGAGCTATAGCACTTTATAAAAAAGTCTCCAGAACAGCGAGAGCTCAATGGGGATTAAACTCAGAAATTTTGAGAACAATTTACCTCGCTGTTGTAGAGCCAACAATTTTATACGCTGCCGCATGCTGGGGCTCAGTTGCAAATAAAGTTCAGGTACGCAAAAAACTTGACAGAATAACTAGAATGTTCAGTATCATGATCTGCTAAGCACATCGTACATCCTCATTGATCTCCAGCACAGCCTTAGCAAGAATTATACCTCTAGATCTAAGAGCACAGGAACAAAAAGAGCTATACCTTATAAAAAGAGGTAAATCACTAACCCATCTACCTGGCAGAATGTTAGCAAAACCCATAAGTCCCTTTACACTTCCACACCCTGCAGGGCTTTTAAAGCCTACTTATTTAGATTTAAATTGGCGGAAAGCCCCTACTGCAGTTGCGATAACCAGACTTCACAAACAATCGAACATATTCTTATAGAGTGTCCTAAATTTCAATTAGCAAGACTGGAATGTGAACTGCGTATGGGCTTTGTGCTACAAGAAGAAACTCTAAACAGAGCTATTAATAACAATGACAGCCGAACTCACTTTCTTAAATTCGCAATAAGTAGTGTAGAAAAAATTGTAAAAGAAAATAAGACATAATAAATGTTAGAATTAGTATGTTTAAGAAGTTAGTTATAGTAGATAAGGAACATTTAACCTAAGGTAAATAGGGTAGAAGTAGTAGTGTCAACATTAAACTTACAAGTAGTCATGTAGCAATTTTTTAAAATATTGTTAAAGAAAAGAAGACATAATAAATATTAGAATAAGTACGCTTAAGAAGTTAGTCACTGTAGATAAGTAACATTTAACCTAGGGCAAATTAAGACAATACATATTAGAATGAATATGCTTAAGAAGTTAGTCATAGTTAATAGTGTAGAAGTAGTACTGTCATCATTAAACATATAAGTATTCATCTTACAATAAGTAGAGAAATACTAGGCCTTATACATAGGCATTAAATATATATAAGTGTAACTGTAATGTAACGGAATATAAAAAAAAAAGCGTCAAAGAAAAAGATAAAACTTATAAAGAAATAAAGGATGCTGTAAAATAAAAAACAGCAGGGCTAAAAGTAATAAATAAAAAAAAAACCTAACCTAACCTAACCTAACCTTTTTTTTTTTCGTGGGGAAATCCTCATGGATATCTCCGGCTCCGGGGACAACCGGAAGGTTATGCCGGACTCCTACCGGCTAAAACCCCACGGTGCCTCCTCGCACGTGCGCGCGGGGCCACGGGAATCCAAATTCTTCCGCAGCCCCACACTAGTGCTGGCCCGGTCTGTCCGGGCCTCGTCTCCTGCACGGGGTAGCGAGGTGGTCAGCTACCCCCCTCCACGGCCTCCAACTCTACCTGCGTATCGGACCTCCCCGAGTTCGATACGCGGAGGCCATGGGGCCAGGAAAATCGAGCGCTATGTAGCGTCCGCTTTCCCGACCCTAGCGGCGGATCTGGTCTCGGGCTCCGCCGCCAACCAAGATTCAGCTGCGGAGGGTAGGGAGAGCGGCGCCTCGCAATACCGGCACTCCTCTCCCCCCGCAGCCCCACCACCACCGCATCAATCAACGCTGCGGCGCCGTCTGAGTCGCGGAGGATAGGGCGAGTGGCGCATCGCCATACCAGCACTCCTCTTCCTCCGCGACTCCACCTCGACTGCAGCGGTAGAAGGTGCGGACTCCCCTCTCACCGCAGCCCCCCGACACACATCCGAAGTGGGCTTCCCAAGCCCACTCGAAGTGGCCACCTCGGGCTGGCCCTACACCTCTGGCCAGCCAAGGGGTTCCTCTTCGTTCACCGCGGTTGACCAAGCCACGGCTACTAAGCCCCCCCCGCCACGACAAGGCGGGAACCCGTTCGGGGGGGAACCTAACCTAACCTAACCTAACCTTTTTTTTTTTTTTTTCGTGGGGAAATCCTCATGGATACCTCCGGCTGCGGGGGCAACCGGAAGGTTATGCCGGACTCTTACCGGCTAAAACCCCACGGTGCCTCCTCGCACATGCGCGCGGGGCCGCGGGAATCCAAATTCTTCCGCAGCCCCGCACTAGTGCTGGCCCGATCTGTCCGGGCCGCGTCTCCTGCATGGGGTAGCGCGGTGTTAAGCTACCCCCCTTCACAGCCTCCAACTCCACCTGCGTATCGGACCCCCCCGAGTCCGATACGCGGAGGCCATGGGGCCAGGAAAATCGAGCGCTATGTAGCGTCCGCTTTCCCGACCCCAGCGGCGGATCTGGTCTCGGGCTCCGCCGCCAACCAAGATTCGGCTGCGGAGGGTAGGGAGAGCGGCGCCTCGCAATACCGGCACTCCTCTCCCCCCCGCAGCCTCACCACCACCGCATCAATGAACGGTGCGGCCCCGTCTGAGTCGCGGAGGATAGGGCGAGTGGCGCATTGCCATACAAGCACTCCTCTTCCTCCGCGACTCCACCTCGGCTGCAGCGGTAGAGGGTGCGGACTCCCCTCTCACTGCAGCCCCCCGACACACATCCGAAGTGGGCTTCCCAAGCCCACTCAGAGTGGCCACTTTGGACCGGCCCTACACCTCGGGCCAGCCAAGGGGTTCCTCTTCGTTCACCGCGGTTGACCAAGCCACGGCTACTAAGCCCCCCCGCCACGACACGGCGGGAACCCGTTCGGGGGGGAACCTAACCTAACCTAACCTAACCTTTTTTTTTTTTTTACATGGGGAAATGCCTACGCATACCCGCCTCGCGGGGGCAAGGACGGGTTATGTCGGACTCGCACCGACTAAAACCCCATGGTGTTCCACCCTCGGCGCATACTGGCAGGGCCACGGGAACGCTTTCGCACACTTCCGCGACCCCACCTGCGCTGGCCGCCCCATGGCGGCCCCTCCTCGGGAGAGGACCACTCCTCCCCCATCTCCCTCTCAGGTAAGGCGCACCAGAACACATGGCGCGCCCTCCTCCTCGGCCTCCAATTTCACATGCGCAACAGACGCCCCCGTGTCCGATGCGCGAAGGCCATGGGGCCAGGAAAAACTAGCACTCAGGAGCACCAGCCTTCCTGACCCCAGCAGCGGATCTGGTCTATGGCTCCGCCGCCAACCAAAATTCGGCTGCGGAGGGTAGGGAGAGCGGCGCCTCGCAATACCGGCACTCTTCTCCCTCCGCAGCCCCACCACCACCGCATCAACGGTGCGGCCCCGTTTGAGTCGCGGAGGATAGGGCGAGTGGCGCATCGCCATACCAACACTCCTATTCCTCCGCGACTCCACCCCGGCTGCAGAGGTAGGGGTGGGGAGGACACCCCTCTCGCAGCAGCCCACCGACACACATCCGAAGTGGGCTCGTCAAGTCCACTCGGAGTGGCCACCTCGGGCCAGCCCTACACCACGGGCCAGCCAAGGGTTTCCTCTTTGTTCACCGTGGGTGAACAAGCCACGGCTACTAAGCCCCCCCGCCACGACCAGGCGGGAACCCGTTCGGGGGGGTAACCTAACCTAACCTAACTTTTTTTTTTTTTTTTTTACGGGGGGAAATCCTCATGGACTTCCTTCGCCTGGGGAAAGGCGGAGGGGCGTGCCGGACTCTTACCGGCTAAAACCACCCCGGTGTCTCCTCGCACGTGCGCGTGGGGCCGCGGGAATCCAAATTCTTCCGCAGCCCCACACTAGTGCTGGCCCGGTCTGTCCGGGCCTCGTCTCCTGCACGGGGTAGTGAGGTGTTTAACTACCCCGTGTATCGCCTCAGGGGCGCGCGCCGACACCCACGCGCGCCTCCGCCTCGGGTCCATCGAAAAGGGGTGGCGGGGGCTTCCCCAAGTCCCTCGCCCCTGGACCCATTCATGGAGGCCGGAAAAGGGCGTTGTCCGCCCTTCTCCTGCGCCCGGTGCGCCTTCTGCGGCTGGGGAAGGGAGTCGAGATCTCCCTTTCCCGTTCCGCAGTTTCCTTCTGCGACATCACGTCCTCGCAGAAGGACACCACCGCGTCCCACGACTCGGCGCTACCGACCATTTTCCGCACTAAGGCCGGCAGCGACAGATCGCCTCCTACTTTATTTGTGAGGACACGGCGCTGCTCCTCCCAAGCTACGCACTCAGCGAGCGTGTGTTGCGCCGTGTCTTCCCCGCAATGGAAGCAGTGGTGGCACCGAGCGTCCGGCTCCCTGTCAATGCGGCACAGGTACTTGCCGAAGCAGCCATGCCCCGACAGCACCTGCGTCACCCTAAACGACAGGGAGCCGTGCCTTCTCCCGAGCCAGTCGTCGAGTACTGGCCGGATCGCCTCGACGGTAGTGAGGCCGGCGGTGGGGCGCAGAAGCCTTTGCCGCCATTCCGCCACCAGGACCTGACGGAACTCCTCTCGGCGCAGCGCGATCTGCCGCTGCACCGGCCTCGAGCCCCGTGCCCGCTCTTCCTCGCGCCATCGATATAATGACGCGAGGACTTTCGCCTCTAGGTCCCAGGGCGGGGATCCGGCCAGGACACAAGCCGCCTCGTAGGAAATCGTGCGATACCCGCGGACGACTCTGACGGCCATCGCCCTCTGCGGTTTGTGCAGAATGGCGAGAGTGTTGGCCGTCATGTCCATCGCCCACACAGGGGCCCCATACAGGGCCATGGACCGCACGATTCCCACGTACAACCGCCTACAGGCGGCGCTCGGGCCCCCCAAGTTGGGAAGCAACGTTGATAGCGCGCCCGCTGCACCCATCAGCTTGGGCGCCAGCCGCCGGAAGTGGGGTCCGAATTCCCATCGGCTGTCGAGCACCAATCCCAGATACTTCATGGTGGACTCGACAGCTATCCGGGCCCCGCTGACCACGATTTGTGATCCCGGCGGCGGCGCGCGTCGAGGGCCATGGAACACCATGGCCTCCGACTTGTTTAGGGCCACCTTTAGGCCCAGGTGCCGGATGCGGTTCACCACTTGTGACACCGCAGCCGTGGCAACCAACGCTGCTTCCCTGTGCGAGCTCCCCCGGGCAGTGACGAGCGTGTCGTCCGCATAACACGTCAAGTCGGCGCCCGACGGGAGTTCACCTCTCAGCACCCAGTCGTAGCCGATGTTCCACAGAAGCGGTCCCAAGACCGATCCCTGCGGAACACCGCACGACATGACGCGCCGACCTGCGCCGTCACGTCCCCGATACGTAACGCATCTCTCCTCAAGGTAAGCCCCTATTGTTCGGCGGAGGTAGGGAGGCACGCGATGGTAATTCAGCGCCTCCCGGATACAACTCGAGGGTAGGGTGTTGAAGGCGTTGGAGATGTCTAAAGACACCGCCAGCACCACCCCACCCTGGGACACTGTCTCCTCCGCCAGGGCCCTCACGCGCATAATAACGTCTATGGTGGAGCGCCCGCGACGAAAACCAAACTGGTTCTCGTCCAGGTCCGGCCCCTCTCTGCACAAGTGGCTGACGAGGCGATCTGCGATAATACGCTCAAAAAGTTTGCCCGCCTCGTCGAGCAGCACTATGGGCCGGTACGCGGACGGTGAGTCCGCGGGGCGCCCCTCCTTCCTGAGCAGGACCAGCCTCCCCTCCTTCCACACACTGGGAAACTGACCCTGCTCGAGACCACTCGCTCAGGGAAGAGACACGACAAGGCGGGAACCCGTTCGGGGGAGAACCTAACCTAACCTAACCTTTTTTTTTTTTTTCATGGGGAAATCCTCATGGATACCTCCGGCTGCGGGGGCAACCGGAAGGTTATGCCGGACTCTTACCGGCTAAAACCCCACGGTGCCTCCTCGCACATGCGCGCGGGGCCGCGGGAATCCAAATTCTTCCGCAGCCCCGCACTAGTGCTGGCCCGATCTGTCCGGGCCGCGTCTCCTGCATGGGGTAGCGCGGTGTTAAGCTACCCCCCTCCACGGCCTCCAACTCTACCTGCGTATCGGACCTCCCCGAGTTCGATACGCGGAGGCCATGGGGCCAGGAAAATCGAGCGCTATGTAGCGTCCGCTTTCCCGACCCTAGCGGCGGATCTGGTCTCGGGCTCCGCCGCCAACCAAGATTCAGCTGCGGAGGGTAGGGAGAGCGGCGCCTCGCAATACCGGCACTCCTCTCCCCCCGCAGCCCCACCACCACCGCATCAATCAACGCTGCGGCGCCGTCTGAGTCGCGGAGGATAGGGCGAGTGGCGCATCGCCATACCAGCACTCCTCTTCCTCCGCGACTCCACCTCGACTGCAGCGGTAGAAGGTGCGGACTCCCCTCTCACCGCAGCCCCCCGACACACATCCGAAGTGGGCTTCCCAAGCCCACTCGAAGTGGCCACCTCGGGCTGGCCCTACACCTCTGGCCAGCCAAGGGGTTCCTCTTTGTTCAACGCGGTTGACCAAGCCACGGCTACTAAGCCCCCCCGCCATGACAAGGCGGGAACCCGTTCGGGGGGGGAACCTAACCTAACCTAATGCCCAAGTCGGGTCCCTTCATTGCGGGGCTGCAGACTGTCTGCCCTCCATGATGTTTTATATAACAACATAATAATATATCTCTATAAAGTTCCCACCTTTGAAAGATTGAAGGCAACTTGTTGGTGGGTGAGACAAACATGATCAAAAAATGCATATACTCAACGTCAGTGACACAAACCCTTTCTGATGGCGAAATATTACTAATATCTTTAAATGCCTATTGGCTATATCTGCCATTGTATTGGTTGGTGGAACATATGTGTCGACCTCATGCGGGTGGTAGCTGGAAGGAGAATCTGAGGAGGCTCTACAGGCTGCGGCCAAAAGCCGCGCAACGTGGGACCCCATTCCCTTGAGGTGAGCGGTAGACTCATGACACGCTCTGCGGCCAATTGGCCGTGCTGACTAAGCAATGGGTAGTGATGCCTTACACTTACATCACGTCTGCAGGAACGGCGGTCTGGCAGGTGGTGGCGCTCACGGAGGGCTTTTTATGGCCAGTGTGCCTATTGTTGCCTAACCCGTGTGACCTACATTCACTGTGGCTGGATTTGATCGTATTCTGTATGGCGTTTACACGCATTGACATGCGCGACTTCGGTCGATGTTTGTGCTTACGCACTATTAAGGGGCCAAGTCCTCTTTTAATGGTTCGTCAGTTATTTTGCTGTGGACGACGGTCCAGTTCCCAACTTAGCGTACTTTCGGAGGGAGTGCATTTAAATGGTTGGCGCTCATCGTGCACGGCGTATGCGGAGCCGTGTACCTCCTCCACATTTTTTTTAAATGTGGGAGAGCGAAGCTCTTGTGTCTGGTATTTGATATAAATATTGTGAGCCTTTTCCAAGCGGAAAGGGATTAATTAATAAGGAATAGACTGTTGCGAAACTGATACAAGTGGAATACTTACTTCGTTAATAATTAATTATTTCATATTTAAGTAAGAGAACGCAAAAAGTTGTCATCAACAGTACGAGTTCTTCCGGGTCGATGGTACAGATGGGCGTGCCTCAAGGCTCAATTCTCGGCCCCTTTCTGTTTCTTGTATATATTAATGACTTACCTTACATAGTAGGAGATAACCATGATATAGTATTATTTGCAGATGACACTTCTTTAATTTTCAAATTAAGTCGACATTTGCTAAAATATGACGAAGTAAATAATGCTATATCTAAATTAGTGAATTGGTTCAATGTCAATAATTTGCATTTAAATGGCACTAAAAGGAAATGTATGAAATTTATGACTCCAAATGTCAAACAATTAAATAATAATGTAATTTTAAATGGGGAGAAACTGAGTCTTGTAGATACCACCATTTTTCTTGGAATCACACTAGACGCGAAGCTTCAATGGAGCCCCCATATATCAAAGCTAGCAAGCAGACTTAGTTCTGCAGCATATGCTGTTAAAAAGATTAGAAGTCTAACTAGTGTTGAAACAGCTAGACTAGTTTACTTTAGCTATTTTCATAGCATAATGTCGTATGGTATTTTGCTATGGGGACACGCAGCTGACACTGAAATTATATTTGTTTTGCAGAAGAGGGCCATAAGAGCAATTTATGATTTAAAGCCTAAAGAGTCGCTGCGACAAAAATTTAAGGAAATTAATATATTAACTTTGGCCTCTCAATACATTTATGAAAATGTAATGTACGTACACAAAAATAAAAGTAGTTTTACAAAAATAAGTGATATTCATTCTGTAAATACTAGGAACAGACACAAGCTAGTAGTACCAGTTACTCGACTCCATCGAGTCAGTAATTCATTCTTGGGGCGATGTATACGCTTTTACAACAAAATTCCAGAAAATATACAAAATTTGACCTGCTCAAAGTTCAAAAACTTTATTAAACTAAGTTTGTATAAAAAGGGTTATTATAATATTAAAGAATTTATAGATGATAATAACCCCTGGAAGTGAGGTGATCGCTCCCAAGCTATTTCTAATTTGTTGTGTTGTTAATTTGTGTAACATACATGATTGTAAGCTGTTATTTAAAAAAAAAGTCCCGCTGGGTTTCTTGCTGGTTCTTCCCAGGACAGAGGTTTTTTTCGAACCAGTGGTAATTATACAAAAGAGTGACTTTCAATAAGTATTATTTATAATCTATATTGAATAAAAAAGTTTCTGTTTCTGTTTCTGTTTCTGTTACTTACTTATCTTCACGCACAATCCATGACGGGGTAGCCAGAGAGAACAGATCGCCAAGTGTCACGATCCTTACATACCTCTTTCGCTTCTTTCAGATTTATTATCTTCTTCATACATGCATGTCTAGGTATCCGAGTATTCTTGACCCTCCCCTCTTTGAGCAGTTTGCTCACATGGTCTTCGAAAGTTAGTCTCGGTCTACCTCGACACCTTTTTATATTAACTTTTGCGCTATATATTTTCTTCACCATTCGGTCTTCACTCATTCGCTCAACGTACTCAAACCGTCGAAGCACGCCCTTATTAATTTTTGTGATAAGGTCATCTTTCAAACCTGCCATATTGCGAATCTCTTCGTTGCGCTTTCGGTCAGCCATGGTAACGCCTCACATTTTACGAATTTTACTCACATCTCCACTGCATTCAACTTGCTTTTATGCTTCTTCTGGCATACCCAGGTGTCGTTGCCATATAACAAAGTCGGTACCAACACTGCGTTATGTATTGCAAGGCGTGCACTCTTCACTACGCCTTGCCTTTTGACTAACGCAGTCAGGGCACCATTGACTTTGTTCCCGGTAGCGACACGCCTGTCCACATCTAAATCACATCTTCCATCCCGCCTAAAAGCACTCCCCAAGTATACAATTTCATTTACCTGTTCTAGACATTCCTGATTTACCCATATTTCACACTTCGTTCTCTCTTCGTCCCTTTCAAATACCAGAACCTTACTTTTATTAGCATTCAAACGGAGATCCTAAATTACACATTCCTCTTTCATACACGTGACTAATGCCTGCAGTTCTACCTCTGATGGTGCAATAAGCACTGCATCATCAGCATACAGCAGACAATTTACTTTTATGTCACCCAATTTCACACCCAAACAGCTATTTCTCAGCTTCTGTAAACAGCTGTCGAGATACAGTATGAACAGCCAGGAAGACATGACACAACCCTGTTTTACGCCCGTTTGGACGCTAAACATGGGTGACAGGTCATGCCCTACCCGCACACAGACTTTACAGTCACAGTAAAGTGACTGCACAGCCCTTAGCAATCGACCATCCACACCGCACCCCGGCAACAGTTCCCACATTTTCTTCCTTACAACCTTATCAAATGCTTTCTCAAGATCCACAAAAGCACAGAAAATCCTCTGGTTAGCAGCCAGAAGCTTTTCCGTGATCATGCGGAGAGAAAACATTTGATCCGTGCATCCTCTTCCAGGTCTAAATCCGCATTGTGCCTCCCATATAAATCTTTCCGATTTCTCTTGCATCCTACGTGTCAAAACCTTCGAGTAGACTTTACTTGCTAAACTGGTCAAGCTGATCGCCCTATAGCACCCGCAGTCAAAATGTGAACCTTTACCTATATATAAAGGCACAATGACTGCGGATCGCCAATCATCCGGGACATCCCCCGTCCGCCAGCACAAATTGCACAGCAGATGAAAGTTGTCCGAGACGCGAGGCCCACCATACTTGACCATTTCAGCAGTAACTCTGTCTAGTCCCGCAGCCTTACCACATTTCAAACTTCGAATCGCACGTTCAATCTCTTTTATACTGATGACCTCAGTGTCATCGAGGTCCGGGTCTGGCGTACCAGTCACGGCGTCACCCCCGGATCCCTCACTAAGATCATCACACGCATACATTTCTCTATAAAATTCGCTCCATCGCTGCATGACGTCCGATTTTTCTGAGAGGACATCATTAGCTCTCGAAAGCACTTTTCATTCTTATGGCCGTCGCACCACTTCGGGTCCTTCCATCCTCTTTCCAGAAGAGTTTGGAGTTCTCCTTAAAGTTGTGCGACAACCTTTCGTCCGCTTCCATTCTACACCTTTCACGCACTTCCTCAATCAATGCTTTCGTGTCAACTTTCTGCAGCTTATATCTTTCTTTCATCTTCTCTCTCATATCCTTATCATTACTAGAGGCCAAGTAGCCTAACCATGCTTTCTTCTTCTTCTTTACAGCTTCTTTCACTTCATCATTCCACCATGCATCTCTTCTTTTACTACTGCCTCTTTTAATCGTTCCACACACTTCTTCCGTTGAACTTACCATTCCATCCCTAAGGTTCTGCCATGTTCTTTCCACACATTCCTTTATGCCATCGATGGTGTCAAACTTTTCGGCTACCCTCGCATGATATTTGTCCCTAATATCCGCTTCCTGAAGCTTCCAGCTTCGGATGCGACAGACCGACTGTGGTTCTGTCACTGCCGTCCGGGAGCGCCAACCCGCGAACAGACCCCTAAATCTAGTAATCACCAGATAGTGATCCGTTCCCAGGTCAGCACCCCTGAACACTCGCGTATCTACCTGTTTTCGCAGTCGGTCATCCACCAGGAACAAATCGATCATACTTCTCTCATTCTTTCTTTCTCTAGTATACATATGGATTTTCTTGTGATTAAACATAATGTTTGTCACAAGAAGACCCTTTTCCTTGCATACCGCCAGTATAAGCTTGCCAGCATCATTAAACCTTTTATCGCCAAACTTTCCAAGCACCGACTCGTACCCTGGTCCAGCGGTACCAACCCATCCATTCAAATCACCACATACAACAATTATTTCATTTCCCCTAGCTAAATCTAGAACTTCTCTTACATTATCCCAAAACTCCTCCAGCTGAGCCCTGGACGACGAAGCTACCGGCGCATAAACAACCAAAAGGAATAACTTCTTTCTTAATGTGGTGCTTTATCGCACGTATCACTATTTTTAACAGTGGTAGAGCCACGCGGCGGCTTTTGCTGTCGCACGGATGGGCCGTCTCGAACCGGGGTGGTACCACGACCTCACAGAATACCAGCGTGAAATAGAGGTTTACCTCTGCGTTTCGCTTGGTGAGTGCAGGTGGCCGGAGGCCCTTTTTACTGGAAATGAGGCATTCCATCTTAGTCCTCACGGGTGACAACGCATCTACATTTTGATTTGTTATAGAGGATAGATGTAGATGTCTATGGGCCGCAGCAATCACTTACCATCAGGTGGACTGTGTGCTCGTTTGTCACCCTTATCCTATAAAAAAAAAACTTATATCACATGTCACACACTAACCAAATATCAACTGAGTCCGTAGCTTGTCAACAAGTCGGTGACATGTCATCAAAACGTTGACTTGTAACCAATATGGTGACTTGTCACTAAAACAGGTACTTGTCATCAAAACGGTGACCTGTTGCCGATGTTGCAACTTACTGTGCACTTGACATCGTGGTTGTCACAGAATCACCTAACCTATGTCCTTTCACAGGGTGGACATCGCACACCCCTACCGTTTGTGGGCGGCGTCTTAGCGCATAGCGTTATGATACGTCGGCTATCTTTCGGATTAGGGTGAATGTGTTTGGTAGTACTTTTAATTGCAGCAAGCATACTCAACTCCATGTCTTAGTGCAAATAATGCTATGATACGTGGAGTTTTGGCTACTGACGTCTTAGTACCGTGCTACTATGATGCGTTGGTGGAATTTTTAGTTAACAACATTATCAATTTTGTTACCAAAGTCGATAGGGATCATGTGGGTGTGTTGTGAGGGGGCGCCATCCGTATTATAGTTGCATTGATTCTTACTGCTACTTGCAGTATTGTGTCTTGTGATGGATCTGCGGGTGTGCTGCACATGATTCAACACATCTTGTGGTTCTGGTCGATGGAGGTGTGCGGGTGGTGATGTCTGCTGGGACTGTATAGGGGAACTTGGGATGGTGTAAGCCCGACAATTGTCGTATTGATGCTTGTTGCGTTCTGCAGCATTGCGTCTCTACGATGGTTATTTGGCGGGTCGCTATTCTCAATGGCACTCCCTGCGTCTTGGTTTGACTCACAACCTAAGAAGCTTTGCCCAAGTCGGGTCTCTTCATTGCGGGTCTGCAGACTGCCTGTCGTCCATGATGTTTTACGTAACAACTTAATAATTTATCGTTTTGGGTGACATGTAACTGTTTTGGTGACAAGTCACCGTTTTGGTTGCAAGTCACAGTTTTGCTGACATGTCACCGACTTTTTGACAAGCTACGGACTCAGTTAATATTTGGTTAGTGTGTGATACCGCGATATATGTAATACGTGCGATAAAGGACCACATTATAGTGTAGATTGTGCAGCTATAGCAATACCCTGTAAAAGGACATAGGTTCAGTGATTCAGTCACAACAGCGGTGACAAGTGGACAGTAAGTTACAACCTAGGCAACAGACACCGTTTAGGTGACAAGTACCTGTTTTGCTGACAAGTGTTAGTGTTAGTGTTAGTGTTCCCAACAACTACCGGCATAGGTGTGACATGGACATTAACTTAAATTATTATTATTTAATAATAAATTATATGATATTATTTTTAATTATAAATTATAATTTTCCGAACCAGTGGTAAATTAAACAAAAGAGTGACTTTAAAGAAGTGCTATTTTTATGTAATCTGCATATTGCATAGACGAAAAATGGTTTTGTTTTCGTTTCTGTTGTCATGCGTACTGCATGTATTTTGGTGTTATCATGTTATTACTACTATCAAATTATATGTAATAATGTTTGATTATCTCCGAGTATTGCAAAATGATTAAAACGTAATTGCTCTGTACTAAATATATAGTACGATGCGCTGTGTTATCGCTGCTCGCCGCTATCACACTATTATTATTTTTAAAATTACCTTATACGATTTTATCTATATCAATATGGATCTATTTCATTGAATTCATAGTTTATCAAAATTTTTGAAACTATTTTTTAATAAAAAGAAAAATCGGGACCTGGTTGTGTCATGAACACGGCCGTATTTTTTTTACGTGAATACGAATATGTAACGGGTAATCATGATGATGATGATACCGCCACCGATGATGTAGTTGCAATCTCTCTGCACTTAATGGTGTTACGATATGATTTTGAGATCAAATCTCGCTTCTCATCTTCATTCTCGCTATGGCTTCGTCTTCACTGAGCAACTCTACATACTTTAGCATACATATCGTGCCGTTCACTTTGACCTTCTCAACGTCATTGTTGGTCGCAATCATGTAAGGTTAACCCACTGCAAGCGGGATCTTATAAGGCAGTCTACCCTACTCGACGACAGTCGTTTTGTGAAGTTGTTGCCGGGCTCTAGCAGCTTCGATGTAATTTTTGTAGTCGATGAAAGTTCGTCGGCGTCGTTCATAGCGTGAATAACGACTGTATGTCTCGGTCACGATAGCACTTCTGTTGTATAAGTTCACGCTGTAATTGATGTTGACATTGACCGACTGATCATTGTCCAATTGACGCGGTAGCTGATGCACCATTGTGTCTACATCGACGGGTACATTAATGACTTGTCCGATGATGGCATAGCAGCCGCCGTAACGTAACCCACGTGCACTGATTGGATATAATGCAGACAACTTATCTTGCTTAATAATCACACACAAATCCTTTTGAAAGTGACAACGTGGGGACTTTATCAGAGTCCAGGGATTTCTTGCACGTACCATACAGATTGAAGTCAGACACTGTCTCTTCTTGAAAGGTATTACTAAGGAGCGGTAATTATGTTTCCTTTGATGGCTTCAATGAGCGCAGAAACCATAGACGGTCACACACATCACACTTATGTCCTGGATTGTTGAAAAATAAAGTAGTAAAACGTGGACTAGCAGCTGCCTAATGTGTCTTCATAATCGGCGATCACACGCAATTGATGTCTATACAGTCCGGCATTGATATAAACGCAATGACATCATCCACTTGCAAAAGCTCGGCCGCCACACCTGCAGATGTACTTGCAGCGTCGTTGATCCGCTCCGACGCATTCATTATTTTACGTTTCCTACACCGCTTCCCTTTACCATATATTATTTTATGGGTATCACTGGATTTCTCTTAAAAAGTCATTTCCAACAATATACAACTTATATATTTTGATTTGGCTTTTTGACGAGTATATACTTTAACACCATATATATTCACTACACCTATCTATACATTATTTTAATAAATGCAATCGATAGATCTTGTCGAGACCCGACGATTGGAACTCAAACGAACGTCGTAGCTTCTCCAAGTCAAAATTTTACGGAAATTATGTGACGCTGCGGAACTACCTCAAAATGACGGCGGTCCCCCCTCCACCACACGCGATGTATCATAGCTCTTACGTAGTGTAATTAAATTTTGGTAGATAATAGATATGTAGCTGCAACACCAAACTGTATCCCCCGATTTTGTTATCATAAATTTTTTGAATGTGCTCCCACTATGGAAGCAAATTTAAAGACGTATTCACGTCAAAAGAAAAAGCCAATTTCAAAGAACTATAAAAATAAGTAAATTTATTGTTTCCACACAATAGCACAGAAGTTTGTTAAGACAAAATGTGTAGTAAGTATTAAAACTCGCGCGTCACTTTTATGTACATGTGGTATTGTGTCTATAGTTACTACATGTGTAACTTCTGAGTAGCATTTTGGGTAGCACCCTAATATAGGAATGCAAAATAACGATAAATCTAACTTTTTAAATTTCGTCGGGGATCCCCTTATCACCCCATTTTAATTGTTCTCATGTCCTTGCATGTTAAATATTTTCATGCTAACACAACTCTCATTTTCTTTGCTTTCGATTGACAGGCCTTTTTTTCATAATTCTTGTACGTACTTTATTTCTTTCTTAATATTTTTGACCTTAGCTAACTTTATTAATTAAATATCAAAAATCGGAGTTATAATTCACCTCATTAAAACATCATGATATTTATCACGCGGGTACTTTATACATATAGGCCCCCCTTTACTGGAGTATTATATTATATTTTCATTCCATTCATTTAGTTTCATTGGTACATACACTTTTTTTTATCGTACTATATCAAGCTTAAAACATACCTTGGGTTGTGCCTTAATACAAACATGTCACAGAAGTGCTTATGTAACCTAATTTATATTTATTGCAATAGGATTATGTTTTCAGATACAGCAAGAAAAATATTTAAAAAATCAATTGAATCTTGAATTATCTGATATATACTTTCAACTTAATCATGAGTTAAATACATCACATTTAATATATACGTAACTTTAAAAAATATAATAGGAAGACCAACATGAAAAATATTAATTATTAAAGTTTTGAATGGAATTAAAAAGCACTCAGGTGCGAAGTAACCTCTTAATTCTGTTCTGTTTTATTTGAGCTCAATCGTCTCGGCTATACTGCTGTTGATTGCTGGTTCTTCTCGCTGGACTTCTATTCTTCTTCTATTCTAGGTAAATGGATTAAATACTTTTATATTCACGCCTTCGTTATTTTGAATCAATTTTTCCTCAAAATTTCATCTTCGTTCTTTGTTGGTTGTATACTTCTGATAATTATATCAGTTACTGTAAAAGACATCATCTTCTTGCTCTTGCTAAGTGACGAGTTATTTTTGTTAAAAAAGATATACGCATAAACAAAACCTGGGGATATTTAATATTTCATCAAATATTTAAAAATTTATGAAGAATTTTCTGGTATAATAAATAAATGGAAGAATGATATGTTAATTAAGTTCTTTAATAAAAAATTAAAAAAACACTTCGTAATTTTTTTGTTTAAATATAAATGTTAAATTTTTTATCGCCATAGAAAATTAGTATTATTAATTTTAATTAAAACAGAAAAAATCTTATAAAATTTAATAAATAATAATCAGTGTTGCCACCTCTTACATTAATTACACATCGACATCGATTGTTCATATTTAAAATTAAATTGTCAATGTCTTGCTGCGTTATCACATCCTATGTTCTTTGCAAATGTTCGTAAAGTTATTGTTCTGTCGTCAAATTTGGTGGGAAATCTCTCAAAGCTTTTCGTTGTAACATGTTCCAGGCATGTTCGATAAGATTTACGTCAGGCGATTGTGCAGGCCAATCCAAAACTTGAATATCGTGGTCTCGGAGAGCTGCCGACACCATCCGCGCCGTATAAGAAGCAGCATAATCGTGTATGTATAGAAATTCACGACTCATTTGTATTCTGTGTGGGACAATAATAGGCTCTACCACCTCCTCATGGTATTTTTGTACAGTCATACTGCCTTGGATCCAACCGAGCTGGGATCTTTCGCCAAGACGAATTCCTGCCCACACGATGATTGTCCCGCCTTAGTTTGTGGACTTCCAGTGGACCTCCTGAGGGTGCCGGCTAACACTCCGTGGAGTTCTCCAACTGCGTGTTCTTTGTGAATCCGGATGAAACTTAAACTGGGACTTATCGAGGAACAGTACTAAAGACCATGGTTCATCACAACATGGTAAATGCTTTTGAGCCCACCAAAGCCGTCAACCGTATGAAGACCAACTTCATGCAACCTCCTTCGCACGGTTTGGTCGCTTACCAGGAGTTGGTGGTCCTTCTGGAACTTTTTTTTATAGGAAAGCGGTAAACGAGCATGCGGCTCACATAATGGTAAGTTACTACCGCCGCCCATGAACAACTGCAACACCAGGAGAATTGCACATGCGTTGCCGGTATTTTAAAAAGGAGTAGGTTCTTTTCTTGAAGGTCCTTAAGTACGTATCGGTCCTGAAAAATTGCTGGTTGTAATCGATTCTTCAAGAAAGTTTTGCGAGGAAGAAAACTTGTGCACAGTGGTGGACCGCCAATCATCCAGATGGTATAGATGGTATCGCTAGTTTTGTCGCGATGTGCGATGGTGAAATTGAGTGGCTGGAATTAGTCCGAAGAATTCCTCAGAGCACTCCGCGTGATAGATGCGATAAAATACACTAAGAAATGCAACATCTCTACGCAGTGCCAGTGAGTTAAGCCGACCGGAAAGAACTCGGTCGTCGACGATTTGAACCACTCTGCGCTGGATGCGGTTAAGTGAAAGGAGCTGGCACTGGCGAGCCCCTGCACAGAGATGGGAACAGTATTCCATGTGAAGCCGAACTAAAATTGCAGGCGGTGTGCCTGCATGAAATACTGTCCCGCTCTGTTGAGCATGCCAAGATTCTTAGAGGCCAATTTGGCCTTCTTTTCCAAGTGACCACGAAACTGCACGTCACTCGATATGTCGAAACCGAGGATTCCGATACTGGCTGAGGCAACAAGGGCCTTGAAACTGAGGAGATACAACAAAGGGGTTCTATTTAGTGGTAAACACGCAAACTTGTGTCTTCTGGGGATTGAACTAGACTAGATTTAGTCGCCCCCATTCTGAGACTTTGTTCAACAAAGTCTCGACTTCAAACACAACTTTGTTCCGGTACTCAAAATCTCGAAGCCGTCGAAGAAATTTAGTCAATTTTAGCCATCCGTCAAGTGTAATATCCCTCTACAAGATGCAGGATTGTACAAGCTTGATTGCGGATGTGGTTGCTCAAACAAAAATATCTATTAAAACCCGCGTGAAAGAACATATAGCTGACGTGACGCACTGACGCTATAGTAAGTCTGCAGTCTGTGAACATATTCAAGACCGTCCCCGCCATTACATAAAATTTTATGGTGCATGAAATTCTTGCAAAAGAACACCAATTCCTCCCAAGGATGATACACGAGGCTATTGAAATTAAAATATATCTTAATTTCAATAGAGAAGATGGACGGGAACAGCCATCCATCTATTCTATTGAAATTAGGATCCTATAATTAACGAAATTAAATCCAAACCCTAACATACCACTGCAAAACTTCACGATACTGTAAGGTCATTCTGCGTCATCATCATAACAGCCTTTCATAAGTCCACTGCTGAACATAGGCCTCCCACAAAGAATGCCACAAAGTACGGTATCAAGCCACCTGCATCCATTGACTTCCTACATGTCTTACCAGGTCGTCACTCCATCTAGCGGGGGGACGCCCTACACTTCGTCTGCCGGTACGAGGCTGCCACTTGAGAACCTTTCTTCCCTATCGGTTGTCGGTTCTTCGAGCTATATAGCCGGCCTATTGCCACTGCAGCATACTAAATTCTTTGGGCTATGTCGATTACTCTGGTTCTACTGCGAATATTCTCGTTTTTAAGTCAACCACGCAGAGAAACGCCGAGCATAGCCCTCTCCATAGCTCGCTGAGTGACTTTGAGCTTACTCATACCGCCAGCAGTGAAGGACCACGTCTCAGTTTCATAGGTTATCACTGGCAACACGCACTGGCTGAACAATCCAGTTGAGGTATGTCTAACGAGATGTGTCTATCCAGATCCTTTCCAGTCCAGAAACTTGAAAACGTCTTCCAATGCAGCGGTGAAGAGTTTCGGGGATATTACGTCACCCTGTCTTACACCTCTCCACAGTTGGATAGGTTCCGGACTCTGGTTCTATACTCGGATAGTCATCGTAGTCTTACTGTACGAACACATCAGCACTTCGATATACTGACAGTCCACTTGGCACCGCTGGGGGGACTGCAGCACCGCCCAAATTTCGATGGATTTCTCATAGTCCACATACGCGAGACAAAGTGGCAGATTTTACTCTTCGGTCTTTTGTACAATTTGTCGAAGTGTATGTATGTGGTCTATGGTGCTAAAGTCTTTTCGGGAACCGGCTTGTTCGGGAGGCTAGAAGTCGTCGAGTCTGCATGCGAGACGATTCGTAATGACTCTCGAAAAGAGTACGTAGACGCGGCTCAGAAGGGAAATCGGTCTGTAGTTCTTCAAGAGAGTCTTGCCGCCTTTCTTGAAGAATAAGACCTGCACCTCTGCTTCACGCCTCCAGAGTAGTACCTCCACGAGGGACGGAATTAAAGAGCTTCTGAAAGACCTTAAGTACTTGTTTTCCACCCGCTTTCAGAAGCTTCGCTGTAATTCCATTCTCGCCCGGGAACTTGCAGTTTTAAAGTGGTGGAGAGCCATTCTACTCTCGCTTAGACTAACGTCCGGCATATCATCGGAATAGTGTCGGATCAGACTTGCTCTAGGATAATTACTAACACTTGCAAGTGGCTCCAACGATGACGTATACAGCTACCCATAGAACCTCTCAATCTCACTAAAAATCTCATATATCTCGGAAACAATGTTGCCACATTCGGTCTTCTTCAGTCTTCATATCTCTGGAAAAGACTTTAGAGCCCTGGTGTTTTGAGCGTAAGTCCCGCTGCATGCGTTTGGAAATCTGTTTCTTCTGTTGCCTGTACGCTGTAAAATCTCTGCAATCTGAAGACCGCAGCTTCATTTCCCGTCTAACAGCCATGAGATTAAGAGTGTGATTGGAGAGTTTTTGTGTTTTTATGCGGCGGGTCTTGCAAAACTTAGCTCCAACTGCATGGGCAGTTTCCACGAGCTTGTCATTTATATCGTCCATTTTTTTTCCGCCAATGGTTACACCACCATTGACGGGAGTGTATTTTCAATTTCAACACAGATGCTGTTTTATACACAATATATTTTTAATTTAGTTACTGTTAAGAGGACATACTTTACTGCTGCGATTTGATACAGAGTAAAGTGTTCCTCTTAATTTATAGTTAACATAGAATTAAATATATATTTATATATATATATATATATATATATATATATATATATATATATATATATATATATATATATTTAATTCTATGTTAACTAATATATATATATATATATATATATATATATATATATATATATATATATATATATATATATATATATATATATATAACTAATACACACATTAATATCTAAAACTAAACTAATAATAATCCTTTGCGTCTCTGTTTCTAACTTGTAAAATTTTACTTTTTTTTTATATCGTCCATTGCATTGCAATCTTCTAGGCAATGAAAACAATTTTATAACTCGAGTTAAACGGTTTCGGGTTTTTGGATTAGAGCACGACGGGGACGGAGTGTTGACTTCATTAGACGGTACCTCTCCAACTTAACGTTTAGGTTCAGTGTGCCTCTAGCCATTCGGATATCGCTACCAGTTTTCAACCTCGCGATCACTGAGACATCACTCAACGTCTGGTCGTCATAGTGAAGTCAATCTCATTTTTGTCGAACCTATGGGCTCGACCAGGTCCACGTCCTGTGGAGCTTCTTCTAGAAGAAAGAGTTCATCATAAAGAGTCCCTCTTTCTCCATTAAGTCGGCCAGCTGCTGGCCCCTTGGGTTCCGTTGCCCTTATCCAAATTTCCCTAATTTCAGCTCACCGTTCTCTCTTGTGCCGAGTTTTGCGTTAAAGGGAGACTTAACACCTTATAGTGGGTTTTGGAGGAATGCATGGCTCTAGAGTTATACTTATACATTTCCTCCACCTCCTTATCGAAATGTGCCGAGGTTGATACGTAAACCGCTATGACCTTCAGCGAATACCGTATGGTGATTCTGAGTATAAGGTACGCAACGCTCGTCAACACACTCTCATTAACGAGAGACTTGTAGACGATAAATCCGACACCTCCTTGGGACAGATGGTCGCCCTGCCGGTGATAGAACAATTTGCCGAATTCGAGGATTACCGTGTCCTCCCCATCTCTTCGGACTTCGGATAATCCTATAATATTCCAGCCCTTCTTGTCTATCTCCTTTTCCAGCTCCTGGTCTTCTAGTCAGTCGTCAGGATGCGTGCGTTATAAGTTGCCAGGTCGAGTCGTCGTAGATGGCAACCGAACCTCTCCGGAGATTCTTAGCACCCCCTGCCCCGCTGTTACCATGGCCGCCCCCGTAGCCAGGAATAGTAGGGCAGCCGGGGACTGAGGCCTTTAATTGTTGGCATTGCTCATGGGGGGTATATTGCCTTAGTTGCCCCGCGAATGGATTGGCAACCGCTGATTTTTATTGCTTTTGCTGTTATCAGGAAGATGCTGCTGCTCTTTTTCTGCCTCAGTTTCCCTCTGTCGCCTTTTACGACACCCACGGGAAGATAGGGGTTAGTGAGTATTCTTACTCGCCACTACACGGGACGTATATCGAACTAAATATTAATATTCAAAAACTGAAGGTAGCCGGGCTAACTATGCCAACGTGACGTCAAACATCTCAGTCCTCCCCGTGACCATGGGTTGCTGTAAAGTACCCAAAACGTCAGGAATTAAAATAAGTAAATTAAATACGATAAAATCCGTAAACAGTGTTATTCAATGTGGTGTGTTCGCGTCAATACAAAAACAATCAAAAAAGGAATCTTCAAAATCGGTTCACCTAGGAAAATTTAGCTACTCCTTTATTTCAAATCTTTTAAAAAATTATAAGCGTTCAAGTTTAAAAATTACAATAACGCTGCACAAAATAAAAAGAAATAAAAAAAAAGTACTAGGCAATTCTTGAATGTATGTAATATACCAATATTATCAAAGAGTATGTAATCACTTTGTTTTATAAGTTATGTCTCAGTCAATAGACGTGTCCATTAAAATCATTGAATAAAAATGGGAGGTAAAAACCTATGTAATTAATAATTATAAAAAGAGCCGTCTAAACTTTAACTTTTCGCCTTCTTTTTTTTAACGATGGTTATAACGAAGATTTTAGTTGAGTTTAGTTTAGTTTGTCTCGTATAAAAAAGCGCCAATAATGCTTGTTATTTGTTATTCAATGATGAGTGTTAATATAAGACATCATTATTATCTATGCGTATGCTAAAATAATACCTACAGTATCATAATTACCCTGAAAACTGGACATTTGTTATTTTTTCCAGTGCATATTGATGTTCTACTTGAATGTGTAACTAATAATTACAACGCCGCGTCGTTTGAGAACCATGCGATGTATCATAATGGTTTGATCGACACGCTTTTAGTTAATGAGTATCGGGTTCATATAATATTAAAGACTAAGCTACTAACTATTATAATTGGTACTAGGTAACATTAAGAACTAATATACATCTGTGGATAGCCATTATATTGACATTAAAATGACATTGTGTGAGTTACACAATGGTGACAAACCAAGAATTTGAAATCATGCCATAATAATGTTTTACGTGTTAGAGCCATGCTGCAGCTATATTAGTAGTAGGGATAGTTGTAGGAGGGATGCCCAATCAATCGTAATCGATTTTTGAATTTTTAATGAACTGTTGTATATTTTTTAATCTGAATTACATTTTCAATTTATTTCGAATAAAGTTGCAAAAAGAAGCTACAATAAAAATATTAAATTACTATCTCCTTATATTCTTTTATATTATTCCCAAAAAGTATAATTTAAAAACCTACTATACCTATTGAATGAGGTCATACTCGATTTTGAATTGGTAGTTAGAATAATGCTGAAGAAAAATATTCGTAAAGATAATTATTCAGGATTTTCTAATAATCGTTTAGAAAGGAGTGTATTTTACGTCCTACTAAACGATAACTTACGAGTTTACGACAATTAATATAAAAAAAAAACACTTCTCGTTACTGCATTAATTACAAATGTGTTCTTTAAAAAGAACAATATTGCAGACTAGATACAGATGTTATTATTAATATTGTTACAAGTATGGAAAAAGTAGAGACACATGTGTTATTATAAGTAAAGTAGGATATTGTCCTACTTGTTATGGTATTAATATTATCGTATGAAAAAAGATGATGTATTTAATGCTGTTTGTAACGTATGGCTATAATGAATCTTAGGAAATATTCATACATCGTATCGTATTTGGCGTTCCTATTTTTGATGTCACTAAATGGTAACTTTTCACTTGTCAGTCTCTCATGAAAAAATACAATTTCCAAATCGATTCGAATCGAACATACTAGAATCGATTCTCGATTAAATCAAGCATTAACAAATCTATTTTTGATCAATCGCGACATTTTCAAACATGCCTAATGTAGACACAGAACATTATTTACGATAATTTACCGTAAATACAAGCAACTGCATAGAAACATCATTAAATTAATAAACATAACATCATGCCTGTATTTCCCAAAAGGAGTAGGTAGAGTTGTGTAGTACTGTTATGTTATACGTCCCATGTAATAGGGGCTACGCGTATTGCCAAACACCGGACACAAATCCAGACTCCGTGCTACTACTGGAAACTTCAAGCTATTAACACCTAATAATAATTTGCCCGACCTTGGGATCGAACCCAGAATAGAACAGTTTTTCTGTCTGTCACAAGGAACAGATGTTCCAACTATGCAAAAGTATTTCTTGAATCGTTTGAAATATAGCTAGTTCTTGAATAAGTCCGATTCGAGAGGTTTTTGTATCGACATTGGACAAGGATTATTCAGATCTATATCGATCTGGAAAATCGAATATTTTATTACTATAAACAATCGATTAAACGATTTCAAATTGACGTACCTACTTTCTACTGTCATCTCTCATTCTGTCAAAATTACATTGGTTGGCGTCGTTTGCAATTGTATTTGTCTTTGTAATTGTATCGGTGTTGTGGTGACTTTCGGGATTAAATATTGAACATTACAACTTGGCTATTTAACGGACTTTGATTGCTTTCAAGAACAACTTACCTTGCTGTGATTTTTGGAACTGTGTACCACTCAAACGATAACCTAGCATTCATAAACGGACTTACGCATACGCAATGGAAAGTGTATTTTGTGTAAATTGCGGCTCTGCAGGTGCTACAATATTATTGAAAGATGAACAGAGAAGCAATCGTGCAATGTTGCTGTAATTGCATCGTTGTACGCAGAACCATCGGTTGCTGCGCCCATGTTATGACCATTATTTGGTACTTGAGCTTTACGAGACATCAAAATAATATCGACATCCCTGTACAGTTTTTAGACAATATTCTAATTTCCAATTTATAAGATGAACAATAAACATGAATTTAATCTGTGTTATATTTCTAATTCAAACATAATAAGTTAATGTAGGTATAAAAACAACTTATACTACCAATTACGTACTAAGTCGGTAAGGCTGGTTTCATAGTCACGCGTTTGAACAGCGCCGTCCAGACGCACACGTTTGCAAATGCACTAGATAGTAGTCGATAATATTCACGCTGTTCACACGCGCACTGTTGAAACTTGGTTGAAACCGTGGTTGATATGCTCGCTGTTCGGCGGCATGTCTAGCGGCGTGACTGACAGCCTAAAAATCCTTATACATTTAGGTATTAGGTATCTTACCCTACCGTATATGCTAATGACAACATCTAAATGCTAACAGCCATTATAAATATTCATTTTTTAACATTAATACACACAAATATTATCTCTCATTTCAAAACCAATGCTCAGAAAGCAGGTTTGTTAACTAGATTCTATGCATTTATACGTTGCACTTACATACACTTAGGCTTTAGAACAAAAACTGCATATCTAATTATGTAGATAGGGACTAAAAATAGCTAAATGTTTTAGGACTTTTGTTTTCAGTATGTTAAAAATCACTCAGATCTATGAAAAACCGTAACATTCGTGGTTCGATTATAACCTCAAAATCTGATATTTTATTTGAAATATATCTATTATGCAGCTAGTCCGCTATAAAAATAAGATCAAATAGGAATTTACTAACGATCAACAATAAAATACATAATTTTCCGATGATCTTGGTTCCAGGGCGAACAATGTATGGGCGCAGAGCAATGTCCTTTATGACTCCAAATGTCAAACAATTAAATACTAATGTAATTTTAAATGGGGAGAAACTGAGTCTTGTAGATACCACCATTTTTCTTGGAATCACACTAGACGCGAAGCTTCAATAGAGCCCCAATATATCAAAACTAGCAAGCAGACTTAGTTCTGCAGCATATGCCGTAAAAAAGATTAGAAGTCTAACTAGTGTTGAAACAGCTAGACTAGTTTACTTTAGCTATTTCCATAGCATAATGCTGTATGGTATTTTGCTATGGGGACACGCAGCTGACACTGAAATTATATTTGTTTTACAGAAGAGGGCCATTAGTGCAATTTATGATTTATTAAAGCTAATTAATGTTGATTTATTTAAGCCTAAAGAGTCGCTGCGACAAAAATTTAAGGAAATTAATATATTAACTTTGACCACTCAATATATTTATGAAAATGTAATGTACGTAAAAATAAAAGTAGTTTTACAAAAATAAGTGATATTCATTCTGTAAATACTAGGAACAGACACAAGCTAGTAGTACCAGTTACTTGACTCCATCGAGTCAGTAATTGATTCTTGGGGCGATGTATACGCTTTTACAACAAAATTCCAGAAAATATACAAAATTTGACCTGCTCAAAGTTCAAAAACTTTATTAAACTAAGTTTGTATAAAAAGGGTTCGTAGTATTAAAGAATTTATAGATGATAATAACCCCTGGAAATGAGGTGATCGCTACCATGCTATTTCTAATTTGTTGTGTTGTTAATTTGTGTAACATACATGATTGTAAGCTGTTATTTAAAAAAAAAGTCCCGCTGGGTTTCTTGCTGGTTCTTCCCAGGACAGAGGTTTTTTTTCTAACCAGTGGTAATTATACAAAAGAGTGACTTTCAATAAGTATTATTTATAATCTATATTGAATAAAAAACTTTGTGTTTCTGTTTCTATTATTTTGGAGAACAAGGAGGTGATCGCGATAGGCCTATAGTTGGACGGATCTGAGCGGTCGCCTTTTTTAGGGATCGGGTGGACAAAAGCTGTCTTCCATTAATTCGGGACTACGCCTTGGGAGTAGGAGTACCAGAAAAGATGCGTTGGGACCGGTGCCAACTCCGGAGCACACGTACTCAGCACAATTGGGGGGATTCCGTCAGACCCACTCGTTTTTTGGATGTCCAGGGAGAGGAGTGCTTTGCGAACCGAGCGCTGTGAGAACAGCAAATCCGGCATGGAGCACTCACACCGCGGGATGGTCGGCGGTGCTATCCCCCCGTCATCAAAAAGGTCGGCTTTGTCTCTTGCGGCTTGGGCCAATGAATCTTCCCTTGCATAAATGGTAGTGATGGCTTACAGAAATCCCTTGGACAGCCTTGGCGAGAGACCAGAATGCACGGGTTGCCAAAGGAAAGCGGACTAGTTTCTCGCCAATTCTGTCTATGTGCTCTGACTTTGCCTTGGCAATAACTCTTTTGAAGGACCTGGAGGCGAAGTTATACTTCTTTTTAAGTGTGCTGGTGTTTACATCCCGAGTCGCCAAAGCCGCAGCCTAGGCTTGATAACACTCCTGCTTACTGCGTAATGCAGTCTTACAGTAGCGACCAAACAAAGGCTGAGATTTTTAGATTGGTAGAGCCACGCGGCAGCTTTTGCTGTCGCACGGTTGGGCCGGCTCGAACCGGGATGGTACCACGACCTCACAAAAAACCAGCGTGAAATAGAGGTTTACCTCTGCGTTTCGCTTGGTGAGTGCAGGTGGCCGGAGGCCCTTTTTACTGGAAATGAGGCATTCCATCTTAGTCCTCACGGGTGACAACGCATCTACATTTTGATTTGTAAAAGAGGATAGATGCAGATGTATTTGGGCCGCAGTAACCACTTACCATCAGGTGGACTGTGTGCTCGCTTGTCACCCTCATCCTATAAAAAAAATCTGCCTCCGATGGGTACCACAGATGATGGAATAAATAGTTCCATTCCCTGTAGCACCAAATCAGTGACAGAGTCAGCAACAGCGCTGGGATCATCCGACGAGAAGCAAACACGCCCCCATGGGTAGGATGCAAAGAAAAACCGCATTACGTCCCAATCCGCCGACCTGTAATGCCAAACACGGCGGCAACCTGCAGAACGCAACCGCGAGGGGAGCGTGAGTAGCACCACACTCCAGATCAGACAATGGTCCGAAGAGCCGAGAGGGGCATCGATGGAAACCTGATATCCTTCCGGATTAGAGATCAGCAGAAGGTCCAATAGGGAAGGTGTATGATCCTCCACATCTGGAATCCGCGTAAGCGAAGTAACCAGTTGTGTCAGACCATATGTTAAAGCAAAGTCATAAACAGATCTCCCCGCATGATCGGTAAAAAGTGAACCGAGCCATTCGGCGTGGTGGGCGTTAAAATCGCCAAGGATCACGATCTCTGCGGATGGGACCTGTTGTAGCAAGGAATCTGTAGCCATTTGGACGTGGTCAATGAGTCGGTCTGTTTAGGCATTACCGCTATGGGACCGATAGAGGCACCTGTAGACGCGCGGATGGTCGTCGCATTCTACGCGTAGCCAAAGGATGGACAGGTCTGAACCTTCAAGACTGCCGAGGCGTTGAGAACAGATGTCCTCTCTGACATACACGCAAACTCCAGCCCGAGGCACAAAGGAGTGCTCCAATTTGTACCCCTGGTAGGAGACATACAAAATATCAGCAGGAGAGGAAACCTGCGTCTCGGTCAGAAAGAGCAAGGCCGGCTTCGCCGTCTCGAGATGGTAGTGGACGGCGTTTAGGTTCGAGTGAAGTTCCCTGATGTTGCAGAAATTCACGGATAGCGTGGCAGGGGTCGCCTTGGTATTGCTGCTCAGTTTGCCCCGAGCAGTTATGTTTTTGAGCGGAGTTTTGCCCCCCCCCCCCCAGAATACGCGGGGCAGCCTGAGCACCCACGCTCAGGAGTGGACTAACATGGTCGTTGATGCTCAACGAGGGATTCTCCAGGGGTGCTGGTACCCTCCGGGGTAGTCTTTCGTGTAATTCCGCTAACATATTGAATGGGGGGGGGGAGGAATTGGGCCTCCGGACACCTGCACGCACCAGACGAAACGCAGAAGCAGAGCTTCTACTTCACGCCGGTATTCTGTGAGGTCGTGGGTACCAACCCAGCTCGAGCCGGCCCATACGTGCAACAGCAAAAACTGGTGCGTTGCTCTACCACCGTTGATACACCGTTGACGCCGTCAGATCGGGGCTGAGACTGCTATAACGACTAAAAATGGGCCCAAATATAAAGATGGTAACTGAAGGCCTTATTTTCAAATTAGATTTATTTGGAGTGGTTTTCAAAAAAGATTAAAAAAACTTTTTGATTTTGAATACAATTTACATCAAATCATTCACATACCAAGTATCTATATATTCCCCTCAGTGCAATCCTAAGATATACATATATGACCGTAACGAACCTTCACGTAAACCACCTCTGCCCTAAATTATCCTGAGATCGCCCGTGTAAACCAAGATTGTGACGAATGAAAATGTATGAGGTTTTATGATTGTACGAATACTTTCAATGAGGCATACAATAACCACCAATTGAGAAATAAGTGGAAGTAATAAGTAAGTAAGAAAAATCCTCCCTGCCTTTCCCGCAAATGAAAGAGTAAGCTATAGTAGTATTGCGTATAAGTCGTTTTCTTCAATAAAATGTAAAATCAGTACTAGTCAACAAAACCAACCAAATTTACATTTCTTCTATTATACTTTAAGAAATAATGTTTAGTTAATGATTTCTTATATTTACGCGAACACTACACATTGAATAAAACTGTTTTTACGGACTTTATCGCGTTTATTTTATTATTTTTATTCCCGGGCTAACTGTGACATCGGGACGTCAAACATCTCAGTCCCCCCCGTGACCATGGGTTACTGAAAAGCACTCGAAACGTCGGGAAAAAAATAATAAAATAAACGCGATAAAATCCGTAAAAAAACAGTTTTATTCAATAATGTTTAGTCTTAAGTAAGTACCTCAATATTCTTTTTGCATAACTATAATGATTTTCATTATAACAGTTATTGAATTGACTGAGTTAACTTACAGAATAACTTATGTTAGGTCTTGTTAAAACTTAAGTACATAAGACTACCAATTAACTTTTGAAAAGGAATATTTTTCATACATGTTTCATATTTTTCTAACTTCAATCTACACTCAATTGGAGTATCTGTAGGTTTACAATTAGACATATTAAATACAGACAATAATTTTTGTATGTATTGTTGCTGATCTACAGTTATTTCAATTCTTTATTGACATTGATCCTCATACCTAAATAACAACTTACTGAATCCAGATCCTTAAGTTATAATTCAAGACCTAGTGCAGTTTTAACTTACTTGTTTCTTCTATACTATTCGAAAAAAAAACAAAAAATTATCAACATAATCAGTTACTATGACCTGTGGTTATCTGAATACCTGAGTGCTCTATGGCCATAATCATGGATGGATGAAAATTGTCCTGGAAAACCTGCAAATAATAATGATCCAATCCATTCACCGTAATAGCAAAGCCTGTGCCTTTTAATCTCTGCGCTGTATCCACCACTTCTGTTACGTATGTCGTCACGGAACTATAACTTTCTTGCCTTGTTGAGATTAAATGGCGTAGCAAACTTATTTTTCTGGAATAGCCTGAGTCATCGAACATATTTTTCAACTTCATCCACAGCTCTTTAGAACTAATTGTTTCTTTAATATGCACGAACAGACCTGGACGTTTGGCCAAAATTAGCTTCACCCTAGTTTTTGCATCTTATTCGGGTTTACCATCTTGATTGGTAACAGGCTTGATGTATTTTTTTTATATGATAAGGGTGACAAACGAGCACACAGTCCACCTGATGGTAAGTGGTTGCTGCGGCCCATAGACATCTACATATATCCTCTATTACAAATCAAAATGTAGATTAGATGCGTTGTCACCCGTGAGGACTAAGATGCCTCGTTTCCAGTAAAAAGGGCCTCCGGCCACCTGCACTCACCAAGCGAAACGCAGAGGTAAACCTCTACTTCACGCTGGTTTTCTGTGAGGTCGTGGTACCACCCCGATTCGAGCCGGCCCATCCGTGCGACAGCAAAAGCTGCCTCGTGGCTCTACCACTGTTAATAAATATCAATAATGATAAATAAATATCACCTTGATACCCTCAATCACCAACAAGTTTTCCGCGGCAAAACTCCATTCGTCATAATTTTCTTTGTACATAGTTTACGGCCATTACCACGTAAAATACTATTTTTATTAAATGTGTTTCACTGTTACACATTATACTTGAAAAAAATTTTTTTACGTTACCCATAACCTAATAAAACACGCTCTTCTATTACCTGACACCAAGTTTTTTTTTTATAGGAAAAGGGTGACAAACGAGCACACAGTCCACCTGATGGTAAGTGGTTGCTGCGGCCCATAGACATCTACATTTATCCTCTATTATAAATCAAAATGTAGATGCGTTGTCACCCGTGAGGACTGAGATGGAATGCCTCATTTCCAGTAAAAAGCCTCCGGCCACCTGCACTCACCAAACGAAACGCAGAGGTAAACCTCTACTTCACGCTGGTTTTCTGTGAGGTCGTGGTACCACCCCGGTTCGAGCCGGCCCATCCGTGCAAAAGCTGCCGCGTGGCTCTACCACTGTTTAAACCAAGTTTTAACCAAGTGACGCTTTTATTCAGAAAGAAAAACAGTTCTACCAAACAAAGCATAAAAAGATAATTGGCAGTACCAACTTACAAACAGAAAAATAGTACAGCTTATAAATAATGTCTTAATAGTAAGGAAATGTTTATTAATCCAAGTGCATTTATAAGTTGGTTGACTATTATTCGTTAACTTCTTAATTCTAGTTAGCTGTGATAGTTTTTCTTTTAACTTCATTATATGTTTATACTACAATAGTATTATATACTTTTCAAATTTCCTCTAAATAGCAGTTTAGTTGTTATAAGGGACATATGACTAATAAAAATACCACTTTAAAACTAAATATTTTGCAAATGGACTCCTGTATCGAAAAGATGTTGTTTCATACTACCAGTATTTTTGAAAGACCTATCCAACGATACCCCATACAATGCAATAGACGGGCAAAAAAATATTCTCCATTTACTTGTATGGGAGTAACCCAAAATAAAAATGCTTATTAAGATTTTATTTCACAGTTTTTATAAGCATGATTAATATCTATAACTATGCCATATAACACATTTGTAGCTTCTAGGTTCTTTAAGTAAAACTGCAGAAGGGTGAACGGACAGACGGACGGGCATGGCGAAACTACTATGGTTGCTTATTGTTTTAAATTAAAAAAAAAACTACAGAATCCAATAAAATATTTTTATGTAAAGATTCTCTTACTATAATTATTACTATATCCATAAAACCCAAAATACCCAGAAAAGCGATTGCCAACCCGCCTGTCAAGCGTGGCAACTATGGCAAAATATCCTCCCTATAAGGTAACCTACGGGGAGCCCTACAGTACAGCAGTGGACTTTTGATAGGTTTTAATGAATGAATGACCTATTTCAGTACTACACTTGTTATGAACTAAACTTATAACTATGATCGTGATTGACATATTTTGATAAATAATAATTTTAATGGTGCAGACATTTTTAGATAAAACTTAGGTTGCTCGCATGCTATAAAATTTACCACGGCTCTCTGTGTCAGGGAAATTAAAATCAAATTATACAACCATTTATGGTTTACGAATAAACATAAAATAATCTTTTAAAAATCTAAACAAACATAATTATAGTTGTTTTTTCTGGTGAAATGAAAGCTTAAAGTTCGATATGGATATTGTAATCGGTATGAGTTGACGTAGAAGCAATTATATAGCTGCGGCACAATCGATGGACAGCAAGGACACGTGTTATTTTAACCGCAGTCTACGTCGCTCGGACGTGGCGGTGAAAGTGCGTTACCATTCCTAGTCCTTCATTTATGTAAAAATAATAACATAATATCGTGTTCTCTCTAGTATCCTTCATTTTTACATACGTTTATACATACCATAGACAATATTGCTATGACAACAACTAATGAAGTCATGTAAAGTTTACATTTGGTATTATATATTTACCAATAAGCATGTGTATCTCATCAAATGTAGTCGCAATTGATGTTGAGTGAGAGCGTGCGTCCTCAAATATTGACATGTGGGAGGAGACGACGGAACCTCTTCTGGTGCATACTCTGCGGGCTCATCGCGGAGAAGTGTCATGCGCGGATGTGAGCGGTGGGCTGTTAGCCACCGGCGGCGGCGACTGCGCTCTGCGGCTGTGGCGCTGGCAGCCCGGCGCGGGTACGTTTACTAATATATATCACAATGACAATATTATCAACACCTAAATTGCAGCGGCATCGTGTAACGGAACGTTAAATTCCCTTTGAATCAGTCGAGGAGAACAACGGCTGCCACATGACCTACATAATCTGCAATCGCCCATACGACTATTAGACCATAGAATCAGGCAGTTAATTTGTGATGTGGTGATGATGATGAGTGTGCTTTATAGCCTGCAACTATACTAGATCTCCACATTCTACAGACCGAAATCCAGTAGTTATTACAATACGGCTCTGTCGTACAATGGCTTAGCAATGAGTTGCAACGCTGGGACTGCGGGTTCGAATCTCGCTCGAAACTACTATTTGTATAGCCTACAAATAATTGTTCCAGGTCTGGATGTTTGTTCCACGATACAGGAGAAAATGCTAGTGTGGGGGTAATGTTGTTCAATCGAAGTAGTGTAGTAGTCGTGCGTGTACTGTTGTGTCTGAAGGGTATAGAAGCCATCAGGTAGATGTGTTTGTAATTTGGTTTGTCATATCACTATTATAAACACCTGCCGTCCTCTCTAAACAAAAAAAAATTGCAGTCCTCAATATATAAAATAGCTTGTAAATATACTGGCTCTCAATACCTTTTAGACCGGGACATAGCAGTGCAGTAGAAATAGATAAGAGATGTTACCCACTTAAACAAACTCCTAGACAGGAAAGGAATCGTACCACGTACTCAAAAGTAATTGAATCTGTTACTGCAACATTAATCTGAGTATGTGTCTTTTTGTTGCTGTTATGCATTACTTTTTAAATATGTACGAGCTGCCGTGCAATTGAAACATGTTGATAAAGACTTGAACTGATTATTTAATTTATTCTGATATTATTGATAGTGAGTACAATGCGCGACGGCGAATATAAAAAATAAGGTAAAAATGTTTAGATTGTTATCAAGGATTTTTCCTTTTTTGTAAAAGTAGCTGCAGTAATGAATAAACATGTTCTTTCTTTCGTTTTTGATCCAGTCAGGCGAGAGTGGGTAGGAAACCCCTCTTGTCGCAATCAAATAATATAATATATTCGAAGTGTGCTCGTCAAGCCTATTCGGCTTGAGTACGGCAACACACCTGCAATTCTCTTGGTGTTGCGGTTGTGCAGAGGCGGTGGTCGACACTTACCATCAGTTGAGTCGCGTGCTCTTGTTGTGCTTTGCCTTATGATATCGTGTTGCGTGTGACACTCAGGCTGGGCGGAGGCGGGCGGCGCTGTGCGCGCGCACCGCTACGGCGTGACGGCGGCGCGCTGGGCGGCGAGTGGCGCACTGCTGGCCAGCGCGGGCGTGGACGGCGCGGCGCGCGTGTGGTCGCGCGCGCTGGCGCCGCGTCGCGAGCTGGCCGCGCCCGCCGCCGCCGCCGCGCGCGCTCTTGCCTGGGCCGCCTCGCGACTGCTGGTGGGTATTTGTTCGTTGTCGCATTGTCGCATTGGCTACGAGGCGTTCTGCCGAAGACGATTACATCTTACATAGTCATGTCGTCCCAAGGTGGTCGTGAGGGACCTCGACTACAACGTTACATTGACATAATGACTACATATTCTTATTGTGTCCCATAAAGAAATAAATCTGAATCTGGAAGTGAAATCTTCCTCATAACAAGTGAAAATAATTAAACTTCAGTTGCCAGTACTTGCTTAGTGTGGCTTATTCTTTTTCGTCACTGCCTAAATAAAGTCTGAGTCTGCATTCTTGCTCATCAATTCTGCCTGATTCCGCTTTTCTGCTCATCCGTTTTTTGTTATTTTTGCTTTTATCTATCTTTCAAATTGAGTGACATAAAAAAGCCAGTGTGTCAGTTTTCTGTTCATTGGCTTTAAATAATTTTCTTAAAGAACTTTTTCATGTTGATAAAATATCAACTTTCTTTTATACACAATTTATTTTCTAAATAAGTGATTTTAGTTCTAATTTTTTCCAACTCCTCCCTGTCTCCACTTTGCCCGGTCTGAAACACAGTTAGTAGTGATTCTATTGATTCTCACTTGCGACCTTATCGTAACAGGCGACATAGGTAAATGGAATTAAAATAATTCCTCCAAGTACAACTCGAAATTACAAAAAATGCAATAGTGAACATGTCTGCTAAGCGAGATTTATTTTTCTTCCTCACGTTATCCAGACTACTGCCTGAGTCAATTTTCCTACTCACCCACCTCTGCTTTACCCGGTATGAAACATTCTCGGTAGTGGGTCAATTGAAGCTCGTATCTGATCTTGCGACAGCAAATCAGCACTTTATGGGTCTCTTACTCCTGCCATAACCATATCCAAGCATCTGCTCGCAATCTACCTGCTTAAGCTTGACGAGTACGTACCATCTCAGTCGTCATTCCTCAAGCAAGTTTTTCACATTTTATAGTCTAAAGCTCAGATATATGCATATCAATAATATAGTAATATCGATATTTAAATTATAAAAAGTGGTGGGATACCTTTTCTGCCCTTTTGACCTTTTCCTTTAATGGTCATTCAATCATATACATAACACAAACGAAACCAAACAGTCTCTCAGAAGTGTAAGTTGTGACTGATAGCCAGACAGTAGTCAAGCGTACAGAAAAGGAGTGGAATAAGTTGCCAGCATCTGTCTTTCCATCAGATTACAGTGTGGGTGTCTTCAAGGCAAGAGTGAATAGGCTTTTGTTAAGTCAGTGCGCTTTACCATCTTAGGCTACATCACCACTTACCATCAGGTGGGATCGTAGATAAGCGCTGGCTTAGTAGAATATAAAAAAAGCAGATGGTAGCACTCAGCCATCACCATACTACATACTTTCAATAGAGATGATCAAAAGTCATAATTTAAAAAATATTATATTGCTATACTATGTTATTATATACAATATTTAGAGCTATACTACTATAGTAATATGCTTCGATTATCAGGTAGGATATGATGACGGAGTACTGTGCATATGGGCGGTGCGACGCGGCACGCTGCTGGTACGCCTGGTGCCGTGCGACGGCGCACTGCACGCGCTGACCACGCTCGCCCGGGGCGCGTTGTTGCTTGTCGCCTGCACGAGTGGCACGCTTAAAGTTTATGACATGAACGGTGAGAATTGAAGGCGACTTTTCTGTATATTTTTCAGAATTATTCATATATATTGAGCGATTCAATCATTTTATCATCTCGGACTCGACGAATGAAAATACTTGATAATTATTTTTACTCCCTAATGCGTCAGCACAGGCCTGATATCGCTCCTGGTTGCTGTGTAATGCAGTTTTACAGGGGCGATCAAAACAAGGCTGAGCTCTGCCACCGATGGGTACCGTAGATGTTGGAATATGTAAATAGTTTCATTCCCTGAAGTCACAATCAGCAACAACGCTGAGATCATCAAGTGAAAAGCAAACCCATGGGTAGAATGCAAAAAAGACACATACTGTCCCAATTCTCTGACATATTGTGCCAAACGTGGCGTGACGGCAGCCTACTGAACGCAACGGCGATTGGAGCGTAAGTGATACCTCACTCCGAAAAGCCAAGAGGGCCATCGATGAAGACCGTTTTAGAAAGAAACACTTTTTATCAATATCTGTCACCAAATAGCAGTGTATCTGCTACATGGTCCTTTTTACTGGAAATGAGGCATTCCATCTCAGTCCTCACGGGTGACAACGCATCTGCATTTTGATTCGCAAACGAGGATAGGTGTAGATGTCTATGGGCCGCAGCAACCACTTACTATCAGGTGGACTGTGTGCTAATTTGTCACCCTTATCCTATAAAAAAAATATTTCTATTTGAAGACAGTGGAGAGCTAGTATAATTACAGACATTTCACTTCTCACAGGTGATGCTACAGATAGCCTTCCTCAATTGAAGTTAGCAGAATGTTTTAATGTATTGCAGAAGCCACGTACCATACCAACATTGTTATTCCATTAAATATAATAACATTTCCATCTTATATATTTTCAATTAAAATAAGTTTTAATTTCGCGAAATAAAAACTCAACTTTATACTCGAAAGCGAAAATAATAACAAAATTGTCGCATTACGATTATTATGGTTGTAATATTAATTTCTTTGACAAATGATAACGCCAATTTCACCTGCCTCTTTACTATACTTATAAGTAAAAACGAGACTTTAGTGGTCGCCAAAATGGCGTTATGCTAATTTAAAAGAGCTTACCAGCTACGTTTTCGTCATTGTGAGAATAAGTGAACGTTTCAAGTGATGTGTGTCGTCGTAAAATGGTATCCATAGTTTGCCGGTTCATACCCGCCTCAAAGGACTAAAACTATTCGGAAATTGGACGAATGTAAAATAATAATTTAAATTTAATGTTAAATTAGTTAATTAAACAAGTGAAAAATATAATACTAAAATATGTAACGTTAAATGTTAATGTTACATTTCATGTCATGGTCGGATGTTAATATGTTATATGTCGTGGTCGGATAATCGGGTGCTTATTACCTAAAGTGTACATGTTTTAGCATTAAACAAGATTATTATGGATATGCCATTTTGAAACCTGCATGTGGGATTACTTGAAGGTCCTGAGATTAATAAAAATGTTACCTAATTATAAATATTTCGTAGGACCAAATGTAAACTTGCTATTTCATTGAATTCTTTCATACTTAAAGTTATTTTTAATTTCATTATATCCAAACAATTGACAAACAAAATTTATATGAAAACTTGTTCGTCTATTCTTGCTCTCCCCCACTGACGGGCATAGGGAAAAAAGTTGCTATATCCGCTAATCTTCCCGTTGGACCCTAGTGGTTGACACTGGGAAGAAATGAGTTACTTTGTCTCTCACTGGTGGATATCGAAACTAATAAAAGTTCCGTTGTCCCCCACTACTGATTTTGTTTTCATGATTATTATATAAAACACCCATTTTAATAAAAATGTGTAATCAAATATGAATCAGTTTTTAACATAATTTAAATATCTTTCTGCTATAATATAAAGAGTTTCACGACGTTCATATGTCTGCATCTGGTTGATGTAAACATGACGCAAATAGGTTTACATCGTCAACCTTAGATTCTACTTGTCTAGAAGTTTTATTAATTAAATATTTATTTTAATTCATTGAATGAAAATAAATAATCATAATTTTGACTAAATTATCAAGTTCTAAACTATTTCTCTTAACATATAAAATCTACTTATACGTTCAAAATGACCTTTTAACATTTACAGAAGTAAGCGGCGCGAATTTGTAAAGATTAGCGTCATTTACTTCTGTACTGATCATAGATATTTCTCTGACTACGTCAACATCGGAGTTTCTATCCATGAGCTTTTCTAGTTTATTTATTAAATCATTATTTATTATAACGAAGAGCTTTGTCGGTCCGGTGCAACATGCTATCCCGCAGATTTGCACGTTGTACGAAAGAAGTGAAGATTACTCTTTTCAAGGCGTTTTGGCAATCATTTTACACGTGTTAGATATACGCAGCCTACAGTGTTCTTCGTGTGCAATATAATAGTGCATTTAGGGTACTGCTGGAGCTTCAACGATTTTGTAGTACATCCGGCATGTTTGCTGCAGCAGTAACGGAGAGCTTTAAAGCTATTTTGCGAAAAAGAACAGGATCTCTGATACGCAGACTTCGGAAGAGCACCAACAGCATCCTGAAAGTTATTGTGGAGCAACCAGACTGCCCGTTCCTGCAGCACTGGACACGTATACTGGTGCAGTGGGAAGTGGGCAGAGGTATATGAATTAATATAGTTATAATTAGTAAATGTTTAGGCCAAAAAAGGTAATTTGTACGATATCCAATCACGTTCGACTTCGTGAGTCTCACGATGGCACCAGGTGTCACGCGCATCGAGAGGAGTGGGAGCGGTAGGCAGCTTCCCAGCGTGTGACACTCGTGGGTGAAGTAAGAGTAGTTCACGGGCCGCAATGCGGGGAACCCGTGTATCTCGATTATCGCAGCCGAAGTTCACGCGACCGTGTAGGTTCCAGATAGGTTGATTTAGGCGTGTTACTTCGCTACGTGGATATGTGAATTTTGCAATATTTAACTTGTTCGGGTGATGCGGAATTGTGCACGCGCGCGTCGAGTAAATATACGGTCTAGGATTCGAACTGCGCATTCCTTAGTCGAGAACGTCTCCCGGTTGATTGTTTGGAAGTCATTATAATTGTGTCGTCGCGTTAAGTGCCCTTTTTGTGTTGGTTGGTTTGTTAGTTTACGTGTCAACAAGGCGTATTTTGAATTCTTTTCGCGACGTGGTGTTTTGGTGTCGAATGAAGGAACTTAGTTGTTGTTTGTAACGCCGAGCCGTATGACTCATTAAGAGATCGCGTTAGTTCCCTATTTATAATTTTTTGAAAAGTGATTCCGGGACATTGAATGTCAAATTTTGAACTACTGATTCTACGATGAATGTGGAATTAGGCGAGTTCAAGTTATTTAAATGTACAATGAAGCTAATAGACTGAAATAGTGACATTGATGAAAGTAATGGTCCAGCGGTGGAGCCTGCTGGAGCGATGCAGCATTGTGGGGCAGCCTGGAACTCGGCCGCTGCCGGTCGCCTAAGCTGGTCCAGGTCCCAGACATTTACACATCACTAAACACTACTTGCCATGCACCTCACACCCACTTACGGCCTGACCGAGCCTTGGTGCGCAGTTAGCTTCTGATACTGGTATGTACTATATGTTTCTAGCATTCTCCCATATAGCTTAGTATGATAGGACATACTTCCATGTGGCCAGTTGGGGCCCGACCTGCGGCTGCTCGTTGAATCTTCCGCTTGTGGGCCCCGGGATATTCGACATTTGCAGGGGCAACTGTAGGCCGTAACAGTAAATGTTGTTACTAACATATTTAAGTTTATAAATTACTAACCTATATGGATCATGGTTCGAAATAAAGGATTATTATTTTGGGGTATTTATAGAGTATTCTCATCTGGTTCGGCTGAACAAATATATTAAAGGAAATAATAAATAAACAGAAATATATAAAATTATTTCTTATATTTACGCGAACACTACACATTTAAATAAAACTAATTTTACAGATTTTATCGCGTATATTAACATTTTTTTATATTTCTGACGTTTCGAGTACTTTACAGCACCCATGGTTACGGGGGGGGGGGGAGGACTGAGGTGTATGACGTCCCAATGTCATAGTTAACCACGGCTACCTCCAGATTAAAAATTATTAATTTTTGTTCCGATCTACGCAGTATGAACTTACAGTATCTTGAAGTCTTGCAGTTGTATGCTTAGGTTGGGATTTAAATTTTATTAATTATGGGATCCCAAGCAGATGGTAGCACCCAGCCATCTTCTTTATTGAAATTAGGATGTTTTTTGATTTCAATAGCCTCGCGAATCATCCTTGGAAGGAATCGGTGTTATTTAGTGAAGATTTGTGGTCTATTAAACCTAATGTAGTGACGGGGATGATTCTGTACATGTTCCCAAACTGCAGATTTCCCGGAGCGTCGATTCTTCACATCAGCTATGTGTTTTTTAACGCGGGTTTTTATGGATCTTTTACTTTGTCTTATATAAGAGAGACCACATTCACGATCATGCTTGTACACTTCTGCATCTTGCAGAGGGACATTACACTTAACTGATGGTAAAAACTGACCAATCTTCTTCGGCGGCTTGAAGTATGTTTTAATGGAAGCACGCTTCAAGATGTAGCCGATTGTGTCAGTGATACCTCTGACATATGGCACTACAGCAGGTACTCGCTCGCCTGTAGCCGGCTTCATCCGTTCACTGTGACGTAGATGCGGGGCCCGAAGCTTATTGTCGTGCAAAACTTGATTGACGCGTTGGAGCTCGGCGGCCAGGTGTTTACTGTTACAGATCCCTCGTGATCTCTGAAACAAAGATTTACCCACAGTAGCTAACTGTAAAGGATGATGATGAGAATCACCGTTTAAATATCTATCTGTATGGGCTTTTTCTCTATACACAATGGGGCTCAAGGTATTATCAGGTTTCCGAATTACTAACACATCTAGAAAAGCTAAAGAATTGTTCGACTCTAACTCTATTGTGAATTGAATTTTAGAATTTATGAAGTTAAAATGGTCTTAAAATGCAGTTACTTTATCTAAAGGTATAATTGTAAAAGTGTCGTCTACGTACCCTTTATAGAATCTAGGATTTACGGGAGAAGTAAGCAGGGCTTTTTCCTTAAAGTCTTCCATGAATATATCGGCGACAATGGGAGATACAGGTGAGCCCATCGCCACGCCAACTACTTACCAACGGTACCACTAATGGCACGTAGGTATTATCGATTTTACGTCTAGGCAAACAATTCTTTTGCTTTTCTAGATGTGTTAGTAATTCGGAATCCTGATAATATCTTGAGCCCCACTGTGTATAGAGAAAAAGCCCATACAGATAGATATTTAAACGGTGATTCTCATCATCATCCTTCACAGTTAGCTACTGTGGGTAAATCTTTGTTTCAGAGAGCACGAGGGATCTGTAACAGTAAACACCTGGCCGACGAGCTCCAACACGTCAATCAAGTTTTGCACGACAATAAGCTTCGGGCTCCGCATCTACGTCACAGTGAACGGATGAAGCCGGCTACAGTCGAGCGAGTACCTGCTGTAGTGCCATATGTCAGAGGTATCACTGACACAATCGGCTACATCTTGAAGCGTGCTTCCATTAAAACATACTTCAAGCCGCCGAAGAAGATTGGTCAGTTTTTACCATCAGTTAAGTGTAATGTCCCTCTGCAAGATGCAGAAGTGTACAAGCCTGATCGTGAATGTGTTCTCTCTTATATAAGACAAAGTAAAAGATCCATAAAAACCCGCGTTAAAAAACACAAAGCTGATGTGAAGAATCGACGCTCCGGGAAGTCTGCAGTCTGGGAACATGTACAGAATCATCCCCGTCACTACATTAGGTTTAATAGACCACAAATCTTCACTAAAGAACACCGATTCCTTCCAAGGATGATTCGCGAGGCTATTGAAATCAAAAAACATCCTAATTTCAATAAAGAAGATGGCTGGGTGCTACCATCTGCTTGGGATCCCATAATTAATAAAATTTAAATCCCAACCCAAGCATACAACTGCAAGACTTCAAGATACTGTAAGTTCATACTGCGTAGATTGGAACAAAAATTAATAATTTTTAATCTGGAGGTAGCCGTGGTTAACTATGACATTGGGACGTCATACACCTCAGTCCTCCCCCCCCCCCGTAACCATGGGTGCTGTAAAGTACTCGAAACGTCAGAAATATAAAAAAATGTTAATATACGCGATAAAATCCGTACAATTAGTTTTATTTAAATGTGTAGTGTTCGCGTAAATATATACTTAATATATTACCATAAATAAATAATACATAAATAAAAAAAATAACAACCAGATGGATGCACCCGGCAGGGGAGAGGCCGGGTATTAGTGGGAAAGGGAAAGAAACCGGCGGACAGTGCAGACGGTATCGAGGAGGACCGCCTTCTTCATTTGAGGCCGGAGCGGCCCGTCACGGAATCCCAGTCGCCTCAGATGTCCCGAAAGGCCGACCGGGATTAACCCGTTCGCAAAGACGCCTACAGTAATAATTTCAGTGGGCAGACCCTTCCACATGTCGGTTACCTCGCAAGCCAGGTCCAGATATTTCGTTTTCTTTTCTGTTTCGACTTTCACGAGGTTCTCGTCATATGGAATAGTAAGGTCAATCAAAAATATTCTTGACTGTGCCCGGTAAATCAGCACAATATCATGCTTATTCGCAAGAATAGTCCTGTCTGTGACGATGGCCCGGCCCGAGCACGGCTTACGGCAAGTACTTATTTATTAATTACTTATTATTATTATTACATGCCCACTCAACTGACGTTCTCATTTTTTCCCCAACTCAATTAAATAATTAAATAAATTTGATTTAGAAGTTCATGTCCATATTAATATTTACTGCAATAAAATGTAAACTTTAGGTAAATAAGCGCCCGATTATCCGACCACTAGTTATATGTTAAGAATATCTTAATGATTTTGCGTCCGTCGCGGTCACGGTAAAATGTTAATACTAGCAAAAATCTCTATATATATATACTATATGACTATGCAGTTAGCGTTTTTGAAGTAGCATATTAAATTAACTAGTTGATTTCAAAGAACTTGTAAAAATGGAAGAACATTAAGACATTAACGTCTTATTGTCTAACAGAAGTATGTGCTAGCGACGAGTCTGTGCGTGAAGTGCTAACGCCGCTGCTGTGGGAAGATGGCGCGCATGATCTTGGCGCGCTCTGCGCTGCGGCCAACGACGTGGGAGACGTGGCCGCCACAGGGGGGCACGACGGTCGCGTGCGGTTGTGGTGCGTGACGGGCGAAGCGAGAGAGCGACGCGTGCTCGCCGGCGCAGTGCTGTGCGGACACACGGCGGCCGTGACGTCACTGCACTGGGCCCGCGGCGGCTCCCTTGTCAGCGCGTCACTCGACCGCACCGCCCGCCTTTGGGCGCCGCGCACACTCACCTGTCTCCGTGTCTTACATGCACATGCACGCTACCTTACATGCGCCGTACTGTCGCGGGACTTACGTTTTTTACTCACGGGTAAATACTTTAATAGTTTTATTGAGTTCATATATATATATATATATATATATTGTCGTGAAGCGACAATTAAAAGAGAAGGAAAACCTAACCTACGATCAGCAAAACAACCAAATAGACCAAGACAATAATATATTTAGGATTTGAAAATATTTACAATTTTATATATCAAAAATGGAGTATGAATATGAGGATGGATGATGTGATTTACAAATTATATTTAAAAAAAAAGGTAATAAAAAAAAGATTTATGTCGTAGCTGAGTCCGAAGATCCCAAGCGTGCTCTCAGCGCCTGGAACGAGCACGCACGGCGTAGGTGGGTAGGCGTGGGCGTCTCTAGGGGACGACCTCAGGTGAATGCGGCGATTGCAGGATCGGCGACTTCAGCCCAGACAGGAGCTTGCAGGATCCTCAGCGACTCCAGACAGCGCAGTGGCCTGCAGGATCCGGTGACTGCAGGCGGGACAGAGGTTTGTAGGTTCCGGTGATTTCGGGCGGAACAGAGGTCTGTAGGTTCCGGCGACTCCAGGTAGAGTAGAGACTTGTGGGATCTCGGCGACTTCAGGCAGAGCAACGTTTTGTAGGATCCGGCGACTTCAGGCAGAGCAACGGATCGTAGAGTCCAGTGGCTTCAGGCAGGATAGAGGCTTGCAGGATCCCGGGGCTGAGCGGCCCCGGGATAAGGCCTTTAGAAGATGCTTCCGATACGAGAACTGAAGCAAGACTGCATTTCTTCACCGATTGTTCGGTTTTTATATCTTTCTAGAGAGAACGGAAAAATTATTTAAATTAAACGCAAATTTTTTGTAAATGGTCAAGAGGAAAAAGTATTTATGTGGAATTATCGAAATAGAAACTACAGACCGGTAACAAATTTGAATATAATTTCCATGGAGACCAAATAAACATCAGTAATAGAACATGTCAAATTTTAGTTTTAGGCTTGTTATAAGAAAATGGAAAGATTTAAGTGGAAAAGGAGATATTATTAAAATAGGAAAAAAGGTAACGCAACTACCCACACAAAGCCCGAAATTGTAGAGTTACGGAAAACTAACTAAAAGATCGAAAAAAGGTAGACTTCATTGACACCAATTTAGAAGTGCTGATAATGTGGAAATACGAAGTAGAAATGATTTGTGATTGTGTTCTTATGGTTTGAAATCGTTACAGGATCCTATGGAAATAAAGGTGATGTAAAATATCCCGATTTGAAGTGAATGCAGAGAATTGAAACAGAATGGAAAAATGGATTTAAATTAATGTAAAATGATAAGTAAGTAGCATAACACTACATTTTCCCCCCGACCCTGGAAAATTTTTGACTCAGCAAAAATTTTGATATATACATTCTAAAATAAACCATAAAAACAGCTTTGCAGAAACAGACATCACCAGTCAAAATCAGATATACTATCTCTTACATTCATCATCTGCATTCAGGTAAGTGTGGAGTTCACATTCAATGACTACCACTCTAAAAGTGTGTTTTCAAAACGACATTAAGGCTTATTTAAGGAGTAGTCAACCGCTCCTGTGTGGAAAAAAAAAATTAGTCGAAGAAACACCACTCTTAGAAGTGTGTTTTCGAAAGGACATTCAGGCTTATTTAAGGAGTTGTCAACCGCTCCTAAGTGAAGATAAAAAATCAAGAGAGTAGTCAGCTGCTCCCAAGTGAAGATAAAGGTGAAGAAAACTAAGGGAGTAGTGAGCCGCTCCCAAGTGAAGATAAAGATAAAGCAAATTAAGGGAGTAGTCAGTTGCTCCCAAGTGAAGGTTTATACATATATACAAATTAACAGTTATATTTATACATATATACAAATTAACAGTTAATAAATGTATAGAAATAATAAGGTGAAAGTGGTGATATTTATACATATATACAAATGAACAGTTAATAAATGTTTAGAAAAGTTATGGTTTGTTTTGCTTCAGCTTTCAAAAACAATTTTATATAAAGTGCAAAGTGTAAAGTTAAGTTTAAGAAATAAAAATATTATTAAAAATCGTACCTCTAAGTTATCTAGAATAAAAAATATTATAGTGATGAATGTAACTTAGAGTGATGAATGTAAATGAAGTGTTATTTGTAGGCCTAAATATAATCCAAATAAGTTGAAAAACTAGAAGAAGTTTTGTTTTAGAATTTTGAAGGTATGAAAAGGATGTATAAATGAATGATGAATACTGAGTTAAGAACGAAAGGGAAAGCAATTAAGTCAAAAGGGAATAGACAAGGCGCAGTAAAGGTGAAGAATTAAAAATTAAATTAAGCAAGCTTTAGTCGAAGAGACCGAAGCCCATAACTTCATCGTCAGACTCAGATTCTTCCTTCTTGGACTCTCTCTTCCTTCTTCTCAGCTACCGGCGCTGCAGCAGCGGCGACCGCGGCCACGGGCGCTGCTCCACCGACGGGCATGGTCGACAACTTCTCACGACCCTGCGCGATCAGCTCTTCACTCTTGCCATTGAGTTCCGAGATGACCTTCTTCAGTTTCTCGGAGTTTGCCTCAACTCCGACAGAGTTGCTTGCAGGATGCGCCGACGACTTCAGGATGCGCCGGATGTAGATGGAGGCGGAACAGAGCAACGTTTTGTAGGATCCGGCGACTTCAGGCAGAGCAACGGATCGTAGAGTCCAGTGGCTTCAGGCAGGATAGAGGCTTGCAGGATCCCGGGGCTGAGCGGCCCCGGGATAAGGCCTTTAGAAGATGCTTCCGATACGAGAACTGAAGCAAGACTGCATTTCTTCACCGATTGTTCGGTTTTTATATCTTTCTAGAGAGAACGGAAAAATTATTTAAATTAAACGCAAATTTTTTGTAAATGGTCAAGAGGAAAAAGTATTTATGTGGAATTATCGAAATAGAAACTACAGACCGGTAACAAATTTGAATATAATTTCCATGGAGACCAAATAAACATCAGTAATAGAACATGTCAAATTTTAGTTTTAGGCTTGTTATAAGAAAATGGAAAGATTTAAGTGGAAAAGGAGATATTATTAAAATAGGAAAAAAGGTAACGCAACTACCCACACAAAGCCCGAAATTGTAGAGTTACGGAAAACTAACTAAAAGATCGAAAAAAGGTAGACTTCATTGACACCAATTTAGAAGTGCTGATAATGTGGAAATACGAAGTAGAAATGATTTGTGATTGTGTTCTTATGGTTTGAAATCGTTACAGGATCCTATGGAAATAAAGGTGATGTAAAATATCCCGATTTGAAGTGAATGCAGAGAATTGAAACAGAATGGAAAAATGGATTTAAATTAATGTAAAATGATAAGTAAGTAGCATAACACTACAATATATATATATATATATATATATATATATATATATATATATATATATATATATATATATTTATATATGTGTGTGCATATACCTTCGTAACATCCGATAAACATTATTACATTTAGAAATGATTGTACATCCACAAAGAAAGAAAAGAATCACAGTCACAGAGAGAGAGTTGTAGAAGCGCTACCCCTATATAAATAATGTGCACGTGTGGTGCATCTGCAGCCTGCTTTATAGTGATTAAGCTGTTGTTTTCACGTGTACTTAATATATCGCCAGCGCCACGACCTCACCTTGATAACTTTTGTTTTCTAATCTGAATTGTATGAAGAGCCAATTGCAGCTTGTAAGACATTTATGCGTTGTCTGTAATCATTTCAAGTTGGTTGTCGAAATCCATGAGGGGCAGTAACCACTTATATTTTGGTGGACTTTTAATTTGTTTATCAGCTTATATAAAATCCTGGTACCTTATTTTCATTTTATTGGCCTTAGTTTTTGTGTAGGTTCAAACGACCGAACGGTGCGCACTTGGTCCTTGGGTGACTTCACACTCGAAGACGACATCGAGCCGCCGTGCTCCGTTCTAACACATTTTGGTTTAGGTGATCTTGAGGTAGGCCAGAAATTTCATAACAATCTTTAATAATGATTTTCTTAACTGTGCGACTTTTTTAGGGCATCGAACCGGTAAACGATGAAGCCCAATACGATGAACGTGCTAATGCTTTGGGAGACAACGTAGGTTTCAACGAGGCGGAACGATTGTGGATTTCCAAAGATGTACATGTGGGTGCAATTAACTCCATCGCTACTTACAAGGACATCGTTGTAACTGCTTGTAGGTTGGTATTAAAGTGTCCCCTAAACTGAGATTTTATTTTATAACTGTTTATAGTTGACAATCGAAAAAGGATAGTTCAGGATATCTACGGAAGAACTACTAACATAGCTTAGTGGCTATGTAGGTTCAAGCTCGAAGACCTAACAACTCATGGGGAAGAAAGATTTTTGTATGATAGCTTCGTACCCCACAAAATCTGATGAAATATGTAGGTATTAGATGTATGCAGGTGACTTAGAATCGTACTTTGTGATAATAGAATCCCTTGGAAAAGCCTGTGTTCAGTAGCAGTCCAATGATGGACGATAATTATGAAAATCAACTAATGCTAAGTTAGCGGTCAGTCAACGCAGAGTCTATTTCACCACAAATTGGTTAGAGGCAAAACACGTGTAGTTATATTCATGGTGGTGTGTCTTTTGTTGGGAGGATTGTAGTGGAGGAGGTGGATTAGAGGTGCAGGGATAATGCACGCAATTGTGGGAACAATTAAGGGAGGCCGAAAGGTGCTCTTCAAACTAGGTAAGACACATCATTTTATTTTATTACGCGGATCTAAGCTAATTACTTATGACATATATTACATATAATAGATCCCCGTGCAGTAACACCTGATTGTATTAATGTCGTAAATTATATAAAAAGAAATATATTTTAGCGATGGTGCTGTGCGAATATTCCGTTGGAGCGAGCCGCTTCAAACGTTACTATGTGAGAGGGAGTTGGCGGCTCATCGCTACCCTGCAATGTCGGTAGACCTCGGGGCCGGTGGTGCGATGCTGTTTAGTGCGGGTCTGGATGGACGCGCGCGCCTATGGGACGTTCAGGTGAGGATCTATCCATCCATATATTCATCCATTACAGCCCATATTTGTCCACTGCCGTACATAGGCATTTGTTTAGTTAATAGAGCCTTGCAACAGTTGCATTGTGGTTGCAGCACAAATGGGTCGGCTCGACCGGGATAGGACCAAGCTTTCACAGAATACCAGTGTAAAATAGCAGCTTAATAGTGCTGTATTTCGTATGGTGAGTGCAGAAAACCGGAGACCCTTTTTACTGAAAATGAGGCATTCCATCTCAGTCCTCAGGGGTGACAACGCATTCACATTTAGATTTATAATGGATGATATATGTAGATATCTATGGGCCACATCAATCGTGGTAGAGCCACGCTGCAGCAATATTATGATAGTACCACAGGTGGGTCGGCTTAACCGGGGTGGGACCACGCTCTCACAAAATACTAGCGTCAAATACCAGCTGAATGCTGATGTGTTTTGTGTGGTGAAAGTAGAGAACCGGAGACTCTTTTTACTAAAAACTAGGCGTTCCATCTCAGTCCATCACAACGCATCCACATTTAGAATCGTAATGGAGGATAAATTAAATTGTCTATGAGCCATAGCATCAAATAACTATCAGGTGACTGTGCGCTTGTTTTTTACCCTTATTTTATAAAAAAACAGTATCCACTTACCACCAGGTGAACTGTGTGTTAAATTTTCACTCTTATTCTATATAAAGGCTTCTCCCATATATTGCCACAGGGGAGTTGGAGAAAAACATTACTCCTTTTTTGTTGTGGAATCTTTTTTCTTCTGCTTGCATCTTCTTAAATAGTTTGTGTTTCTATTCCTAGTATGTATTTACAGAATGAAAATCACGTAATTTTTTAAAACTACTTAAATTTTTGTCGGAGCGAATATTAAGGTCTTAAATCATAGATTGCTGTTGTGGCCATCTTCTGCAAAACAAATATGTATAATATCAACGTCAGTCGCGTATCCCTATAGCAAAATACTATACGACATTTTGCCAATTTGCTTTCAACACTAGTAAGATTTCTAATTTTTTCACAGCATATGCTACAAAACTAAGACTCCCTGCTAGTATTGATATATGGGGGACCCAAAAAAGGGTGCGAGACACTCGAGAACAGTGGGGAAGCACTTGTTGTTTCCCTTGATGTCTCGAAGGCCTTAGACAGAGTTTGGCATACTAGTCTTTTGGGTAAGCTTCCAGCGTATGGCTTATTCCCTGGTCTGATTTTATTGGTTAAGGACTTTCCGAGTGAACGGTCTCTCCGGGTCGCCGTCAATGACTGCTCATTCAGTCCTACGGCAACTAACGCCGGTGTTCCTCAGGGGTCCGTTCTCTCCGTAATTCTCTTCCTGCTGCATTTTAATGATCTGCTTATACCCGGTATCTATGGGTATGCAAACGATAGCGCAGTTGCGGAGAGATACCAACCAAGTCCTCGGGCCAGTCGGGATCAAATCCAGTTCGAAAGAGAAGCTATGGTGGAGCTTGTGAATCTCACACTACAGGCAGTCTCCAAATGGGGTGCTGGCAATCTTGTGAAATTCAACGCCTCCAAAACACAAGCGTGTCTCTTCACTGAAAAAGGAGCCCGATTACTTTGGCTCCTTCTTTTCGAAATGTATCGCTGGAATATACCGACCGCCTTCAGTTGTAACGGTTTGAGATATCCTCAAATCTAAATTTCGGGCGGTTCATTCAGTCCAAGGCCAAAGCAGCTACAAGGAAGTTTAGAGTCCTTGCAAAGTTGCGGCGATACTTCATGCCGGGACAGCTGCTTACTTAATATAAAGCGCAAGTCCGGTAGTGCATGGAGTATATGGGCCATATATGGGCTGGTGCTGAAAAATGCTACCTGGCTGGTTTGGACTCAATGGAAAAGCTTGCTAAGAGGCTTATTGGTGAACCGAATTTGGTTAAAACCAATCTTACCAGACTCACACATAGACGCAAATTAGCCAGCCTTTCGGTTTTCTACAGGATTCATTTCGGAGAGTGTGCGCAGGAATTGCATGATTTAATTCCTCCCTCTCCCTTCCACCATCGGACAACCAGACGTTCGGCCAGTTTCCACCCTTTCGTTGTGATGTTGTCGTTGTGGCATATACTCCACCCTTCCGTTCTTGACTTACCACGCATTCGAACCAAACGGTTTCGCTACGTCGTTCATCATACGTGTACAGCAAAGTGGTGGAATAAGTTGCCAGCATCTTTCTTTCTATCCGATTACAGTGTGGGTGTCTTTAAGGCAAGAGGGAATAGGCTTTTGTTAAGTCAGTGCGCTTCACCATCTTAGGCTACATCACCACTTACCATCAGGTGGGATCGTAGATAAGCGCTGGCTTAGTAGAATATAAAAAAAATATCATGGTTATCCCAAGGTTACTAATAAGTCATTAATATATACAGGAAACAGAAAAGGACCAAGAATTGAGCCTTCAAGTACACCCATTTGTACTATCGACCCAGAATAGCTCATACTAAATCTCTCATAATATATATCATTATCATTTTAAAGTAATTTTTTGCTCATATTAAAGTAAATTTTTTGCGTTCTGTTACTTAAATATGAAATAATTAATTTAAGAGCACCACTTCTTACAATGAAGTGTTGAGGTTTCCTGATTAATGTTTCATGGTGAACACAATCGTAGAGGTTGGATACGTGTCAGAATATACCCAAAGCATCCTGTGAATTCTCCCATGCATTGCAGATGTATTTAATCAGCTCGACACCAGCTGTTTCGACCAAATATTGGCATTTGAAATTTGCATTCAACACGCGCGTCCTCGACGTGTTCTTCCGATGGAATTTAAAGGTCACCGTCGGCCCCCTCTCCCGTGTGAGTCTCTCGGCCGAGGGCGCGAACGCCTGACGCGGGTGCGAGGAGTTGATTGAGCGCGGCCAGTGTCGTTAATTGTGCGCGACTGCAGAGTCGATAAGACGGCCTGGAATTTTACGATCGCATTCCATTCGAGGGCGTGGCTGCCGACATTTGTATGGGAAAGAATTGTTGCGTGACGGCCGGTCGGTTAATGAATTGTTATTGGAAGTTAATATTGAATTGTAACGTCGCGTTAAGTGCCTCTCAATTGTGTTTTTCTTATTTTGTTCGTATAAGTGATAACGAGGCTTATCCTTGAGTTTTGAGTGATTAACTTAACTTCTATTACCCTTAATTTGCGTCGACGAGTTGCTTTGTGGCATTTTTATATCGTGCGAAGGAATTTTGCTTTGTCATGTGGAACGCTGAACTTTGTGACTCGAGAAGAGATCGCATTTGTGCTCAATGATAATTTGTTGCTAAGTGAACCTGGAACATTGAACTTTGACCAACAGTTCTTAAGTTGAGCAGTGTGTCACTTGTTTTAAGTCAATTAACGCTGATTTAGTTGAACTTGAGGTTAATTAAATGTACAATAAAGTTGATAAACTACTATAGTGAAATCGAACCAGAAGGTTTCAATTGGTTAACGCCCACTGGAGGGATCGCACATCTTAGAGAGGAGCAGCGCATGTGGGCTGCTGGCCGATTACCCCGGTTAAGTTACACCCACACACTACTACATTTACACTTACATACCACCCACTTGCCCCTGACGGCGCCTTATGGTCGACCCTACCTCCGGAACTAGGTAAGTTTGTGTTGTTTATCAGCCCTTATTTATATAATAAGTCTCCATAAGCCATTTGGGCCGCGCCCTCCGTTGCTCGTCGGGTGGCTACTATGGGCCCTAGCCCAGTCGACTTTTGTCGGGGCAACTAAGGGCGTGAACACCAGCAATACAATAACTTTAACGGAAATCCCACAGATCTGCAGTTTTCTTAATATGAATAGTTTTAAATTATTTCAAAATATATTTTGATGATACTTCATTAAATGTCAAATTCTTTGTAAAAGTATTTCCAACTTGTTTAAGTAATGATTCAGTGACGCCAGGAGAAGAATTCAGTGACTATTGTGACACTGAGTATTCCTCAAAAACCATCCTGATCTGATTCAGTTAATTTGTTGTTAAAACTTAAGTGGTAGTTTGAATTGCGAGAGTTGACCTTACAAGTTTAACTATTAATCACTCATTTTAATTTCGTGATTGTATTTTTTATATTAGAAGCCGTCTTAACTTTACTGCTCAAATGCAAAGACTTGCTGTGGAGCACACTCTTTTAAATATTTTTTACATATTCACTAAATTTGACGCTAGGATTATATGACCATTCATGGTAAAGTTTATATAACTTTGTCTGCATTTATGGATTTCTACTGCTGCCCATTCATTGAACGCCTTTCGACTATTAAAAAAGAATCTTTTAGAAGTAAAACTAGTGTCAAATTCATTGCAAATACGTTTAAATAATGTTCCATTCAAAAAATCTTATTATTTTCATCATATAAAATCATTCTCCAAAATTTTTGCAATAAATAAATCAATGTCAATACAAAATAACAATTTCAAAATAATAAATCGAGTCAATGTAAATAGGAAGTATTGTCAGTATATAAATAATATAATGAGATAAAATAAAATAAAATTAAAATTAATAAATAAATAACAGAATTACACACATTTATCAGTCAGGAGACGAGATCAATAATTAAAACTTTCTCTGAGGCAACTGTGCTGCAATAAATAAATTTAAAATCAATCTACACAATTTCAGCAATACAAATCATAAATCAATGTCAACAAAATAACAATTTTAAAATAATAAATCCAGTCAATTTCAATCAGCATTAATATCAGTATATAAAATAATGTAATCAAATAAAATAAAATGAATACATATATAACAGAAAACACATTTTTATTAATCAGGAGACGAGATCAATCAAAACTTTCTCAGAGGCAACTGGTCTGCAACATGTCTGTCGCAGCAATGCCGGATAATATAACAGTCTAACCTTCCTAAGATCATCGCTAGGACAGTGTTGGAGCTGGCCCGCACTCTTCGCACCAGGGACGCAGCCCGCTTGCGCATGGTGGCATTGAAGCAATCGGAGCGCGCATCCGCGAACATACCAGAGGCGCTATAAAATCGAGGCAGCCCTATCCCGCCCTAAACGCATTATTGTATTGGACGCGGAGGACGCTGTAACTCTTCCTACTGTAATTAGCCCATAAGCTGCACGAGTAGAGCGATACAAAACGCTCGGAAGAGTGTAGCTTTAACCTCCCTTAAACACCGCGCAAACCTACGAGCGATCATGTTAGCTCTGACAGACAGCGCCCTCCGTTCTTGATCCATATCAACGTGATCCTTTGGGTAGGCGGTGAGTAAATGCCCCAGATATTGAAACTGTTTAACCCTTTCCGGGGTACACCATTTAATTTTATTTGAGGTATATTATCAGGACATTTCGCGCGAGAGGCCTCAAAGATCATGTATTGACTCTTCCTGACATTATACAATAATCCATGGCCACATATATATTCCTCGCATATCCGTATCAGTTTCCTAAGGCCGCAGAAAGACGCACTCAGCAGCACCATATCGTCTGCATAACTCAGATTATTGACATAAACACCGTCAATGTGGCAGCCGACACGCAGACTGCTAAGCGCTACGATCAGCACGTTGATATATAGGTTACATAAGGTTGATAATGTTAAGCCACCCTGCCTGACTCCACATTCAAGCACTATTGGTCTGGTTTGGGTACCAGTACTGAAGCATGCTGATAAGTTCTTGTGCAAGCCTATGCTTTGCAGCTTGTCCCACAGCAGGTTATATGACGAGTGTCCTGCGATCAGTGTAGTATTTAACGGTTTGCTTTAGACACAATATGGCGCTTTCAGTGGATAAGCGAGGACGAAATCCGAACTGGTTATCGTGGAAAATTACATGTTTATTCAACTGTGTGTTAAGCTAACCGTAAAACACCTTTGCAATTACGGTGGCAAGAGAAACAGGCCGATAGTTACACTTGTCACTCAAGTCACCCGTCTTATTCTTCACTATAGATACCACCACGGTTTTCATAAAATCCGCGGGCAGGTAGGAATAGCTCACACACAGAGAGTAGAACAAAGCCAAGACCCTAGCTAGGTGAGGTCCAGCATGTTGCAAGTGCTCAACACTAAGTCCGTCATGTCCCGGGGACTTGCCTCCTGACATATCTCCTATAGCTTTTGTTACATTTATTTGCCAGGAAACTAGTCCCCACTGTTTGTGTGTCCATGTCAGTGCTGAACACTTCCACTACCGGATCCAACAGAGACTTTACAGAAAAATGGCTCATGAAAAGATTTGCAATATCCTTGGGATTGTTCATGCCACTGACGCACATAGAAAGGTCAGGCCGTACATTTATTTCACTGGTGAGTTTCCAGAAGCCACGAAAATCTCCTTTGCTATGTTTCACAGCAAGAGCGTCCATCTTTATTTGGTCCTGATGATTTTGGCACCAATTTAATCGGGACTTGAGCACTCTTCTGCTATCACACATTTCTTTGTAAAGAAAACCTGACCTGGGTCTACCACACAATACCCAGTCATTGAACTTAGATCTGGCCTCTCTGTGAGCATCACTGACGTATTTGTTCCACCCAGCTATGCGCGGGCCACCCCCGTCACTCCTCGCGCCTCCCCGACTCGCCAAAGTTGCCGCGACTTGGAGAGCGGTCAAAATGTCAGAGTGCAGCTTATCCAGAAAACGCCTGTGGCCACGGTCATCACAAAATCGGTCAGCACAGTTTGCAAACTCCGAAGGAAAGTCTACTAATTTTAACCTATCATGACACTCTTTAGCATATACTGTGATTTGTTCCGCACTCTTTACACCCCATACTACGTCTTTGTTAACATTGATTATGCTCGCAGAGATCTTAGGATTTATTAAATTTAAATTACATTTAATTATAAGTGGGAAATGGTCTGATCAAAAATTGTCATACTTGACATTTACACCGACGACCGCCTGCCTCGCCGCGAGAGCTGTGACACACTGATCCAGCCAACTGCTTGTCCCGTGGACGTCACTAATAAAAGTAAAAGTACCAGAGTCCAGTCCTAGCATATCTACATCTATACATGACCATAACTGGTCATTACAGTTACTAACAAGTTCACTGTAATACAACTCACCCCGGTCCGCATTTAAGTCGCCTAAAATAAACACTGATTCAATTCCATTTTCGTCAATAATAGCGCTTACCGCACTCAAACAGTCTGTAAATTCCTGTAAATTGTCGACATAGTTTGTCGACAAGTAAACACTCATCACAATTAAAGGTCTATAATTTGTTATTATTTTAATTGCACAAATACGTGAATTTTCACAATTTAATACTGTCACCTGCTGGAACGCGCTATATCGCCATAACAATGCGACGCCGCCATAGGGGTGCCCGCGCAGGATACCTGCAGACGTATCGACGGCTGATGTCGCCACATAACCAAAACCACTATCGATCGTGCCAATAAAGGGTATACCATGATTCAGAATCCAAGTTTACTGAAGACATATCACGTCACACGTATGGCGTAAGTCTCTGACAGTAAAAAAACTCCAACTAAATGATCATACATGGCTCGATTTGGGCAGGACCATGCTATCAGAGAATAGCACCTAATACTGCTATGTTTCCTATGGTGAGTAGAAAGAATCGGAGACTCTTTTTACTGGAAACGGGCCATTCCATCTTAGTACTCAGGAGTGAAAACGCATTTGCATTATGATTCTTTACCGAGGATAGATGTAGATGTCTACGAGCCACAGCCTTAACATATTATCAGGTAGCTGTGTGCTTGTTTGTCAGCCTTATTCTATAAAAAAATGCTTAGAGCGTTATGTGGGTTTGACGTGGCACCATATACAGTGTGATTGGGATTGCGTTTGCTTTGATCCGGCACCGAAAATATAGTTGTTCATGCCCTTAGTTGCCCCGACAAAAGTCGACTGGGCTAGGGCCCATAGTAGCCCCCTCGACGAGCAACAGAGGGCGGGGCCCAAATAGCCTATGGATACTTATTACATATATAAGGGCTGATAAGCAACACAAACTTACCGAATTCCGGAGGTAGGGTCGACCAAAAGGCGAAGTCAGGTGGTATGTGAGGTGTATGTAAAAGTGTACGAAAGTGTGTATAAATGTAACCTGACGTTCCGATGTAATCGGACTGCATTTCACCACAATCATTTGACCACGTCCAAATGGCTGCAGCCTCCGTGCTACAACAGGTCCCATCCGCAGAGATCCTAATACTCGGTGATTTCAACGCCCACCACGCTGAATGGCTTGGTTCTCGTTTAACCGATCATGCGGGTAGATCTGTCTATGACTTTGCTTTGGCATATGGTCTAACACAACTGGTTACTTCGCCTACGCGGATCCCAGATGTGGAAGACCATGTACCTTCCCTGTTGGACAATACAAATTGACGTAAATTACTTGCAACCGAGGTTAAGTTAATCACTCAAACTCAAGAAAAACGCCTCGTCGTCACCTAAACGTACTAACAAAGACGACACGAATTAGAGGCCTTTTGGCACGCGACCACGCGGTTCTACTAGCTTAACTGCAATACTTCTCCGTACACGGCCCCGCTGGCAACAAAACTCCCGTTAATCGCCTACACGTCTAACCGGTTATGAACGCGCCGCGTCGAGCACCTCGGAATACAGTTTTAAAAATTAACATTTGGCGCAAACAATAGTGATTGTGTTTGTTTTAATCCGGTACCGAATACAGAGTGATCGCTTGCAGTCAGGCTTGGAGCTGCTGTCGCTGTCGGGCGAGAGCGTGTGCGGCGGCGAGGCGGGCGGCGGCGGCGTGCGCTGCGCGCGCGTGTCGCCGCACCGCCCTCCGCTCTTGCTTCTTGCCACAGACGACGGCGCGCTCGCACTCTGGAGACTCGACCAACACAGCTCCGAGCCCATCCAGTGAGACAATAATTTATTTTATTTGTTATTTATTTCAAACATTATCAAAGGTATGTAGTTGACTGGTAGAGAATGCCATTAGGCATGAATTTTGCCTTTTGTAACCCCTAGTTGAAATTTTCGTGTAGTGGCAGTGTAAGAATGTCCACTACCTCATATCGTCCCATGGGTGTCGTAAGAGACTACAGAGGAAAATAAACCTGGGGATGGTCAGCAGCGTCTACCTCATAACAACTAAAAACTAAAAAAACTGCGATGGCCAACCCGCCTGTCCAGCGTGGTAACTATGACAAATATCCCATTTAATCAATCTATGGGGGAGGCCTATGTTCAGGAAAGTTTGAATAGTCTCAGTGGGTTTAAATAATCCCACTGGGTTTCTTGCTGGTTCAGAAAATAGCTCTGTCCTGGAAAGTACCAGCAAGAAACCCAGCATGAATATTTTTGGAAAAAAAGAACAGTTTACCATCGTATATTTTGTTACACGATTAACTACACTAAGCTATATACTTATACATATACTAATATTTTAATTTGTTTATTAAACCAAGTTAATAAACAAATTAAAATCACCTCATTCTCAGGGATTATTATCATCCATAAATGTCTTCATATTATGATACGCAATCTTTGTTTAACAAACTTTTTGATCTTGGCGGAGGATAAAATTAATATATCTTTTTGGATGTTTTTTGCAAAAGCGTGTACATCGCCCCAAGAATGAATAACTGACTTTGTAGAGTCGTGGGAATTAGCTTGTTCCTGTTCCTAGTGTTTACAGTGTGAATATTACAGGTATGTTAAGCTGGAATGGTAATGTGGGCAAAACCACTTAAATGTTTGCTAAATATTTAGTGCCCATTTAGTGCTAATTTAGTGCTGCAAATTTAAATTTCACGCCAAAATAGCTTGATCAAAAATTACAAAACGGCTAGCTTTTAATTAAGCTAGCAGTGTTCTACCTATTAAAACGATAACCGCTTAATGTAGCACCAAATAGAAGCATCAATAATTTAGTGCTCATTTAGTGCTGCCGATATACGCAAAAACAAATATTGGGAAAATATATATTTTTTAATATCATAAATTCTGCTACCTTGACATCTTTAGCAGAGTATGTAATAAAAAAAATCACATCAGAATGGGCTATCAGCTAATGATATCAGATAATAAATTAGTGCTTATTTAGTGCTGTCGATATACGAAAAAGGATTTGAGAAATTATTATTCTTAAATACCGTTAACTGCTACTTTGACATCTTTAGCAGAGTATGTGATGAAACATTGACATCCAAGTGAGTTATCACCTAATGATATGAGATAATCAATTAGTGCTCATTTAGCGCTGTCGATATACGCACGGAATATAAAAATTTATATTCCGTGGATATACGAAAAAGGATTTGAGAAATTATTATTTTTAAATACCGTTAACTGCTACTTTGACATCTTTAGCAGAGTATGTGATGAAACATTGACATCCAAGTGAGTTATCACCTAATGATATGAGATAATCAATTAGTGCTCATTTAGCGCTGTCGATATACGAAAAAGGATTATGAAAATTATTATTTTTAAATACCGTTAACTGCTACTTTGACATCTTTAGAGTATGTGATGAAACATTGACATCCAAGTGTATTATCACCTAATGATATAAGATAATTAATTAATGCTCATTTAGTGCTGTCGATGTTCGTAAGATTATGGTTATTTCAAAATTGCCATAAATAACGTTAAAAGTGATAAGTTGCTTTCAGTTCTAGGGTTAGAAACTGGGCCACAGTGAGGGTCAGAAACCGCAACCTGAAAATTGACGAGGATCATAAACTGGGTCCATGGACCTCGGTTTTTTAAATATTTACTTCAAAATTTGAAGTTCATTAATTATTAACTTATTTTTGAATTAACTTCCTCAATATTTAATATTAAGGAAGTAATAAAAATAATACAATTTATGAGATATTATTTTGAACATCCTAAACTTGCCGATAAAATCATAATTTGTTTTTAAGTTCAGTTTTCTAATACGTAACTATTTCACTTTAAGATCAAATTTTACTCTAAAAGGTCAGCAACTTGGCCCTTTACTTTCTTTACATGTAAATGTAAATAGGTTACATTTTCATTAAAACAATATTGTTAAGTTTTAACAGTGGTAGAGCCACGCGGCAGCTTTTGCTGTCGCACGGATGGGCCGGCTCGAACCGGGGTGGTACCACGACCTCACAGAATACCAGCGTGAAGTAGAGGTTTACCTCTGCGTTTTGTTTGGTGAGTGCAGGTGGCCGGAGGCCCTTTTTACTGGAAATGAGGCATTCCATCTTAGTCCTCACGGGTGACAACGCATCTGCATTTTGATTCGCAAACGAGGATAGATGTAGATGTCTATGGGCCGCAGCAACCACTTACCATCAGGTGGATTGTGTGCTCGTTTGTCACCCATATCCTATAAAAAAAATATTACTTATAATGCTCATTGATTATATACGTGTCCCAAAATTCAACAATAAACCAACACCGGAGGATAAGACCTGCCCCGGACAAACCGGGAAAAAAAGAAAAAAAAATATATCCCAATTATATTTTAAGTTATATAAAAAAAAAGAAATTCTTCAGAAATTGAGACCGTTTATGATATTTTTCACTACCATGACCACAATTTTTTAAATATTTTTTCTTTTTTTTTATAGGCAACCTGAATAGTACTGCTATCGACCACAATTCTTAAAAACTCCAGAATAACTCTTGTTTTATCACGAAAATTAATGAAACTTATTTTATTCCCTAAATTTTTTGAAGACTTTTACTTTTAACCAAATTTTACTTATCGTGGTGTAAAAAAAAGTATGAACACTAGTATGGCAAGTTTTTTTAAAAATTGACGCAACTAACCAACATTCCAAAATGGTATAATACTCTAGGAAAACAAGTTATAAAAAAATATGGGCCTATTATTTCTAAACAGGGGCTAAATTCCTTAAATTGTAATTGTCAGTAATCACTTTTACTACATGCCCAAAATGGGTTCCTGTTACAATTTCTAGGAATTCGAATGGGGCATTAATACCTTAGATGTTAGAAAGAGATAGATAGATAGAGATATTTACGTTAAAAAGAGACAACACCAGGGTAGGTAGAGAAGCTGTTATTATTCTCAGCAAGTCGGTTCAGTACGCTGTGCTCCTTTGTTTACTGCGCACCGTTCCCAATTCAACTTACGTGGCCCTCGTACTTACTATCGACTTTTGGCTTGGCTTTTTGGACTGGAATCGACCTGCAAACTTAACTGATCTGGCATTATTTGGACTGAAAGTGATCTGCAAACTGAACTGACCTGGCATTATCTTGGACTACGATTGTGTGTTTTGTGATTTAGAGTTCTGGCGCATTTTGGACTGTTTGGCGTTTAACATGCCGCAACCGTACACACCACAGGAATACGCTAATATGCTTTTAATCTATGGAGAATGCCGATGTAATGCTAACGCTGCTAGCAGACTGTATCGAGAAAGATACCCAAATGCTCAAAAATATCCTGATTATCGAGTGTTTATTTATGTGCATCAAGCGTTTTCGGAGGGTCGTATGCCATCCAATAGGAGAAGCGCTGGAAGACCTAGATTGGATCGTGATGAAGAAGTTCTCAATGAGATAGAAAATGACTCGACTACTTTGGTACGTGCCATAGAAGAAGCTACAGGAATCCCGAAAAGTTCTGCACATCGAATATTAAAACGTCACAAGCTTCACCCATATCACTACAGGCGTGTGCAGACGTTATTACCGCGGGACTATCCGCTACGGGTCACATTTTGCCGTGTAATGCTGCAAAGGTACAGTGAAGATCCCCACTTCCTAGACAAAATTCTATGGTCGGATGAAACAACGTGCAAGAAAGATGGGTATTTAAATCTTCACAACCTACATAGCTGGAGTAATGAAAATCCACACTTGATGAGACAAGACAAATCCCAATATCAATTCAAGGTTAACCTATGGACCGGCATATTAAATGGAAAAGTAATTGGGCCCTTTGAGTTACAAGGAAACTTAGATGGCAATAGTTATTTAAACTTTTTACAAAATGACTTGCAAGAATTGTTAAACGACGTGCCCTTAAGTGATCTTCAATACATGTGGTTCCAAAATGATGGTTGCCCAGCACATTATGCCCGTCCTGTGCGAGAATATTTAAATCAAGAGTATCCAGGGCGTTGGATCGGGCGACTTGGTCCTATCTTATGGCCACCCCGTTCACCAGATTTAAACCCCCTGGACTTCTTCTATTGAGGTTGTCTTAAAAACAGGGTCTACTCAAAACCCATTGTGACATTGGACGAGCTTCGTCGAAATATCACTCAGGCTGCTGATTACATTAATAGCAGAAGATATGCAAGACAAATAAAACGATCATTTTTAAGGCGATGTCGTGCATGTATTAATGCTGGTGGCAAACAGTTCGAACATTTGCTATAATGTTAATAACATAATAAATTACACGTGAAACTGTTTGTACCATTTGTTTTGAAATATTAAACATTTTTCAAGAACTAATACTTTTATTACACCCAACCGTCATTTGGCCCTTGTTAAGAAATAATAGGCCCATATTTTTTTAAACTTGTTTTCCTAGAGTATTATACTATTTTGGAATATTGGTTAGTTGCGTCAAGTTTTAAAAAAAACTTGCAATACTAGTGTTCATACTTTTTTTTTACACCACGATAAGTTAAATTTGGTTAAAAGTAAAAGTCTTCAAAAAATTTAGGGAATAAAATAAGTTTCATTAATTTTCGTGATAAAACAAGAGTTATTCTGGAGTTTTTAAGAATTGTGGTAGATAGCAGTACTATTCAGGTTGCCTATAAAAAAAAAAAGAAAAAAATATTTAAAAAATTGTGGTCATGGTAGTGAAAAATATCATAAACGGTCTCAATTTCTGAAGAATTTCATTTTTTTATATAACTTAAAATATAATTGGAATATATTTTTTTTCTTTTTTTCCCCGATTATTCCGGGGCAGGTCTATCCTCCGGCGTTGGCTTATCGTTGAATTTTGGGACACATTGTATATTGAAAACAGTACGCCATTTTTTCTAATTTTTATTATTTTTTACGCTATGAATTTTAGTATTATCTCAGTCTTAAAAAAAATCCTTTTTCGTATATCGGATAGCACTAAATGAGCACTCATTTATTATCTCATATTATTAGGTGATAATTCATTTGGATGTCAATTGTTTCATCACATATTCTAAAGATGTCAAAGTAGCAGTTAACGGTATTTAAAAATAATAATTTCTCAAATCCTTTTTCGTATATCCACGGAATATAAATTTTTGCTAATAAAACTAAGGTTCTGGTATTTGAAAGAGACGAAGAGAGAACGAAGTGTGAAATATGGGTAAATCAGGAATGTCTAGAACAGGTAAATGAAATTGTATACTTGGGGAGTGCTTCTAGCCGGGATGGAAGATGTGATTTAGATGTGGACAGGCGTGTCGCTGCCGGGAACAAAGTCAATGGTGCCCTGACTGCGTTAGTCAAAAGGCAAGGCGTAGTGAAGAGTGCACGTCTTGCAATACATAACGCAGTGTTGGTACCGACTTTGTTATATGGCAGCGAAACCTGGGTATGCCAGAAGAAGCATAAAAGCAAGTTGAATGCAGTGGAGATGCGATCTCTTCGTAAAATGTGCGGCGTCACCATGGCCGACCGAAAGCGAAACGAAGAGATTCGCAATATGGCAGGTTTGAAAGATGACCTTATCACAAAAATTGATAAGGGCGTGCTTCGATGGTTTGGGCTCGTTGAGAGAATGAGTGAAGACCGAATGGTGAAGAAAATATATAGCGCGAAAGTTAATATTAAAAGGTGTCGAGGTAGACCGAGACTAACTTTCGAAGACCATGTGAGCAAACTGCTCGAAGAGGGGAGGGTCAAGAGTACTCGGATACCTAGACGTGCATGTATGAAGAAGATAATGAATCTGAAAGAAGCGAAAGAGGTATGTAAGGATCGTGACACTTGGCGATCTGTTCTCTCTGGCTACCCCGTCAGGGATTGTGCGTGACGATAAGTAAGTAAGTAAGTAAGTATAAATTTTTATATTCCGTGCGTATATCGACAGCGCTAAATGAGCACTAATTGATTATCTCATATCATTAGGTGATAACTCACTTGGATGTCAATTTTTTTTGGCGTTTGACTTCGTTGCACATAAAACTCTTCTGAGCAAACTGGAATCTCTAGGAATCAGAGGACCCCCATTATTATGGATATCGTCTTATCTAAGTGGGCGTAAACAAAAAGTTGTCCTCAAAAAATATTTAATAATGAAATTAGTTCTATTTCGTCTGAATATAGAGAATACCACTCTGGTGTCTCACAAGGAAGTGTACTAGGACCCATTCTATTCATACTTTACATTAATGACATAACAGAAGTAACAGAACATCAATGTACTTTATATGCTGACGATATATCCATAATTGTTACATCTAACAAATCTAAAAATAATGTCTCTTTACAAAATCATGAATGTGACATTAATAATACAATTGACATAATAATCGAATGGCTTAAAGCAAATAATTTAAATATTAATCTTGACAAATCATATTATATACAATTCAATAAATCAAAACATAAGCAGCACAATTTTAATCTAAATGTGACAAAGATAAATAAAGTACAACAATTGAAATTCTTAGGTATAACTATTGACGAGAACTTCAATTGGAAAATACATATAGACCATTTGTGTAACAGAATTAATCAGTTCGTATATGCTCTTAAACGTGTTAGGACCGTAACCGACAAAAAAACCGCTATTATGTCCTATCGCGCCTACATAGAATCGATATTGCGCTACGGCATGTTACTATGGGGCAACAGTACGGACAAGAACAGAGCATTTATAGCTCAAAAGAAATGCATTAGAGCCATATGTAGAGTTTTACCTGACGTGTCCTGTAAACCACTGTATAAAAGTCTAGAATTATTGCCACTACCATCACTTTATATTTATGAAGTTGCGGTTTTTGTACACAAAAACACAAAATTATTTAACAAAGTTAATAATTTTAGATTGAGAGATCCTCACATTGATATATAATGACATTCCAAGGTCGGTGCAAAAAGTTGCCTCTGTATGGGTGTCAAAATATATAACAAGATTCCCAGAGATATTAAAATGCTTAATATCAATATGTTTAAGCACAGTTTGTACAAATGGCTAAGTCAGAATAATTTTTATAGCATAGATTCATTTCTCTGTACCAAAAATTAACATAGATTAATATAGTTTTAAATTCTTATTTTATTCAATTTTTATTTGTTGACATATTTGGTAATAATTATTATATTAATAGTATGAATTGACATGTATTCTCATTATAATATTTTTAAACTCAATGTGTTTGCATTATATTGTTGTTTGCATGCTATTTTCATTATGGCGAAACATATGCGCTCTGTTTAAACTTGTACCAGCTTATAATACTGTGTTCCTAAGCAAATAAAGAAATTATTATTATTATTATTATTATTCATCACATACACTGCTAAAGGTCTCAAAGTAGCAGTTAACGGTATTTAAAAATAATAATTTCTCAAATCCTTTTTCGTATATCCACGGAATATAAATTTTTATATTCCGTGCGTATATCGACAGCGCTAAATGAGCACTAATTGATTATCTCATATCATTAGGTGATAACTCACTTGGATGTCAGTGTTTCATCACATACTCTGTTAAAGATGTCAAAGTAGCAGTTAACGGTATTTAAAAATAATAATTTCTCAAATCCTTTTTCGTATATCCACTGAATTTAAATTTTTATATTCCGTGCGTATATCGACAGCGCTAAATGAGCACTAATTGATTATCTCATATCATTAGGTGATAACTCACTTGGATGTCAATGTTTCATCACATACTCTGCTAAAGATGTCAAAGTAGCAGTTAACGGTATTTAAAGATAATAATTTCTCAAATCCTTTTTCGTATATCCATGGAATTTAAATTTTTATATTCCGTGCGTATATCGACAGCGCTAAATGAGCACTAATTGATTATCTCATATCATTAGGTGATAACTCACTTGGATGTCAATGTTTCATCACATACTCTGCTAAAGATGTCAAAGTAGCAGTTAACGGTATTTAAAAATAATAATTTCTCAAATCCTTTTTCGTATATCCACGGAATATAAATTTTTATATTCCGTGCGTATATCGACAGCGCTAAATGAGCACTAATTGATTATCTCATATCATTAGGTGATAACTCACTTGGATGTCAGTGTTTCATCACATACTCTGTTAAAGATGTCAAAGTAGCAGTTAACGGTATTTAAAAATAATAATTTCTCAAATCCTTTTTCGTATATCCACGGAATTTAAATTTTTATATTCCGTGCGTATATCGACAGCGCTAAATGAGCACTAATTGATTATCTCATATCATTAGGTGATAACTCACTTGGATGTCAATGTTTCATCACATACTCTGCTAAAGATGTCAAAGTAGCAGTTAACGGTATTTAAAGATAATAATTTCTCAAATCCTTTTTCGTATATCCATGGAATTTAAATTTTTATATTCCGTGCGTATATCGACAGCGCTAAATGAGCACTAATTGATTATCTCATATCATTAGGTGATAACTCACTTGGATGTCAATGTTTCATCACATACTCTGCTAAAGATGTCAAAGTAGCAGTTAACGGTATTTAAAAATAATAATTTCTCAAATCCTTTTTCGTATATCCACGGAATATAAATTTTTATATTCCGTGCGTATATCGACAGCGCTAAATGAGCACTAATTGATTATCTCATATCATTAGGTGATAACTCACTTGGATGTCAATGTTTCATCACATACTCTGCTAAAGATGTCAAAGAAGCAGTTAACGGTATTTAAGAATAATAATTTCTCAAATCCTTTTTCGTATATCGACAGCACTAAAGAAGCACTAATTTATTATCTGATATCATTAGCTGATAGCCCATTCTGATGTGATTTTTTTTATTACATACTCTGCTAAAGATGTCAAGGTAGCAGAATTTATGATATTAAAAAAATATATATTTTCCCAATATTTGTTTTTGCGTATATCGGCAGCACTAAATGAGCACTAAATTATTGATGCTTCTATTTGGTGCTACATTAAGCGGTTATCGTTTTAATAGGTAGAACACTGCTAGCTTAATTAAAAGCTAGCAGTTTTGTAATTTTTGATCAAGCTATTTTGGCGTGAAATTTAAATTTGCAGCACTAAATTAGCACTAAATATTTAGCAAAAATTTAAGTGATTTTGCCCAAATGACCATTCCAGCTTAACAGACCTGAATATTACTTAAAAACAAACTATTTACTACTGTATGTATACAAAAAAAATATTGCATACCTTAAGCGAAAGCGCAAGGTAATGTTCTACTATCGCCTAAAAATTAAAATTCCAAAATTTTATCGAATAAAATCGTATCTAGCAATCATATTATACATATAAATGATATAAAAAGCACATTGTTAGAAAGATAAATGATTGTTGAACTTATTAATAATTTTTTTAAATCGATTAATTGCTATTTTTAAATAAAAAAAGGGTTTTAGTGGCTTATGGTGTGGATTTAGCATGTCCCTGTGGCTTGTAAACACTATAACTTTTGATAATTTAAAATTAAAAATTTTGTACAGCCGACTTCAATATAGGTTATTTGAGAATAACTCAATAACCATTGGTCTGCCCTTGATCAAATTCATATGGGACCACACGAGAACTATTAGCTTTCATATAAAAAAAGAATCATCGAAATCGGTTCGCCCAGTACAAAGTTATGAGGTAACACACATAAAAAAAAAAAAAAACATACACTCGAATTGAGTACCGTCTCCTTTTTGGAAGTCGGCAGAAAATATCAATTGTTTAACTCAATCTATTTTTTAATCCATTCATTTATCTTGTGGGAAGCCACTGAATGTAAATGGCAGTGTAATTTTGTTTTGTTTAGCTATAATTAATTTTTTTCGGCTCCAAAATGGCGAAATTTTCGTTGATTTGGTTGCCTCGTATATAAATTGTTTCTGTAAATGGGGATCTACAGCCACAGAGTAGTTTAGTTCACAGAGTACCTTTGTATTAAGTTTAGTTCGGCTTTAGTTGCCGTCGTGAGTGGATATTGTTTCGGTTGTTTTCAGCGGCTCAAAAAGATCGCTGTACAAATACACAATATTCGAATAACCAAATTTCTTAAATACTTGATTATAATAATAATAATAAGAGATTTTTTTATTACAATATTTAAAAGCACAGAATAAATAATAGTAGTACGTACTAAAAGTAAGTAGTATAATTTTTTTTGTCATGGGTGACATTTTTATGCTTTTCGAGGGTGTCGAAACCGATAGGGTTGTCGAAATGTAAATCCAAGATGGCGGCCGCAATAGGTATCAATTTTTTCATCATGGGTGTCATTTTCATGGTTTTCGAGGGTGCTGAAGCCGATAGTGCTGTCGAAATATAATCCAAGGTGGAGGCAGCAATAGGTATAAAATTTTTCATCATAGGTGTCATTTTCATGGTTTTCGAGGGTATTGAAGCTGATAGTGCTGTCGAAATGTAAATCCAAGATGGCGGCTGAATTAGGTACTAATTTATTCATCATGGGTGTCATTTTCATGGTTTTCGAGGGTGCTGAAGCCGATAGTGCTGTCGAAATGTAAATACAAGGTGGAGGCTGCAATAGGTATAAAATTTTCCATCATAGGTGTCATTTTCATGGTTTTCGAGGGTGTTGAAGCTGATAGTGCTGTCGAAATGTAAATCCAAGATGGCGGCTGAATTAGGTACCAATTTATTCATCATGGGTGTCATTTTGATGGTTTTCGAGGGTGTTGAAGCCGATAGTGCTGTCAAAATGTAAATCCAAGATGGCGGCTGCAAAATATATCAATTTTTTCATCTTGGGTGTCATTTTCATGGTTTTCGAGGGTTTTGAAACCGATAGTGCTGTCGAAATGTAAATTCAAAATGGCGGCTGCAATAGGTATCAATTTTTTCATCTTGGGAGTCATTTTTATGGTTTTCGAGAGAGTTGAAGCCGATAGGGTTGTCGAAATGTAAATCCAAGGTGGCGGCTGCAATGGGTATCAATTTTTTCATCATGGGTGTCATTTTCATGGGTTTCAAGGGTGTTGAAGCCGATAGTGCTGTCGAAATGTAAATCCAAGATGGCGGCTGAAGTAGGTACCAATTTTTTCATCATGGGTGTCATTTTCATGGTTTTCGAGGGTGTTGAAGCCGATAGTGCTATCGAAATGTAAATCCAAGATGGCGGCTGCAAAAGATATAAATTTTTTCATCATTGGTGTCATTTTCATGGTTTTCGGGGGTGCTGATGCCGATAGTGCTGTCGAAATGTAAATCCAAGGTGGCGGCTGCAATAGATATCAAGTTTTTCATCTTGGGTATCATTTTCATGGTTTTCGAGGGTGTTGAATCCGATAGTGCTGTCGAAATGTAAATCCAAGATGGCGGCTGAAGTAGGTACCAATTTTTTCATCTCGGGTGTCATTTTCATGGTTTTCAAGAGTGTTGAAGCTGATAGTGCTGTCGAAATGTAAATCCAAGATGGCGGCTGCAATAGGTATCAATTTTTTCATCATGGGTGTCATTTTCATGGTTTTCGAGGGTGTTGAAGCCGATATTGCTGTCGAAATGTATTTAAAATACTTTAATAATTCCGTATAATCATGTAATACGAAATTTTTTTAATGCGCTTAAGGTATGCCCAATTGGATTTACCAATATATTTTTGTTTACATACAGTACATTTACGTAACTATACTATGAGGCCAAAGTTAATATTTTAATATCTTAAAATTTTGGTCTAAGAAACTCTTTAGGTAGACTCTTTAGGCTTCTGCAATACAAATATAATTTCAGAGTCAGATGCTAAGGAATATAATAAGCTAAGGAAATAGTTAAAATAAAAAAGTCTAGTCGCTTCAATGTTTAATTCTGCTTGCTAGTTTAAATACGTGGAGAGCACATACTCACAGCTTCGTGTTTAAAAAAACTACACTCTTCAAATTTCTTTCATTTAAAATTTTAGGCACTTGATTACTTGACGCCTTATAGTTTGAGAATATCGATAAAAAATAATTAAAGCCTGTATAACCCAATCAGCGATCAGTGTGCTGACGAAATTTTGCCCTTGCCTAGCCGTCAGGTCACAAGAAAATCAAATTTAAAAAATAATTCTATATTTTTAATTTAACAGCCCAACCAGATGAGAAAACTATATAGATACCCCTAAAATAGTAATAATAATATATCGCCTCCCTCCACTGGCTACGTTTCAGTGACCTCTTTGGGGAAACCGAGGGTTTTGTCTGTGCGATACAGGATCAGGTTATTAAGACCAACAATTATCGGAGATATATCCTAAATGATGGCACCGTTGACGTCTGTCGAGCATGTCGCCATCCCGGTGAGTCACTTAGGCATGTCATCTCCGGTTGTTCCGCGCTTTCTAACTCTGAGTATTTGCACAGGCACAACTTAGTAGCCAGGATTCTACACCAGGAGCTCGCTCTAAAATACGGTCTCGTGGATCGGAAACTGCCGTATTATAAGTACTTGCCGGAAGCCGTGCTCGAAAATGACCGCGCCAGGCTCTACTAGGACCGGGCCATCATCACAGACAGGACTATTCTTGCGAATAAGCCTGATATTGTGCTGATGGACCGGGCATAGTCAAGGATATTTTTGGTCGACATTACCATTCCTTATGACGAGAACCTCGTGAAAGCCGAAACAGATAATCTGACTAAATATCTGGACCTGGCTCACGAGGTGACCGACATGTGGGGTGGATTGCCGGCCGAAATTATACCTGTAGTCGTTTCTGCGAATGGGTTAATTCCAGTCAGCCTCTTGGGTCATCTGAGGCGACTGGGACTCCGTGACGGACCGCTCCAAGCTCAAATGCAGAAGGCGGTGCTCCTCGATACCGCCCGCATCGTCCGCCGGTTTCTTTCCCTTTCCCCCTAACCCTCGGCCGTCTGGTCTCCTCTGCCGAGGGCTTCCATCTGGTTGGGTTTTTATATATTTATGTATTTTTTATGTATTTGTTTTATTTTATTGATATTTATGTACGTTTACCATGTTTATTTACAATTATATATTTAAATAGCCTAACCAGATGAGAAAGCTTTACAGATACCCCAAAATAATAATAATAATAATAAATAATTATTGCCACACAATAATAAGTTTACAAATGAAAAGTTTACATAGTAAGTACACATAAAATGCTTAGACTTAAAATTAAAAAAAAAAAATAAACATTCACAATTAACAGATTAACTAATATTACTCAGTATACGATTATAATGTGAGGCAACGGGCACAGGCTCAGCATTCGCTGGGCATTATGCTCAGCACTGTTTTTCAGCCAGTCCCTGCTGTTTTGGATATATTTTGGTCGCACGCACATCGTACTTAATTATGTATTGTTGGTAAACTTCTATACAGTCAATATGTGTTAGATAAAAATACTTTATTACAGAATAAACATGCAGTTGTTCGGCCTAAAAAGATTTCTCTTCATGTAATAACTCCTTTTTAACCTTTTTTTTTAAATGTTGAAAATGTAATATTAAAATTTTCTTTTAAGGGTGGTGGCAAATCTCTAAAAGACTCTTTTACGTGTATTTACTTCATGGGCACAGTGAACTTTTGTTACTAATAATTTTGTGAACTAAGCAAACCAAGTGGAGTTTCCTACGTGCGTCCATTTTTAAAATATTATTTTCATTAATATATGGAGTAATGTGAACTCTTTTTGGGACGTTAAAACAAAAACGAGTACATGCGTTTTGCACGCGTTGAATTGCCTTTTTTGTTTTTACATACAGTCGTGGGCCATAGACGGTATCGCAGTAATTAAAATGTGATAACACTAACGACTCATCTAAGGTTTTCCTGATCGTTACTGTTAAGTATTTTCTTATACCATATAAAACCTTTAAACGATAAAAAGCATAACGTACTTTAATATTTACATGTTCATTAAATCGCAGTTGGCTATCGAGGGTAAGACCAAGGTTATTAGTATGATCTACTCTGAGTACCTTTTTATTGTTGATGAGTATTTCCGGTTTCTTACTTAATATTTTTTTACATTGTGTTTTACTTCCTAGCACCATATATTTTGATTTTAAAGGATTAAGAGTTAGACCATTTTTTGCCCATTGGAAGATTGCCGACAAATCTTCATTTATTAGATAAATTTGAGATAAATTTGAGTATCGTCGGCATACAGATGTATTTTACTATGTGTTAATACTTTGCTAATATCCGCTGTAAACAGTATGAATAGAATAGGGCTTAAGATAGGTCATTGCGGAATGCCTCTGGACGTTTTTCTTACACTTGATTGTATTACTTTCCCTTGGTCAGTGTTAATTTCAACATATTGACTTCTATTTGACAAGAATGAGTAAAACCATTTACACGTTGCCTCCGATACTCCGTAGTATGACAGTTTCGCCAGAAGTATGTCATGGTTTATGCAGTCGAAAGCTCTAGTAAAATCCAATAGCACCAGTATACTACCCTTATCTTTATCAGAAGCTGCAGATATATCATCCGTGACGTGCAGCAGAGCTGTTTCCGTACCATACCCCCGACGAAACCCGGATTGTGCTTCTGGTAAAATATGATTATCTTCTAAATATCTCGTTAACTGTGAACATATTATCCTCTCCAATATCTTGGAAAGTGTAGGTAAAATGCTGATTGGTTTAAGGTTATTAATTTCCTGTATATTTGGACTTTTAGGAATAGGTTTAATTTTGGCCAGTTTCCAAGGATCTGGAAAAATCTTAGTAGTAATGGATTCGTTTATTATTCCTGTTATTATAGGTAATGTTACCGGTAAAGATATACGAACCATATCTATATTAATTAAATCGTGTCCACTGGCTTTAGTTCCAATTGCTGTCATTATTTTATAAACCTCAGATTCTGTTGCGGTTGTAATATTAAATTCAGTGTTATTTAATCGGTTGCTATTGAAGTAATTAAAAGTACTTTTATCTATTTCATTATCTCCTGGCACTTCTATAAAAAAATATTAATAGTATTGGGGTTACAGAGATGTGATGGTACGCATATTTGTCCTGATTGGTTCCCCACGGGCGATATTCGCTTCAGATGGCTCCACATAGTTTTTGGATTACCCTGATTTTTGTTAATAAAAAACGTAAAATAAGCTGACTTTTCTCTATTGATTGCGCTATTTACTAAGTTTCTGAGACTATAATAATAGTCATTGTGCGAATCCTTTCCTGAAATATTGGCACGATTATGAGCAGAGTCGCGGAGTGTTATCATTAATTTTATATTGTCTGTAATCCAAGGTGTTGGCTTTCGTTTTAGTCTAATTAACTTTAAAGGTGCATGTATTTGAAAAGCGTCAAGCAACATACTACTAAACTGTTGAACTTTTTTGTGGATATTATTTTCAATTACAGTATCATGCCAAGACAGACTTTCCAGATGAGCTAAAAATTCATTTTGATTAATTTGTCCCAAAGAACTCGTGTGTATGTATAGCTGTTTCTCCTTAGGTTTATTAATTTTAAGTTCGGAAATCACCATGGCATGGTCACTCAGTTCCGTGTTATGGTATACGTTAATACTTTTGCATAATTCTGTAGAATTGGTCAAAATAAAATCTAGAAGTGATTCTTTTCTATCAATAATGCGTGTTGCTTCATTAACGAGTTGAAAGAGTCCTTGCTGCGATAAAAACGAATTTAATTTGCAAGCTATTAATTTATCAGGTCGTAGGAGGTCAATGTTAAAATCAGTTAATAAAAAAATCACAATATCCGAAGTACTTACAGATTCACGTAGTGCATCCATCGCAATCTCAATATCTACCGATTCTGGTCTATATGCTGTACCAATCGCGACACGTCCGCTGCCGGGAATCTTTAGTTCGAGCCACATTTGTTCTAGTTGTGATTCTGGGTGTTGCGTGGTCCGCAACCGAAGTTCTTTTCGAACAAAGAACCCTACACGGCCTCCACGGCTATCCCGTGGGCGTACTTTGTGTTTAAGTGTATATCCTGGTACTAATAATGCCATCTTTTCTTCGCCTTCTTTAAGCCACGTTTCATTAAGAGCGAGAATGTTAGGTTTATATTTGTCAACTCTGCCAATAACTCATCTTTACCTGTATTTAACGATCTGACATTAAGTAACCCCAATTTAAAATTGCGATTTTTATATAAAAGGACCCATTATTATAAACATATGTCCTCAAATAATGTATTGCCACTGTGAGATGTTCTAAGCCCATACGAAAATTATAGATAATAACAATAACAGATACAAAGCAAAAACCGCAACCAGTTTAACAGTGGTAGAGCTAAGCGGTGGCTTTTGCTGCCGCACGGATGGGCCAGCTCGAACCGGGGTGGTACCACGACCTCACAGAATACCAGCGTGAAGTAGAGGTTTACCTCTGCGTTGCGCTTGGTGAGTGCAGGTGGCCGGAGGCCCAATTCCCCCCCCCCCCCCGCCATCAACATGGTAGTGGAATTAAATAAAAGACTACCCCAGGAGGGTACCAGCACCCCTGGAGAATCCCTCGCTGAGCATCCACGACCAAACTACTCCACTCCTGGGCGTGGGTGCTCAGGCTGCCCCGCGTATTCTGGGGGGGGGGGGGGGGGCGAAATTCCGCTCAAGACGAAACCTGCTCGGGGCAAGCGGAGCAAGAAGACAAAGGCAACCCCTGCCACGCTTACCGTGGATTTCTGCAATATCAGGGGACTTCATTCAAACCTTAACGCCGTCCACTACCATCTGGAGATAGCTAAGCCGGCCTTGCTCTTTCTTACCGAGACACAGGTGTCCTCTCCGGCTGATACTGCGTATCTCTCCTACCCGGGGTACAAATTAGAACACTCGTTTGTGCCCCGAGCTGGAGTTTGCGTGTATGTCAGAGAGGACATCTGTTTTCGACGCCTCGGCAGTCTTGAAGGTACGGACCTGTCCATCCTATGGCTGCGCGTAGACAGCGACGACCATCCCCGCGTCTACGGGTGCCTCTATAGGTCCCATAGCGGTAATGCCGACACAGACGGACTCATCGACCACGTCCAAATGGCTGCAGACTCCGTGCTACAACAGGTCCCATCCGCAGAGATCATGATACTCGGTGATTTCAACGCCCACCACGCTGAATGGCTTGGTTCTCGTTTAACCGATCATGCGGGTAGATCTGTCTATGACTTTGCTTTGGCATATGGTCTAACACAACTGGTTACTTCGCCTACGCGGATCCCAGATGTGGAAGACTATGTACCTTCCCTGTTGGACCTTCTGCTGACCTCTCATCCGGACGGATATCAGGTCTCCGTCGATGCCCCTCTGGGCTCTTCGGACCATTATCTGATCCGGAGTACGGTGCCACTCACGCTCCAATCGCAGTTGCGATCTACAGCGTGCCGCCGTGTTTGGCACTATAGGTCAGCTGATTGGGACGGGATGCGGTCTTTTTTTGCATCCTACCCTTGGGGGCGGGTTTGCTTCTCGCCGGAAGATCCCAGCGTTGTTGCCGATTCTGTTGCTGATGTGGTACTTCAGGGTATGGAACTTTTTATTCCATCCTCTGTGGTGCCCATCGGAGGCAGATCCCAGCCATGGTTTGGTCGCTCATGCAAAATAGCATCACGCTATAAGCAGGAGTGCTACCAGGCCTGGGCTGACGCATCAACGTCTCGGGATGTAAACACCAGCGCACTTAAAAAGAAGTATAACTCCGCCTCCAGGTCCTTCAAAAGCGTCATTGCCAAGGCAAGGTCTGAGCACATCGGCAGAATTGGCGAGAAGCTAGTTCGCCTTCCTTCGGGAACCCGTGCATTCTGGTCTCTCGCCAAGGCTGTCCAAGGGAACTTCTGTTAGCCATCTCTTCCATCTCTGCATAGGGTGGACGACTCACTGGCCCATGCCGAAAACGAGAAAGCCGATCTGTTGAGCTCTCTTTTTGCGTCCAACTCGACTCTAGATGACGGGGGGAACACACCGCCGACCATCCCGCGATGTGAGTGCTCCATGCCGGATGTGCGATTTACACAGCGCTCGGTCCGCAAAGCACTCTTCTCCCTGGACGTCAGCAAGTCGAGTGGGCCCGATGGAGTCCCTCCCATTGTGCTGAAGACGTGTGCTCCGGAGTTGGCACCGGTTTTAACGCGTCTTTTCCGGTACTCCTACTCCCAAGGCGTAGTCCCGAATTCATGGAAGACAGCTTTGGTGCACCCGATCCCTATAAAAGGCGACCGCTCAGACCCGTCCAACTACAGGCCTATCGCCATCACCTCCTTGTTCTCCAAAATAATGGAAGCCATTATAAACTGCCAGCTCATGAGGTACCTTGAGGATCACCAGCTGATTAGTGACCGTCAGTACGGTTTTCGTCGGGGTCGATCAGCTGGTGATCTTCTAGTCTACTTAACTCATAGATGGGCGGAGGCAGTAGAGTCCAAAGGGGAGGCATTAGCCGTTAGTTTGGACGTAGCGAAGGCCTTTGATCGGGTCTGGCACAAAGCGCTTCTTTTGAAGCTTCCTTCCTATGGGCTTCCCGAGAAATTGTGCAAATGGATCACCTGTTTCCTTGCTGATCGGAGCATCAAGGTCGTAGTAGACGGTGAATGCTCTGATTTCAAGCCTATCAACGTTGGTGTTCCACAAGGCTGCGTGCTATCACCAACGCTGTTTCTCCTGCATATCAATGATATGTTGCTAACTGGTAGCATTGATTGCTATGCGGACGACAGCACTGGTGATGCCTTATATACCGGCCGTGCCAATATTTCTCGGGAAAACGTCGCCGAGTACCGGGACAAACTTGTGTCTGAAGTCGAGTCTTTGCTTAACAAAGTCTCGGATTGGGGCCGACTAAATCTAGTCCAGTTCAATCCCCAGAAGACACAAGTTTGCGCGTTTACCGCTAAAAAGAACCCCTTTGTCGTATCTCCTCAGTTTCAAGGCACTCCCCTTACTGCCTCAGCCGGTATCGGAATCCTTGGCGTCGACATATCGAATAGTGTGCAGTTTCGTGGTCACTTGGAAGGTAAGGCCAAATTGGCCTCTAAAAAGCTTGCCGTGCTCAGCAGAGCGAGACAGTATTTCATGCCGGCACATCGCTTGCAACTTTACAAAGCGCAAGTTCGGCCCCACATGGAATACTGTTCTCATCTCTGGGCCGGGGCACCCCAGTGCCAGCTCCTTCCACTTGACCGCATCCAGCGCAAAGCGGTTCGAATCGTCGACGACCGGGTTCTTTCTGATCGGCTCGATACACTAGCACTGCGTAGAGATGTTGCATCTCTTTGCGTATTTTATCGCATTTATCACGGGGAGTGCTCAGAGGAATTGTTCGGACTAATTCCAGCCGCTCAATTTCACCATCGCACATCGCGACAAAACTCGCGTTACCATCCATACCATCTGGATGATTGGCGGTCCACCACTGTGCGATTTAGAAGAAGTTTTCTCCTTCGCACGACTTCTTTGTGGAATCAATTACCACCAGCGAATTTTCCGGACCGATACGACTTAGGAACCTTCAAGAAAAGAGCTTACACCTTTCTAAAAGGTCGGCAACGCATCTGTAATTCCCCTGGTGTTGCGGTTGTTCATGGGCGGCGGTAGTCACTTACCATCAGGTGAGCCGCATGCTCGTTTGCCCCCTATTCTATAAAAAAAAAGCAACAAAACATATAAAAGGGTGGATCGTATACACGAAACTCCCTGTAAAGCACCTAAAAATAAATCTATGATTAAAAAATATGTGATTGACACTATTATAAACAGTTTGAATGTTGATATTACAATTTATTTTTATAATTTTTCTTATATTTACACAACTTACAATAAAAGTTTTAGCATATTTTTTATTATTTACTAAAGCTAACTGAACCAACCATATCTTCACCAAAAACCTTAACTAAATCTGTTTCCGAACGAATACGATAGCTCTTCTTACCATGTTCTTGACGTATATATATTTCCATCTCTTGTCCATACATCATCATCATTACAGCCTTTCATAAGTCCTTTGCTGAACATAGGCCTCCCCAAGGAATGCCACAAAGCGCGGTCCTGAGCCACCTGCATCCATCGACTTCCTGCATATCTTACCAGGTCGTCACTCCATTTCGTGGGGGGGTCGCCCTACACTTCGCCTACCGGTACGAGGCTGCCATTCGAGAACCTTTCTTCCCCATCGTTTGTCGGTTCTTCGAGTTATATAGCCGGCCCATTGCCACTTCAGCTTACTAGTCCGTTGGGCTATGTCAGTTACTCTAGTTCTACTGCGGATATCCTCATTCCTAAGTTTATCAAGCAGAGAAACTCCGAGCATAGCTCTCTCCATAGCTCGCTGAGCGACCTTGAGCTTCCTCATACGGCCAGCCGTGAAGGACCACGTCTCAGTTCCGTAAGTCATCACTCGCAACACGCACTGGTAGCTTCTGCACTGTCGTAGCTTCCCGAACGCTGCCCAGCCGAGTTGAATCCGTCGATTGACCTCTCGGTCGAAGTTGGACTTACCTAGTCGGACTATTTGTCCCAGGTAAACATACTTGTCAACAACTTCGAGCTTAGTGCTCCCAACAACTACCGGCATAGGTGTGACATGGACATTAAACATAATCTTTGTTTTGTCCATGTTCATCTTAAGACCTATCCGTTGGGAGACAGTATTGAGGTCATTGAGCATAGTGCTTAGGTCCTCCAGTGATTCTGCCATAAGGACTATATCGTCGGAAAATTGAAGGTGAGTGATGTACTCGCCATTGGTGTTCATACCGTATCCTTTCCAGTGCAGAAGCTTGAAAACGTCTTCCAATGCAGCGGTGAAGAGTTTCGGGGATATGACGTCACCCTGTCTTACACCTCTCTGCAGTTGGATAGGTTTCGTACTCTTGTTCTGTACTCGGTTAGCCATCGTAGCGCTACTGTACAAATACTTCAGCACTTTGATATACCGACAGTCAACTTGGCACCGCTGAAGGGACTGCAGCACCGCCCAAATTTCGACGGAATCAAAGGCTTTCTCATAGTCCACATACGCCAGACATAGTGGCAAATTGTAATCTTCGGACTTCTGTACAATTTGCCGAAGGGTATGTATGTGGTCGATGGTGCTAAAGCCCTTTAGGAAACCGGCTTGTTCGGGAGGCTGGAAGTCGTCAAGTCTGCGTGCAAGACGATTCGTAATGACTCTCGAAAATAGCACGTAGACGCGGCTCAGAAGGGAAATCGGTCTGTAGTTCTTCAAGAGAGCGTTGTCACCTTTCTTGAAGAACAGGACCACCGAACTTTTGCTCCACGCCTCCGGTGTAATGCCACCATGGAGGACGGAATTAAAGAGCTTCTGAAGGACTTCAAGTACCGGTCTTCCACCCGCTTTCAGAAGCTCCGCTGTAATTCCATCCTCGCCTGGGGCCTTACCGTTTTTAAGGAGCTGGAGAGCCATTCTAATTTCGCTCAGACTGACGTCCGGGATATCTTCGGAATAGTGTCGGATGAGACTCGCTCTTGGATCGTTACTCACACTTGCGTGTGGCTCCAACGATGACGTGTACAGCTGCCCATAGAGTCTCTCAATCTCACTCAAAATCTCAGGTGTCCCGGAAACGATACTGCCACACTCTGTCTTCAGCTTTGACAGTTGGCTCTTTGTGGCAGACAGATCTCTGGCAAAGACTTTGGAGCCTTGGTTCCGCTCGATCGCTTCTTCAATACGAGCTGTATTGAAGTTGCGTGAGTCCCGCCGCATGCATTAGGAGATCTGTCTGTTCAGTTGCCTGTATGCTGTCAAGTCCGTTGAAGAATGTAGCTTCATCTCCCGTCTAACAGCCATGAGATTAAGAGTGTGATCGGAGAGTTTTTGTGTTCTTCTGCGGCGGGTCTTGCAGAACTTAGCTCCAACCGCATGGACAGTTTCCACGAGCTTGTCATTCAAATCGTCCACTTCATTGCAGTCTTCTAGGCACTGAAAACGGTTTTGTAACTCGAGCTGAAAGGTTTCGGGACTTTGGATCAGAGCACGAGGGGGACGGAGCGTTGACTTCATTAGACGAGACCTCTTCAACTTAACGTTTAGGTTCAGTGTGCCTCTAACCATTCGGTGATCGCTACCAGTTTTCACCCTCGCGATCACTGAAACATCACTGAACAGTTGTCGTCTGGTCGTCATAATAAAGTCAATCTCATTTTTTGTCGAACCGTCGGGGCTCGACCAGGTCCACTTCCTGTGGGGCCGCTTCTGGAAGAAAAAGTTCATCATAAAGAGTCCCTCTTTCTCCATGAAGTCGTCCAGCTGCTGGTCCCTTGGGTTCCGTTGCCCTATTCCAAATTTCCCTACTTTCAGCTCACCATCACCAGTTTTGCATTGAAGTCTCCCATTAACATCGTATATTGGGTTTTGTCCACACATACTGCCACTTATTTCGCTTAGATATTTCCCGCGACTTTAGAAAGAGCTGACGGTTATATTTAGTAAGGCGTTCATTGATATAAAATAAACGCGGAGATCCAGGAAGATCCATGTCAGCTGTGTTAGCACCGCGTCTTATGCGTGCTGCCTGCAACAGTGCATCTTTTTGTGCTCGGCGTGTGAGCCTTACTACAATTAGTCGGGGGTTTGGCACCGGCTGTCCTTCAACAAGCGCCCTTATTGGCCCGACGCGTTTTAAACTTACTATGTCACGGTCCTCAATCTCCACAGTTAGTTTCTTAGCGACAGTAAACGTGACGTGCATTAGGTTTTCATTTCTCACCTTTGGTATACCCGCTATCTCCACATCATTGGATAACATCTCCTGCTCACGGTCTTGAAGGTCTAGTTTCAATTGAGTTATTGTAGTTTCCAGGTGTTCAATTCTGTTAGATTTTTTGTCAATTTGTTTTACTTCCAATGACTCTAATTTAGCATCTAAATAATCAATTCGTTCGTTATACTTATTCATAACTGCCGTTAATTCAGACAAAGTGTTATTAAATTGTACCATTTCATTACGGACTGCACGTAATTCACACCAAAATAACCGCATTTCCTTAGCAGGGCTTAAGTCTGAGATATCAGAAGGAGACATGTTTAGTATCTTATCCGAATCTGTTGGTCTGACTATTATATATATATTTACACGATGCGTAATATTATGAGAATTTTCGGAGTTATCCGACTCAACTAAGTCTTCCTGGGGTTTTTGTGATATCGTGCTTGCGCGTACCGGCGTATTGGTATTATCAGTCTTTGGCTGCTTACTGCGGCACTCTATACATTTCCAAGAAAGTTTGTTCTCCTGATCCATTAAATGAAAACGTTTATTCGATACATTAGCGCAACGTAAATCATATTTTAACTTACATATTGAACATCCCAGAAACTCTCTTTGCGGCAAATTGTTGTTGCACCCCGCACATTTTTGTACTATTTTGCTATTCTTTGTTAACGAAGACATGTCCCGTGGATGCAATATTAATATCAAATTAGCGGTAGACTTAAAATAATCAGCTGATCGTCAGCAATGCAGCCCGGTTGTTAAAACTTCTAAGCGAACTGTCCGACGAAAAGAACGTAAGTGCCGTGCAGATCGTGTCGCTTACGCGTTGTAGTCAACAACTTCTCAAGAAACAGACGTTTGAATATTTACTTTTAATTATTTCCTTATTTTATGTTAATGTTTCACTAATCACTCACTGTCTGATTAAATACTAGAAAACTAATTGAGTAAAGTCCAAAAATATAGATACACATCAAAATTACGGGTTATTCTCACAAGATAAACTTTTTTACTAGCTAGAACATTTAAATACGTGCGACCTTTACGTTACTCCGTTACGTTATGTAACGGAGTAACATCCATTGCGAAGATCCATTGCGATATTTGAAATAAAAGTAAGGAGAAGAAATTGTCCAGAAAAACACTGTAAGCTCTGATGAAGAAAAATTATGTATGCTCAGAGAACGAGTCCATTCTATTTTTAACTTGAACTCAGAAAGCGTCCCAGACATGGCTAATAAGTAGATTCGCTGTAGGTTTCTAGGCTGTTATTTAACATGTAAGACCAAGTAAATGTTCCAAATGTGACATACACTTATGTTTGACTATACAGGGAAACTTCTACCTATTTTTTTTTCTAATTCTTAAAGAAAAAATTATGAACATTATTTTAAAATCAGAAAGGATATAAATCTTTTGTACGTAACAATTTATTTTTATAGTAATTTTATCTCATGTTATTTTTTATGATAAAGTTAAGTTCTTCAAAATAATTAAAAATAAACTATTAAGTTGTTTTACCTACAAAGGATATTTTTCTAAACAGTGGCTTTTTTGTTGACAAAGAAATTAAAGTGTTTTTTGTACTACTAAATATAACAATGAAGCAAAACAAGTAAAAGACTAATAAAAGTGATTAAAAGTAATAAACTGCTTGTATTTACTGTTGTCTGAGGGTACTCGCACGAGGATCAAGTAAGGAAGGATAAGGAAAAACCACAGGATTTCTTTAATTATTTTTTACTAATTTAGAAATAAAATTATTTACGCGTACTTTGTCATATTTTAGTAATTGTCGTTTTAGTTCTTTTTGTTGTCTCCTATTATGTAAAGTAAGTCATTATTATAGACAAGAAAGATTAAGGTTGAGCCCTGAGGCCACCCAGTTCTACTATCAATCCTGCACATTTTATGATGATTTAGTATGAAATTTCACATATTAGTAAAAGAAAATCTGTGGAAACTTGCTCTTGTTATGTATACTTTACAAAGAAGCAATTCTTTAAAGATTACGAAGCTATAAATTAATCGACGTGTCGAGGTGACAAACGATCACTTTGTCTACCCGATGGTAAGTGGGTCTGTGGTCTAAATAAATTTCTTCTTGATAAAGAAACACAACACAAATGTGTTATCACCCCTGAGAACTAAGTTGGAATGTGGCGTTTCAAGTAAATAGTGTCTTCGGTTTTCTATATTCAGCATAGGAAACAGAGAAGCATTAAGTTCCTTTTTCACGCTGGTATTCGGTGAGAGCGTGTTCCTTCCAAGGTCGAGCTATAAAAGATATTAGTCGTTGTTGTAATATGAGATAGGATCGTGTTTAACTAAGCGAGGTTGCACGTTGCAGCGTGTACGAGGCGTTTGAGAGTGCGGCGACGTGCTGCGCGTGGGCGGGCGACGGGCGCGTTTGCGCGGCGGGCGCGGCGGGCGGCGAGCTGCGCGTGCTGGCGCCGCCGCCCGCCGCCGCGCCGCTGAGCGCCCAGCGCGACGCGCACGACCTCGGTACGCGCCGTCCACCGCCCGCCCACACACACACTACATACACACACCTAGTATCACAAACACACTTAGGACAACGGATGGGACGCAGCTTGTCCACAGATGGATGCGCCACCGTCCAGAATATCGAACGATACGAGTTAGCCGTCAGAGCCGGGGCGCGCCACCTTTGTTCGGACGGCGGTTAGATTACTCATATGTGCAAAAAAAAATTTTCATAGGTTAAAAACGTTACGAAATTAACGTTACACAAATGTATATGATCACCACCATCCCCCCTATCTTTTATTATAACTCGTCTGCGGCTTAATAGCCCTGCCCTGAGTCCGATGAAGCTGTAAAAGGCCAGAGCTAACAGCACTAACATCATAGAAACTATGATATTTGTGTGCTTTTGATTGCCTCGTTGGTCCAGTGGTCGTAAACGCGTCCATCTTAGTCCTCATGGGCGGCAACGCATCTGCATTTTGATTCTTAATCATAATATGTAAATGTCTATGTACCACAGCATTCACTTACCATCGGGTGGATTGTATGCTCGTTGGTCATCCTTATTCTATAAAAAAAACTACTGTGTTTCGGTCTGTCGAGTGTGAGATCCAGAATAATTACAGGCTATGAAGCACACTTATTCTCATAATCACAAAATAAGTACCAACTAGGTTGGTTTAGTGGTCAAAGGTGTGACAGTTAATACGGTGGATAAATCAATTATTGTGGTTTTCTCAAGTTTGGTCGAGAAATTCTCAGTAGCAACCCGGAATGGAGAAGTTGGCGTGGTATTTCACCACGTGCCTCGGAAAGCACGTAAAGTCGTTGATCCTAGGCCTGATCTCCCTCCGGTCGTCTCGGATTACCGTCCCAATGGACTTTGAACGTGAAGGAATAGAGTTTGCGCATTCTACGTGGTAGAGCCATGCTGCAGCTATATTAATAGTATAGTTGTAGCACGAATGGGTCGGCTCGACCGGGGAAGGACCACGCTCTCACAGAATACCAGCGTAAAATGTTGTGTTAGTATTATCTTGACAGTACTTATAACGTTAATATAGCGTAAATTAGCAGCTTAATGCTACTGTGTTTCTTATGGTGATTGTAGAGAACCGGAGACCCTTTTTACTAAAAAAGAGGCATTCTATCTTAGTCCTCACGGCTGACAACGCATCTGCATTTTAATTCGCAAACGAAGATAGATGTAGATATTTATGGGCCACAGCAACCACTTACCATCAGGTGGACTGTGTGCTCGTTTGTCACCCTTATTCTATAAAAAAATACAATTAGGAACCATAATCCTATCCTGCGCAGATGCCTAGTCTCTGTTGAGACTGGCCGCCGTGACTGAAATATAGTTTGAAGGCTTTTTAAATTCCCACTTAAGAGATTTGGTAGGAACTTGATTACCAGGGAACGCTGCATTATTCTTTATATTAACTATTCCCTGGGAATTTGCCCGCGTGGAATTTTGAAGTGAAATTACGATTGCATTTCATGGGTTTTAATTTTTTTGTACGGACGCCTTATTATTATTCTGAAATAAAAGAAGCTTACGTTACTCCTTATAACATGAGCTATCTGTCAGTGAAAGTCCCGTCAAAATCATTCCAGCCATTTCGGAGATTAACCAGAGCATACAAACGGAGAGACAAAAATTATTTTTAAATTAAAAATTATTTTTTGTTATAAGTACGGTATATACTCTCATATGTATTAAGTAAAAGGCTGTTATTTTGATGTTACATACAGACACAATTAAATTCAAATAAATTTTTTATATAGTCAGTGGTTTGAAGTGGATTTCGATACGTAAATAGTAGCGATTTTATGTATTCCCGTCTGCTTATGCAAACTGTAAGTGGAAACGATGTAACAGTTAAGTACTTTAATATTTATGTGAACCTCAAGTTATTGTGCTTGTTAAGGTGTCTTGAGATACTATCGTCTTCGACTGTCTGCTACCTCAAGCTGTCCAAAAAATCTCCAAAAAAACTTTGCAATGTGACGCATCAACAAATTGTATTAAATTTTCTGAGAAAATATTATAAAGAATATTTTTTATTACTGGACACTGGCAAAGTGCAACCGTACTTCGAACTAAGTTCATTACCAAAGACAAAAACTTACTAGTACAAAACTATTGATATGGATCCGATTTACCAAACAGCCCCTGCCTACCCCGCTACTTACCTAGCTAGTGATCACCTTATTCTCAAAGGTTATTATTAGTCACATTTCTGAAATAAATAACGATTTCTATGCAGTTTTTGATTCATCATCATTACATTCCATCACGAGTGCAGTGCTGAACATATGCTTTTCCTAAGGTATGCCAGAGCTTTTTTTAAGTAATATTATGTCTAGGCTTATAATATTATAACAGCTTAATAAGTAAAACAAATCACAATCTTACTTTAAAATATTGCCAGGTGTGCTAAGCTGTGATTTCGTGCAGAAAGAAAATTGGAACGAATCTAACACATACACGTTAGCATCGGCTGGTCGAGATGCGTTAGTGAAAATCTGGAAGATCCAACTCGAAGATGACTCGTGTGGAGGAACAAGTGCCACTATGTGCTTACTCTGTTGCCTAGAAGCTCACGGCGCGGCTGTTGAAAGTGTTAGGTTTGGAGTGGGCGACGATGGATCAGTGCGTCTTGCTACTAGTGGCGCGGATGGATGGGCGCGAGTTTGGCGCCTGACTTCTGATGGTCGAACAGAAGCTGTAGCGGCCGTGCCAGTTGGCGGTGCCACAGGTGCGACGGCAGCTGCGCTGCTCGGCACTTCCGTGCTGGTTGCCGGCATCTTGACCGGTGAGCTAACCTTGTGGCAGCTACCGGTGACCACCGATGATGGCAAAGAACTGACAGATGACGAAGGAGACGATGGCGTGGAACCACGCTACTGGGGTATTGCTGGTGTTGCGAAGTGGCTGCGAGAATATATCACACGTATTCCTGGTGAGCACTAGCTGTTAATTCGCATTTAAATTTTGTAGTAAAGGTTTATAATTACGCACGTCTAAATCATTAGATAATATACTACTGTGTGTTGGGTCATAATTATATTTAAATGCGTTCTTTAGGTCACTATTGTGAGAATTCACTATCTAAACATTCCGTGGGTATCCTACGAGACGACAAAGGAAATCGAAACAGGGGATGGGTCGCGGCATCTTCCCGATAACAGCTCAAAATAATAAAAAAGTGCTGTTGCTCACCCGCTTGCCAAGGGGAAATGAGGCAAGCAAGGATAGGCCTATGTGTAGCAGTGGATTTTATGGGTTGTAATGGATGGGATGATAGTGTGTATTGTGTTAATGTGATCTGTATGTCAAAGGCATGAGATTGGTTCTTTGAGTAGTATATTGTCCTTCTTATATCGATAAGTACAATCATTGCATTATCATGTGTAATTTTAATAACGATTGGTCATCTAATTCTTGACGTTCTGAGAAACTTCGTGCTATCATTGAGTAATTCAGTCTTCGAATTCTTCCGTCACGCTGCGCATCATAATATCGACACTAACGACTCTTTAAAGAATCTTATAATTACTGCTTAATTTCATCATGTAGTACCGCACGGTCAGCTTCTTCAGCTTTCTCACATAATGGCCTTATTTTCGTTTCCTACAACGTGAAATCTCCTAAATATAATCCAGTTATTCTTATATTTTTTACACGCAATTTCTCTAATATTTCTCTGCCGATTTCTCAATCTGGGTTTCGTACTGATTACAGCACCACTACAACATTACTTAAAGTTACCGAAACTATCAGACATAGTATGGAAAACAAGAAAGTTACTGTATTGGTGCTTATTGACCTTTCCAATGCTTCTAACACGATTGACCACGATATCCTACTAGCCTTTCTTTCCCATTTTAAGATTTGCACTTTCAGCCTTGAAGTGATTTGCTACCTGTCTTCGCGGGCACCAGCAGTCGGTTCATATAGGGCAAGAGTGCTCAATGTGCACTGATCTACAACCTGGTGTCCCGCAAGGCGGCATACTTTCTCAAATAAATATGCTAATACGAACTTAAATAAGAATTTGAAAGCTGTTAGAATAGTTGCAGTGCTTTGGTATATTTGTCAACTCAAAAAAATTATGAGCACTACGGGTAGGTAGTTCGAGAATGCTGTTTACGACAAGCCTATCAAATCTACCTTTGGTTTATTCTAATGACACCTTGATACCGTTCTCAATCTGCGTAAAATATTTAGGCCTGTATATAAACAAATATAATGGGAAATGGGATACACATATCACTGAAATCAGCCGCAAAGTCTTTGCCACCGTACAGTCTCTCCATCGTCTGAAAAAATTCTACCTGTAAACGCAAAGATCATGCTTGTGCAGACACTTATTTTACCCTTTATTGATCATGCAGATGTTTTTACCCAGATTTGGACCAATATCTTCTTAATAATTGTATTAAATACGTATACGAGCATCAAATAATGATCATGTTTCTCTTTATCGTAATCGCCTTAACACTCACAATCATTGCTTCACAATCAAACATAGGCTCAATTTTATAATTCTGATTGTTTTTTTATTCCATATTAAATAATCAGGCTTCTCCTTTATATCTAAAGTAAATATTTCAATTCCTTATTTAAATCATGACAGAGTTGTATGGTCCTTGTCGAATCGTAAAATTATTGTTCCAACTCATTTCACTGGATTTCCAGGAAATTATTCACTGTTTAGGCTATTTTACTCTAGAATTTCTTACCCAAACACAAACGAAAGCGCCAAGAAAATGCGAGAGAGAGCAAGAGATTTATACGTGAACAATTTTTGAAACAAGTTTTTGTCTTATGATACGAATGGTTTCATGTTATGTAACATACATATAAAATATATATATACATAGATAAATTGAATAATGTTCAGAAATGATTATTTAAAATTACTACTAAAAATATAATTTATAATAACAAAGGTGCCGAAGTGAGCATTAACACGGAGACGACGCTGGTGCAACGAGCACGCGATTCCGGGCTCACAGGAGCGCGGCTGCTGGACGATCCTGTCGACGAACTGATTCGCTTACTTCTACCATGTAATCATATTACTTCTTCTTTCTTCCTCTATGATCATGATATTTCAGATCGTTATATGGTCACCGCTGAACAGAGGCTTCGTACAAAGACGATAAGTCACGTTCTTAAGCCACCTGAATTCATCGTATATACACGATAAATTCAGGTAGCTCAAGAACGTGATTTATAGAATATATATATATATATATATATATATATATATATATATATATATATATGTATGTATACTGGATGACTTTTTTTACTGTGTGGAAAAAAGTAGGGTGTCGTACACTTCAGTGACCTGCAATCAGCTACGGCGTGTATTGTGATGTATAGAGTCACATGAAAAGGCTTTTTGAATAGAATATAATCACTCTTCTTCAATATAGTTACACTACCACCGGTTCGGATAAAATCTCTGTCCTGGGAAGAACCAGCAAGAAACCCAGCGGGACTTTTGTTTTTAAATAAGATAAATTAACAATATATTACTTTACACATGTATGCAATACACATATCATATTGATATGAACAGAGCTAATCAACTATAAATTGTACCGAGACTGCTTTTGTAGTTGAAAATAATAATCAAATCGTCTGCACGAATTAATCATTCAATGTGTCAACAATGAGCTACTAACAGAATTCGACAAATGCACCGTTCTACGCTAGAGCCAAGACTCCCTTAACGGCTGCGATCCGTCCGTTTGATACAAGCAAAAAAGTAGCTTCACGGGCGCCACTGCAGATGCAACACGCGGGTGTGCGGTGCACGTGTTGTATACAAGAATTCTGACTAGCCACACAGGCGCCGCCGCATGTGCAATGACGCAGACGCCGTCATATATATATATATATATATATATATATATATATATATATATATATATATATATATATATATATATGTATATACACATCATTTACAATTATATATTTATACAACCCAACCAGATGAGAAAACTATATTATATTATAGTTTTGTCATCTGGTTGGGTTGTATATACCCTTACATACAATGAATAAAATAATTGTTTAGATACTTTTAATTATTACAATTATTAGTTCATACACAATAAATTACTTTTACAGAGATGGTAATAAATATCTTTGTTTATTGGAGGCTTTGAGATGTCCCTGTTATTTATCATAGGCGTCTCTTACGCATCCAAAGGACTAACGTTGTCAATAAATGGCAATTCCCAATACACGATTACGTAACAGTCCCTTGGATCCAGCGTCCTGTCTTTATGACAACGCGAATTATTGTTTTTTAGTCTATTCGCGTTAACGATGCTAATACCATAAAATTATCTATTCATCATCATATACAATACTTACTTACTTACTTACTTACTTATCGTCACGCACAATCCCTGACGGGGTAGCCAGAGAGAACAGATCGCCAAGTGTCACGATCCTTACATACCTCTTTCGCTTCTTTCAGATTCATCATCTTCTTCATACATGCACGTCTAGGTATCCGAGTACTCTTGACCCTCCCCTCTTCGAGCAATTTGCTCACATGGTCTTCGAAAGTTAGTCTCGGTCTACCTCGACACCTTTTAATATTAACTTTCGCGCTATATATTTTCTTCACCATTCGGTCTTCACTCATTCGCTCAACGTGCCCAAACCATCGAAGCCTGCCCTTATCAATTTTTGTGATAAGGTCATCTTTCAAACCTGCCATATTGCGAATCTCTTCGTTTCGCTTTCGGTCAGCCATGGTGACGCCGCACATTTTACGAAGAGATCGCATCTCCACTGCATTCAACTTGCTTTTATGCTTCTTCTGGCATACCCAGGTTTCGCTGCCATATAACAAAGTCGGTACCAACACTGCGTTATGTATTGCAAGGCGTGCACTCTTCACTACGCCTTGCCTTTTGACTAACGCAGTCAGGGCACCATTGACTTTGTTCCCGGCAGCGACACGCCTGTCCACATCTAAATCACATCTTCCATCCCGGCTAAAAGCACTCCCCAAGTATACAATTTCATTTACCTGTTCTAGACATTCCTGATTTACCCATATTTCACACTTCGTTCTCTCTTCGTCCCTTTAAAATACCAGAACCTTAGTTTTATTAGCATTCAAGCGGAGACCTTTAATTTCACATTCCTCTTTCATACACGTGACTAATGCCTGCAGTTCTGCCTCTGATGGTGCAATAAGCACTGCATCATCAGCATACAGCAGACAATTTACTTTAATGTCACCCAATTTCACACCCAAACAGCTATCTTTCAGTTTCTGTAAACAGCTGTCGAGATACAGTATGAACAGCCAGGAAGACATGACACAACCCTGTTTTACGCCCGTTTGGACGCTAAACATGGGTGACAGGTCATGCCCTACCCGCACACAGGCTTTACAGTCACAGTAAAGTGACTGCACAGCCCTTAGCAATCGACCATCCACACCATACCCCGGCAACAGTTCCCACATTTTCTTCCTTACAACCTTATCAAATGCTTTCTCAAGATCCACAAAAGCACAGAAAATCCTCTGGTTAGCAGCCAGAAGCTTTTCCGTGATCATGCGGAGAGAAAACATTTGATCCGTGCATCCTCTTCCAGGTCTAAATCCGCATTGTGCCTCCCATAGAAATCTTTCCGATTTCTCTTGCATCCTACGTGTCAAAACCTTCGAATAAACTTTACTTGCTAAACTGGTCAAGCTGATCGCCCGATAGCACCCGCAGTCAAAATGTGAACCTTTACCTTTATATAAAGGCACAATGACTGCGGATCGCCAATCATCCGGGACATCCCCCGTCCGCCAGCACAAATTGCACAGCAGATGAAAGCTGTCCCAGACGCGAGGCCCACCATACTTAACCATTTCAGCAGTAACTCCCTGCTAGTCCCGCAGCCTTAACACATTTCAAACTTCGAATCACACGTTCAATCTCTTTCATACTGATGACCTCAGTGTCATCGAGGTCCGGGTCTGGCGTACCAGTCTCGACGTCATCCCCGGATCCCTCACTAAGATCATCACACGCATACATTTCTCTATAAAATTCGCTCCATCGCTGCATGACGTCCGATTTTTCTGAGAGGACGTCATTAGTTCTCGAAAGCACTTTGTTCATTCTTAAGGCCGTCGCACCACTTCGGGTCCTTCCAACCTCTTTCCAGAAGAGTTTGGAGTTCTCCTTAAAGTTGTGCGACAACCTTTCGTCCGCTTCCATTCTACACCTTTCACGCACTTCCTCAATGCTTTCGTGTGAACTTTCTGCAGCTTATATCTTTCTTTCATCTTCTCTCTCATATCCTTATCATTACTAGAGGCCAAGTAGTCTAACCATGCTTTCTTCTTCTTCTTTACAGCTTCTTTCACTTCATCATTCCACCATGCATCTCTTCTTTTACTACTGCCTCTTTTAATCGTTCCACACACTTCTTCCGCTGCACTTACCATTCCATCCCTAAGGTTCTGCCATGTTCTTTCAACACATTATTTTCTGCCATCGATGTTGTCAAGCTTTTCGGCTACCCTCGCATGATATTTGTCCTTAGTATCCGCTTCCTGAAGCTTCCAGCTTCGGATGCGACAGACCGACTGTGGTTCTGTTACTGCCGTCCGGTAGCGCCAACCCGTGAACAGACCCCTAAATCTAGTAATCACTAGATAGTGATCTGTTCCCAGGTCAGCACCCCTGAACACTCGCGTATCCATCACCTGTTTTCGCAGTCGGTCATCCACCAGGAACAAATCGATCATACTTCTCTCATTCTTACTTTCTCTAGTATACATATGGATCTTCTTGTGATTAAACATAGTGTTTGTCACAAGAAGACCCTTTTCCTTGCATACCGCCAGTATAAGCTTGCCAGCATCATTAACCCTTTTATCGCGAATTTTTCCAAGCACCGACTCGTACCCTGGTCGAGCGGTACCAACCCATCCATTCAAATCACCACATACAACAATTCTTTCGTTTCCCCTAGCCAAATCTAGAACTTCTCTTACATTTTCCCAAAACTCCTCCAGCTCAGCCCTGGACGACGAAGCTACCGGCGCATAAACAGCCAAAAGGAATAACTTCGTCAGTCCCAATTTAAAGCGAACCCAGAGAAGTCTTGAGTTCACAACCTTATATTCAGTCATAACATCGACCAACCGAGACGACAGCAGCACCCCCACTCCCTGGCGGGCGCTCTCGCTCTCCGGGACTCCGGACCATAGAGCTAACGCCCCGCCAGGGAGCTCTTCAGTACCACTGCCCTTCCGTTTGGTCTCCGACATACACACGACATCTAATTCTCTTTCTTTCATTATTTCGATCAACTCATTCGTCTTATCTCTCATGCCTCCTCTAACATTCCACGTGCCAACTCTGCACTCTGTCCTCCACCTTCCGCCGTGTCGGGCTGTGCGTGACGGGTGGCGGTCCCCATCGCCGCTTTGCGCGCTGCATTCCACACCAACGGGGACGAGCTGTTGTGCGTCGCTTTGGGGGGACGCCCTAACCCTCGTTGACATGGGTGCGCAGCTAAGTAGAATTGCAGCCCTGAAAAGGGCTGGCAGGGGTCGCGACGAGCACGCTTCTACAGTGACAATACTTAACCACAACAAATACTAAATCATGTACTTTATAGTGCAAGCTACCATCGCATTAATTATAACTTAAAAATAAATGATTACGCGGTCAATTTTATGGTAAACTTGACTTACCCATAACTGGATTGTTATAATTTTACATCTATTCTAATATAATAAAGCGGAAGAGCTTTTTTTGTCTTTTGTTTGTTTAAACGCGCTAATCTCTGGAACTACCAGTCCGATTTGAAAATATTATTTTTGTATATTATAGCTAGATTCATGTGGAATAGTAAAGGTTATCTATAATTAAGCTATATTACTCAACTAGCCTAAAATATGGACATTTGTTAAGCAAGTCAGAAGAAAAAGCACTCCCGAAATGATTTATCCGCTTACGCTGGTGTTATCGTCAGGAATACGTAAATACAATGTTTTAGAAAAATATAGATCTTTACTCCATCTAAAAAAAAGTCCCCGATACCATATGTCTATTTCTTATACATAAGCCATAATTAGGTATTATATGACAAAAAAATATTGAAAATTAATAAAGTGATTTATGAGCGTTATTATTAGGCATGGCCTAATTATCCTTACAAACGAAAGTTACTTCATCATCAAGACAATTTTATGAAGATAAACTTTGTTCTTTATACCATGTTATTTAGACGCATAGTTTAAGAGATAATATAAAATTAAAATAATTTAATACTTGGCTGGGCGCGCGAACGGCACATGAAACTTAGCCGCCCGGTGAGAACTTTTAACGGTGGTAGAGCCACGCAGCAGTTTTTGCTGTTGCACGCATGGGCCGGCTCGAGCCGGGTTGGTACCACGACCTCACAGAATACCGGCGTGAAGTAGAAGCTCTGCTTCTGCGTTTCGTCTGGTGAGTGCAGGTGGCCGGAGGCCCAACCCCTCCCCCCCCCCCATCAACATGGTAGCGGAATTACACATAAGACTACCCCAGGAGGGTACCAGTACCCCTGGAGAATCCCTCGCTGAGCATCCAAGACCATGTTATTCCAATCCTGAGCGTGGGTGCTCAGGCTGCCCCGCGTATTCTTGGGGGGGGGGGGGGGGGGCAAAATTCCGCTCAAAAACATAACTGCTCAGGGAAAACTGAGCAACAATACCAAGGCGACCCCTGCCACGCTATCCGTGAATTTCTGCATCAGGGGACTTCACTCTAACCTAAACGCCGTCCAGTACCATCTCGAGACGGCGAAGCCGGCCTTGCTCTTCCTGACCGAGACGCAGGTTTCCTCTCCGGCTGATATTTCGTATCTCTCCTACCCGGGGTACAAATTGGAGCATTCCTTTGTGCCTCGGGCTGGAGTTTGCGTGTATATCAGAGAGGACATCTGTTCTCGACGCCTCGGCAGTCTTGAAGGTTCGGACCTGTCAATCCTTTGGCTACGCGTAGACAGCGACGACCATCCGCGCGTCTACGGGTGCCTCTATAGGTTCCATAGCGGTAATGCCAAAGCAGACCGACTCATCGACCACGTCCAAATGGCTACAGATTCCTTGCTACAACAGGTCCCATCCGCAGAGATCGTGATCCTTGGCGATTTTAACGCCCACCATGCCGAATGGCTCGGTTCACGTTTAACCGATCATGCGGGGAGATCTGTTTATGACTTTGCCTTGGCATATGGTCTGACACAACTGGTTACTTCGCCTACGCGGATTCCAGATGTGAAGGATCATACACCTTCCCTGTTGGACCTTCTGCTGACTTCTCATCCGGACGGATATCAGGTTTCCGTCGATGCCCCTCTCGGCTCTTCAGACCACTGTCTGATCCGGAGCATGGTGCCACTCACGCTCCCTTTGCGGTTGCGTTCTGCAGGTTGCCGCCTTGTTTGGCATTACAGGTCGGCGGATTGGGACGGAATGCGGTCTTTCTTTGCATCCTACCCATGGGGGAGGGTTTGCTTCTCGCCGGATGATCCCAGCGCTGTTGCTGACTCTGTCACTGATGTGGTGCTACAGGGAATGGAACTATTTATTCCATCATCTGTGGTACCCATCGGAGGCAGATCTCAGCCTTGGTTTGGTCGCTCCTGTAAAACTGCATTACGCAGTAAGCAGGAGTGTTATCAAGCCTGGGCTGCGGCTTCGGCGACTAGGGATGTAAACACCAGCATACTTAAAAAGAAGTATAACTTCGCCTCCAGGTCCTTTAAAAGAGTTATTGCCAAGGCAAAGTCAGAGCACATAGGCAGAATTGGCGAGAAACTAGTTCGCCTTCCTTCGGGAACCCGTGCATACTGGTCTCTCGCCAAGGCTGTCCAAGGGAATTTCTGTAAACCATCACTACCATCTCTGCACAGGGAGGACGACTCACTGGCCCATGACGCAAAAGACAAAGCCGACCTTTTAGGCTCCCTTTTTGCGTCCAACTCGACTCTTAATGATGGGGGGAAAACACCGCCGACCATCCCACGGTGTGACTGCTCCATGCCGGATGAGTTGTTCTCACAGCGCTCGGTTCGCAAAGCACTTCTCTCCCTGGACATCCAGAAGTCGAGTGGGCCTGACGGAATCCCCCAAATTGTGCTGAGGACGTGTGCTCCGGAGTTGGCACCGGTCCTAATGCGTCTTTTCCGGTACTCCTACTCCCACGGCGTAGTCCCGAATCCTCGGCGTCGACATATCGAGTGACGTGCAGTTTCGTGGTCACTTGGAAGAGAAGGCCAAATTGGCATCTAAAAAGCTTGGCATGCTCAGCAGAGCGGGACAGTATTTCATGCCGGCACACCGCCTGCAACTTTACAAGGCGCAGGTTCGGCCTCACATGGAATACTGTTTTCATCTCTGGGCAGGGGCTCCCCAGTGCCAGCTCCTTCCACTTGACCGCATCCAGCGCATAGCGGCTCGAATCGTCGACGACCGAGTCCTTTCCGATCGGCTCGACTCATTGGCGCTGCGAAGAGATGTTGCATCGCTTTCCATTTTCTTTCGCATCTACCATGGGGAGTGCTCTGAGGAATTGTTCGGATTAATCCCACCCGCTAAATTTCACGAACGCACATCGCGGCAGAACTCTTGATACCATCCACACCATTTGGATGATTGGCAGTCCACCACTGTGCGATTTAGAAGATGTTTTCCTCCTCGCACGACTTCCTTGTGGAATCGATTACCATCAGCGATTTTTCCGGACCGATACGACTTAGGGATCTTCAAGATAAGAGCGTACTCCTTTTTTAAAAGGCCGGAAGCGCATCTGCAATTCCCTCCCTAGTGTTGCAGTTGTTCATGGGCGGCGGTAGTCACCATAAGGTGAGCCGCATGCTCGTTTGCCCCCTCTCCTATAAAAAAAAAACTGCGGGAACTGCTCAACCGGGAGGGGGAAGGAAAGTGGATAAAACTTAACTCATCATACATAATATGCCGACAGATAAAAGTACTCCATCATACATAATATTCCGACAGATAAATGTACTCCATTAATGATGCTAATTTTTCGATCCATTGCTATGAAATAAAATATTTAATTACAATTATAAAATGCTTGAACTAGGTCATGTCGCGCACCTCCAACACGTGATGACGCGGGTGAAACCGCGAGGCACAGCTACTAAGTTATAAATTCATGATGTAAAAAAAATCCTCTCTCAGGCTTTACATCCTTTTTTTTAAATAATGAAAAAACACAATTTTCTAATTGAATAAATTAGATAGATATGAAAACATCTACTTAGTTATAATAATCATTTGAATAGATAATCAGAATAATTAAATTTTCTATCAACTTTTGATTTTAAATTAATCATGAAAAACATTTTTCCAGCATTTAAATTTACTGAAAATTTGGAAAAGAACACAAATTTAGAGGATCAAGGTGAAATTGAAGAAGATAATAAGTCGGAAGCAGAATTTGAAAAAAAACTGGATGTGTCAGACATTGCTTCGGAGGTAGAAGAAAATAAACAACTGCGCAAGCGACTTGAAGATGAGCTCCAATGGTTGCGGCGAGAGCCTCCCGACCCTAAACTTGTAAGAACATAGGCACTTATTAATATTTTCATTTTTTATATATTTCCACAAGCCGTTCAGAATTAGAGATTAATTTTTAGTTTCTCAGATAACGTATTATTATCATCATTATCGACATTAGCCTGCGACCCTTGATTGCTGAGTATTTGAAAACCTTGGCGTGCCACATTGCAAAATATATATACAACGTGTCCCAAAATTCAACGATATGCCAACACCAGAGGATAGACCTGTCCCGGACTATTCGGGGAAAAAAATAAAAAAAAATATCCCAATTATATTTAAAGTTATATAAAAAAAATTAAATTCTTCAGAAATTGAGACCGTTTATGATATTTTTCACTACCATGACCACAATTTTTTAATATATTTTTCTTTTTTTTTATAGGCAACCTGAATAGTACTGCTATCTACCACAATTCTTAAAATCTCCAGAATAAGTCTTGTTTTATCACGAAAATTAATGAAACTTATTTTATCCCCTAAATTTTTTTAAGACTTTTACTTTTAACCAAATTTAACTTATCGTGGTGTAAAAAAAAGTATGAACAGTAAAAGTATGGCAAGTTTTTTTTAAAATTGACGCAACTAACTAACATTCCAAAATGGTATAATACTCTAGGAAAACAAGTTATAAAAAATATGGGCCTATTATTTCTTAACGGGGGCCAAATGACGGTCGGGTGTAATAAAAGTATTAGTTCTTGAAAAATGTTTAATATTTAAAGAAAGAAAGAAAAGTTTATTTGGTACATAAATAAATCGTTTACAAAAAATTATTTACAATAAAAAGAAATACAATGTACATGCACCAAATAGGTTTCCACTCAGCATGAGTTCACGGAGTTAATAAACTTCGTGAATGCTGGTTTTCAGTGGAACCATAGGAGGATGATAGATGGCGTAACAAAACAGTGATTAATATGTAGCCTCATATAACAAACACAAAAAGCCTCATATAACAAAAACAGAAAGCAAAATAAAACAAAATTAAAAAATTAAAATACAACAAAAATAGACATTAAATAAAAAATAATATTAAAAAATCTGAATTACAAAAATGAAAGAAAAAATAAAATAAGACAATAGAATTGGTTACAAATACATCCTTGAGCTGTATGCAAATATTAGTGAGTTATTTGTGGTCACTACAGTTATGCCTTAATTGTGCTTGTTTATTCTTCCAATTATACGGAAACTTAAGTGCTGGACTTTTGTGTTGAAAGGAGATACTTTTTTAAGTTGTTTTTAAAAGACTTAGCAGATTTTGAGTTTCTGATTGGTGGAGGGAGGTCATTCCAGCACTTAGTAGCAGCAAATCGGAAACTACCACGGAAAGCAGCTGTACGATACCGGGGACAAATGAGCCGCGACGCTGATCTAACATAACGATATGAAAATGTTAGCTTTTCGAATAAATACGAAGGTTCTTTGTTCCGTATAACCCCAAAAAGCAATGTGGTGAGATGAAGTGTACGTCGAGTGGTCATATTCATCAAGTCGTGCCGGTTAAGAAATGGAGTTATGTGTGATCGTCTCGGGATTGTAAAGCAGAATCGTGCGCATGCGTTTTGTATCCTCTGTATTGCTTTTTTGTCCTTGCATACAGACATTCCCCATAAACGGTGTCAGTGTAGGATAATTTGGACAAAATAAGCGTTTCACATAATATAATTCGCATGTCTACCGTTAAAAATTCGCGAATCCTATATAAAACCTTAAGTCTGTAGAAACAGTTACGCATAGTTTCTAATATACGACCCTCAAACCGTAACTTTCCATCCATCACTAAGCCAAGGTTACGAACTTCCAATACACGTTCAAGTAAACAACCATCGATAAATATTTGCGGATTTAAAGCAAGGATAAAATCCGTTTGATTTCGACTTCCCACGATCATATATTTCAAAACAAATGGTACAAACAGTTTCACGTGTAATTTATTAAGTTATTAACATTATAGCAAATGTTCGAACTGTTTGCCACCAGCATTAATACATACACGACATCGCCTTAAAAATGATCGTTTTATTTGTCTTGCATATCTTCTGCTATTAATGTAATCAGCAGCCTGAGTGATATTTCGACGAAGCTCGTCCAATGTCACAATGGGTTTTGAGTAGACCCTGTTTTTAAGACAACCCCAATAGAAGAAGTCCAGGGGGTTCAAATCGGGTGAACGAGGTGGCCATAAGATAGGACCAAGTCGCCCGATCCAACGCCCTGGATACTCTTGATTTAAATATTCTCGCACAGGACGGGCATAATGTGCTGGGCAACCATCATTTTGGAACCACATGTTTTGAAGATCACTTAAGGGCACGTCGTTTAACAATTCTTGCAAGTCATTTTGTAAAAATTTTAAATAACTATTGCCATCTAAGTTTCCTTGTAACTCAAAGGGCCCAATTACTTTTCCATTTAATATGCCGGTCCATAGGTTAACCTTGAATTGATATTGGGATTTGTCTTGTCTCATCAAGTATGGATTTTTATTACTCCAACTATGTAGGTTGTGAAGATTTAAATACCCATCTTTTTTCCGACCATAGAATTTTGTCTAGGAAGTGGGGATCTTCACTGTGCCTTTGCAGCATTACACGGCAAAATGTGACCCGTAGCGGATAGTCCCGCGGTAATAACGTCTGCACACGCCTGTAGTGATATGGGTGAAGCTTGTGACGTTTTAATATTCGATGTGCAGAACTTTTCGGGATTCCTGTAGCTTCTTCTATGGCACGTACCGAAGTAGTCGAGTCATTTTCCATCTCATTGAGAACTTCTTCATCACGATCCAATCTAGGTCTTCCAGCGCTTCTCCTATTGGATGGCATACGACCCTCCGAAAACGCTTGATGCACATTAATAAACACTCGATAATCAGGATATTTTTGAGCATTTGGGTATCTTTCTCGATACAGTCTGCTAGCAGCGTTAGCATTACATCGGCATTCTTCATAGATTAAATGAATATTAGCGTATTCCTGTGGTGTGTACGGTTGCGGCATGTTAAACGCCAAACAGTCCAAAATGCGCCAGAACTCTAACTCACAAAACACACAATCGTAGTCCAAGATAATGCCAGGTCAGTTCAGTTTGCAGATCACTTCCAGTCCAAATAATGCCAGGTCAGTTAAGTTTGCAGGTCGATTCCAGTCCAAAAAGCCAAGCCAAAAGTCGATAGTATGTACGAGGGCCACGTAAGTTGAATTGGGAACGGTGCGCAGTAAACAAAGGAGCAGAGCCTACTGAACCGACTTGCTGAGAATAATAACAGCTTCCTTACCTGCCCTGTTGTTGTCTCTTTTTAACGTAAATATCTCTATCTATCTATCTCTCTCTAACATCTAAGGTATTAATGCCCCATTCGAATTCCTAGAAATTGTAACAGGAACCCATTTTGGGCATGTAGTAAAAGTGATTACTGACAATTACAATTTAAGGAATTTGGATTTGGATTGGAAATTTGAAATAATAGGCTCATATTTTTCTATAACTTGTTTTCCTAGAGTATTATACCATTTTGGAATATTGGTTACTTGCGTCAATTTTTAAAAAAAACTTACCATACTAGTGTTCATACTTTTTTTACACCACGATAAGTTAAATTTGGTTAAAAGTAAAAGTCTTCAAAAAATTTAGGGGATAAAATAAGTTTCATTAATTTTCGTGATAAAACAAGACTTATTCTGGAGATTTTAAGAATTGTGGTAGATAGCAGTACTATTCAGGTTGCCTATAAAAAAAAAAAATATTTAAAAAATTGTTGTCATTGTAGTGAAAAATATCATAAACGGTCTCAATTTCTGAAGAATTTCATTTTTTTTATATAACTTAAAATATAATTGGGATATAATTTTTTTCTTTTTTTCCCCGATTAGTCCGGGATAGGCCTATCCTCCGATGTTGGCTTATCGTTGAATTTTGGGACACGTTGTATATATATATACCTAGTCAGGTCATAAATTCTGTCACATGTTTAATATAAAATAATTGAAACAAGTTTATTCATTATGTAACCATTTATATACCAAAATGAACTTAACAAAACATAAATTCTTATGACACTAAAGTTTATTCAAAATGACCTCCGTGATTTTGAATACAGGCCTTCAATCTGCGCGGCCAGTCGTCTATCGCAGCACGAACGAGGTCCATGTCAATATCGGCGGCGGCCTTAATCAAGGATGTCTTGAGTGACTCTAAATTGGGATGAGGCTTTAAACACGCCTTTCCTCCAAGTGTGGCCATATCTTGTAATCTAACGGATTCAATTCTGGACTGGAGGAGGGCCAGTTTTCGTGCCGGATGAAGTCGATTTCACGCGCCGCCAGCCAGTCTATGAGCTCTTGTGTGCTTTATGAGCTGGCGCCGAATTTTGTTGGAATACCCAGTGCCTGTTATTGAACATGGTATGAGAAACAGGTTCCACAAGGTTCGTCAAGACTGTATTTTGATACACAACTGCATTCGTTTTTACACCTTTCTTACAAAAATGTACCTCTGTTAAGCCCCAATAAGAAACTCCCAACCATACCATGAGCGAGGATGGAAAATGACCTCGTTGGACACGCGGAATACGGTTGCTCGCTTCTTCACTACTGTGTGCGTACACCTTATCATTTTGTTTGTTGTAGCTCTCTTCTACGGTAAAAACTTTTTCATGCGAAAATAGAATTTCCCGATATTTTTTTCCCGCGTACCGCTTTAACAAAGCGCGGCATCTCTTCAGTCTCAGGTCCATTAGACGAGCATTCAAACAATGTCCTGTTTTTCTTTGATATGCTCGAAACCCTAGGTCTTCATTTAACACCCTTTTCACCGTGGTTCTGCTTAACCCCATCTGAAGGGACAACAGTTTCTGCTTACGTTTGGGATTTCTTTGAATTCGCGCCTTCACAGCTTTTATCACTGCTGGAGTCCTAACAGACCGAGGGCGACCACTTCTTGACGTGTCATCTACACTAGAGTCTCTATTGTATCGTTTGATGGTACGATAAACGAATCTTTTGGTTATATTCAAATTTTTCAGTATGTCAAAAATTTGAATTGGCGCGTAACAGCAATGATGCAACGCAATAACTGCAACACGGTCTTCTTTAATCGTCCACTCCATATTTAAAAATGAGTAAAATTCTAAAAACGTATACAGTTTTATTTTCATGAACAATTCAAAATTCGAATTCAATAAACTTTTTGTGGCCAGCATTCTAAAAGAAAAGTTGTTACTGTGTGACAGTACTTGACCTGACTGTATAAATATATGCATAAACATTCAAATTACATAAAAATAAATTTAAAATGTGCTGTGTTTGTGTGTAATATCTAAATTACTGGATTATTTTAGGCTCAAGAGGTTATATGAATACTAATAAGACATGAATCCTATAAAACATCCCATATAAATGACTATACATTATTAAAAATAATTTCTGTGTGTCCACAGAATTTAAAATTTTGATACGCAAATAGTCTACAGCTAGATGTGTATAAATGTCTCAAATACTACAGAGACGTTTACGTGGTAGAGCTACGTTGCAGCTATATTAGTAGTATAGTTGTAGCACGGATGGGTCGGCTCGACCGGGGAAGGACCATGCTCTCACAGAATACCACCGTCAAATAACAGTTTAACACTGCTGTGTTTCTTAAGGTGAGTGTAGAGAACCAGAGACCCTTTTTACTGGAAAAGAGGCATTCCATCTTAGTCCTCACGGGTGACAACGCATCTGCGTTTTGATTCGCAAACGGAGATAAATGTAGATGTCTATGGGCCACAGCAACCACTTACCCTCAGGTGGACTGTCTGCTCGTTTGTCACTCGATCCTATAAAAAAAGACTGTGTGCGTACTGTTTCCATGTTATCATATGGTAGTTGTGTTAAAGAATCCATGATTCTCTTTGGCTGAGGGTGTTGTAAGAGTAAACTATTGGATATACCAAAAAGCTATTATGGATTCATATAGATGGAGGTATAAGCTACGTTTACCTCAGACTTAAAATACCCAGACTCCTGACAGAAGCGTCAATGTGCGAGTGGTCTAGCATTGTGATCATCAAACCGACTACCAAGTCCATAGATTAAGGTAAGACCTATAACGAAAGTAGTTCATGTATGCCAGTGGAGTTGCACAGGGAGATGAAGAGAGGGAAGATTATTGTTTGAGTATTAAACTATTATTGAGTTTTCGATTTAACAAGAATTTCGCGTGGTGTCGCCAGGAGACAAGCGCGCCGCATGCGCTGCGCTGCGCGTTGACGCACGCGCTGCTGCGCGAGCCCGCGCGCGCCGCCGACGGGTTCTCCTACGAGCGGGCCAACGTACTCGACTACTTCTTCGCTGCTGGCATGTTTCTTACTACCATTCAAAGACTTTTATGTATACTACTAGCCGAGCTATGTAGCCTACATACATTGCGCGCTAAGTTACCGTCGATTCTCCGCAACTCCTTTACTATCATTCAAAGACTTTTACGAGTATATATAATTTTTACTACTGGACCGACTCTGCGAACTTAATTCATTGCGCACTAAGTTACGGTCAATCCTCCGTAACTCCTTCAGTGCGAGTGATCAAGAAGATAGTTGGTTCTTTGTTTTGTAAACCGCAAACATTGTTTACGACAATGTGACACTGATTTTATTTTATGTCACTACGACGTGCACGGTACCATGCGATTTAAAGCAGTGTCACAGTTTTGTTCTGAATTGCCTGTCTAGTGGTACAAAGGAAACTTTCCTATCATTGTTAGATTTGTGTAATTCTTACATCATATTATTAACCAGATGGGAGTTAACGTAGAACATTCTTTTTTTTAACTAAACTGTATGCCAATTAATTGCTCCATAAATGTTCCAGCAGAATCCGAAATTGCTCCACCTCTATTGTTATTAGTTAATTTATAATTAATTTAAAAAAAAATTAAGTGTCGAAAATTAAATTTTGCTATAAAATATAAAATATCTACTTTTTAAAATTAAACTGTATGTAAATTAATTGCTCCTTAAATGCTCCAGCAGAATCCGAAATTGTTCCACCTCTATTGTTATTAGTTAATTTATAATTAAGTTTAAGATAGTGTGATCCTATTTGAGTAATAGCGCCATCATCAATAGAATGTAGTAACATTCTATAGTTAAAGTCATTTTATCGAACAAAAATTGATTAACTCTCAAGGTGGTACGTAGAAAAGACTCTAGATGGCATAAACACAAAAATATTATTAACATGGTTGTCTAATCCATTCATAAGAATCCATAATTTCAAAACTCACCCATCAATACTTTTTTTATGGTTGTATGCCATTAGGCATCTATTCTACGTATCACCTTGAGAGTCAATCAATTTTTGTTCGATAAAATGACTTTAACTATAGAATGTTACTACATTCTATTGATGATGGCGCTATTACTCAAATATGATCACACTATTTCAAATTTAATTATAAATTAACTAATAGTAATAGACAGAAAAATTACGGATTCTACTGGAGCATTTAAGGAGCAATTAATTGTCACACAGTTTAATTTTCTAAAGTACATATTTTATGTTATAGAGCAAAATTAAATTTTCGATACTTAAATGTTTTAAAAATTATTTATAAATTAATTAATAGCAATAGAGGTAAAGCAATTTCGGATTCTGTTGGAACATTTAAGGAGCAATCAATTGGCATACAGTTTAATTTTAAAAAATTGATATTTTATATTTTATAGCAAAATTAAATTTTTGATACTTATTTTTTTTAATTAATTATAAATCAACTTATAATAATAGAGGTGGAGCATTTTCGGATTCTGCTGGAACATTTAAGGAGCAATTAATTGGCATACAGTTTAATTTTAAAAATTAGATATTTTATATTTTATAGCAAAATAAAATATTCGATACTTAAATTTTTTATAAATTAATTTTAAATTTACTAATAATAATAGAGGTGGAGCAATTTCAGATTCTTCTGGAGCATTTAAGGAGCAATTAATTGGCATACAGTTTAATTTTAAAAAGTAGATATTTTATATTTTATAGCAAAATAAAATTTTCGATACCTAAATTTTTTGAAATAAATTATAAATTAACTAATAACAATAGAGGTGGAGCAATTTCGGATTCTGCTGGAGCATTTATGGAGAAATTAATTGGCATACAGTTTAGTTAAAAAAAAAGAATCTTCTACGCTAACTTCCATCTGGTATATTATTACACTCAAAATCTATCTATACATATAATAAAAATGTAAATAGCAGATGTCTGTATATTTTATATTTTTGTAATAAAAGTGATTGAGGGATACTAAAAATAAGTAACTAAATAAATTTCTACCATTTTTAGAATTTTCTGTCGGTCTGTCTATCTGTTTGTTTGTTAACGTGTTACGTATAAAGTACTTATTTATATCATAAGAATTGTTAAGGAAATTATAAAGTGTATCTTCGGGTTACATTTAGTCTTTATTTCATTAAAATCAGTTCATTCCATCAAAAGTTATGATAAATATTCTGAAGTAAGCGTAAGGAAGTATAGGTACGAATTTGCCCAACGTTGGCTTTGGTTGAGTCATCAAGTGCATTTAAACTAATATCATATCGTAAATCATAATTAAATGATGTAAAATAATGTTCTATAATGATATAATTATGTATATCTAAAACGCAGTAAACAAAAGTATTAAAGAACGTATTAAATATATTATACAAAAATATATTAACCATTATTAACTAAATCTAAAAGTACAGTAGTTAACCAATTTCATCGATATTAAGCTATATAAATTATATTAAGCTCAAGGTTACTGTTGTTTATTCAGTGGGTTTGGGTTCTTTTGTTGACAAATGATGAAGTCCAAAGTTGACAAATGTTCGTTTATTGAACAGAGTTTCAAAAGGTACCTGGCAATATACAATTCAATCAGTATCTAAATTTCACAATTTTAATAAAGAGAAATAACTTTATACAAAAGCAATTTGTTTGATGTTTACAATTACTACATGTTCTGTGAAAGAAACTTATAAACAGAGTTTAGTATGTGGCGACAAGTTTTGAGTGCAAAAAATACAGCTTAAATTGATACAAAATAAACATACCTTTTGACAATACTTGCTTTGTTGAACAAAACTCTTGACAAACAATCGACGGATTGTTGTCCAGTACTTTATACTTTTAGGATTGCAAATTTCGACCACGTTTTCCTTTCGCTATTCAATTTCGCTTTGCCACTGTTACATGAAGTTATCAAAAGGTAGGCTTGTCGCTTGCCAACTTAATTAGACAAAATATGACAATACATTACTGCCAACTTTGACGCTATATAAAAAAAAAGTAAAGTGTGAAATAGGATAGGACCAAGGTTGGGCTAGGTCAGGTCAGCTATCAATTGATCAATTCTCAACAGTTACTCAGCGAGCTATGGAGAGGGCTATGCTCGGGGTTTATCTACATGATAGAATTATTAAAAATGAGGATATCCGCATTAAAACTAGAGTAACTGACATAGCCCAACGGATTAGTAAGCTGAAGTGGCAATGGGGCAGCCATTAGGCGGTCCCAGAATGAATTGGCCTAACTATGAACCAATGAAGGAAATGAAACGAAACCAATTTTATTTTTCAATATAATCACCATGAATACTAACACACTTCTGACATCTGTGAATCGACATCTCTAAACCTTTATAAAAATAATCACATTTTTTATCCTCAAAATGACTGAAGACGGCCGCCTGCAACTCTTCATCGCTTGAAAATTTTCTTCCTCTTAAGTCCCGCTTTAAATTTGGAAATAAATAATAGTCGGACGGGGCCAGGTCTGGACTGTAAGGTGGATGTTGAACTTCTGTGTACCCGCATTGACGAACTGCATCCTTCGAAACACCAGCGGTATGAACAGGGACACCTTTAGACAGCTTGCTTCTTCGTTTTTCCTTTGTCTTGTCTCGTAATTTATATATTAAAGAAGCATAATATTCGCCGTTCACGAATGTATTACGTTCTTTAAAATTCACCATCAAAATGCCTTGAAAATCCCAAAATATTGTGCACATCAGTTTTTTAGTCGATTGTTGCACCTTTGCCTTTCTAGGGGGCTTTTCACCCTTATAACGCCATTCCATTGACTCGCGCTTGCTTTGTAGATCATAATACAAGATCATAGTTTCATCACCAGTTACTAGCCGCTCGATCACAGTCTTTGGATTTTCGCCACAAAGATCCAAAAACTCCGAAGCGCAGCGCACTCTTTCCTGTCTCTGTACCGCTGAAAGAAGTTTCGGTACCCATCTTGCACTCACTTTTTTCATGTGAAGATGTTCATGAATAGAATAGAATAGAATAGAATAATTTTTATTCAATATACATTACATGTGTAATTCTTATTGAAAGTCATTTTTTACTTTACCACTGGTTCGAAAAAATACCCTCTGTCCTGGGAAGAACCAGCAAGAAACCCAGCGGGACATTTTTTTTAAATAAATTTTACAATATAAATGATTACGAACTATTTACAAAATTGATTTTAGAAACTGCTTGGAAGCGACCACCTCATTCCCAGGGGTTATTATCAACCATGTATTCATTTATACTATAATAACCCTTTTTATACAGTTTCAGCTTAATAAAACATTTAAACTTGGTAATAGAGAGAACCTGTACACTTTCCGGGACCTTGTTGTAATAGCATATACATTGCCCCAAGAATGAATTACTGACTCTGTGGAGTCGAGAAACTGGCATCACTAGCTTGTGTTTGTTCCTAGTGTTTACAGAATGTATATCACTTTTTTTACTAAAACTATCTTTGTTTTTGTGAACATACATTAAATTTTCGTAAATATACTGAGAGGCCAAAGTTAATATATTAATTTCTTTAAATTTATCTCTAAGAGACTCTCTCGGTTTTAGATTGTAAATAGCTCTAATGGCCCTCTTCTGTAAAACAAAAATAGTTTCTGAATCAGCCGCATTTCCCCATAGCAAGATCCCATAAGACATTATGCTATGGAAATAACTAAAATAAACTAATCTAGCTGTCTCGACACTAGTGAGACCTCTAATCTTTTTTACAGCATAGGCTGCAGAACTTAGTCTGCTTGCTAATTTGGATATATGGGGGCCCCACTGAAGCTTTGCGTCAAGAGTGATGCCAAGAAAAACAGTGGATACAACAGGGCTCAATTCCTCCCCATTTAAAAACACATTGGTATTCAGATGTTTAACATTCGTTGTTGTAAATTTAACACAATTAGTTTTATTTCCGTTCAAATGCAGATTATTAACGTTAAACCAATGCACTAATTTTGATATAGCATTATTCACTTCGTCACATTTAAATGATTGACGTTTAAGTTTAAAAATCAAGGAAGTATCATCAGCAAATAATACTATATCATGACTATCCCCTACAAGGTGAGGTAAGTCATTAATATACACCAGAAACAGGAATGGGACGAGAATCGAGCCCTGAGGAACACCCATTAGTACAGGTGACCCGTAAGAACTTTTACCATTGATAATAACCTTCTGCTTTCTATTACTTAAATATGAAATAATAAGTTTAAGCGCTGTGTTCTTGACACCATAGTACTGTAGCTTCCTGATTAATGTCTCATGGTGAACACAGTCGAAGGCCTTGGAAAGGTCACAAAATATACCCAAAGCATCCTCTGAATTCTCCCATGCACAAAAAATATGTTTAATAAGCTCAACTCCAGCGTCAGTTGTCGAGCGACCCCTTGTAAAACCGAATTGATTTTTATGTAGCAATTTATTAATATTAAAGAAACTTAACATCTGATCTAAAATAATTTTTTCAAAAATTTTACTTAATGTTGGTAGTACAGAAATTGGTCTAAAATTGGCGGGGTCTATTGTACTACCAGATTTAAATATAGGTATGACTTTACTATGTTTCATTAAATCAGGAAACACACCAGATTCGACGCTTATATTAAATATAGTGGCTAGATAAGGTGCTTATATATCTATTATAGATAAAATAACTTTAACGGAAATCCCCCATAAATCTGCCGTTTTCTTAACATCAATAGCTTTAAAATATTTAACGATATCTTTTGGCAGTACTCTATGGAATTTAAAAGTATTAGAACAAGCCTTTACATTTTGTTTGAGCAATGATTCGGCGACAGTAGGAGAAGAATTTAATGATTTTGTTGTCAAAAAAGGAACATCAGTAAAATGTTTCTCAAAAGCCATAGCAACTTCTTGATCAGATCGCGTTAAATTATTGTTAATATTCAATTGAAAATCCGAGTTGCGCGGTTTGACCTTGCCCGTTTCACTATTTATTATTCTCCAGGTCATTTTAATTTTGTCGGATGCAGTTTTAATTTTGTTGCTTAAATGTAAAGCCTTAGCAGTGGAGCACACTTTTTTAAATATTTTAGAATATGTTTTTACATAATCTCTAAATATAACACTACTATTATATGATCTTTCATCATAAAGCTCGTATAACCTTCGCCTACTTTTATAAATTCCTACTGTCGCCCATTCATTAAATGATTTGCGACTGTTAAAAGAGAAAGTTTTAGAAGTAAATATTCTACTAAATTCACAACTTATAATTTTAAATAATGTAGCATACATATGATTAGCACTATTTTTAAACGAAAGTGATGGAAGTCTTTTTATTATATTACTTCTAAACCTCTCCAAGCGATGTTCATTTATTGGAACAAACACAACTTTCTTATTTTTCTGTTTTTTGTGTATGTAAGGTAGTGATACTAACTGTCCACAGTGATCTGAACTTAAATTTTGAATAATTGCTTTATGCAAGGGCTTAACATCTGTAAAAATGTTATCTATACAGGTCGCACTAGGCCCAGCAATACGTGTTGGTTCTAAGAATAAAGGATGGATGGATCGCGCGATGAATGGTACTCTTAGAGAGCCCAAGCCTTGCTGCAATTTCTCTAATCTTCAAACGGCGGTCACTCAGAACCTCCTCTTCGATAAGAGCAATCGTTTCAGGAGTGAGCACTTCCACAGGTCGACCGTAGTGGCCAAAGTCTCGACGGTTTCTCTTCCGAGGCGAAACTCTTTCACCCAATTTTTCACTGTGCTATAGGAGGGGGCAGACTCCTTATATATGCTATCCAATCGTTCTTTTATTTGGGCAGGGGATAAACCTTCTTTAAATAGAAACTTTATGACACTTCGATACTCAGTTTTCGACATTTTCAAAAAATACGCGACTCTCATTATTCAAATGTCTGTTAAACTAAGACTAAGCATTTCATGTCGATGCATGTTTCTTATATTAAGTGCACGATAAACGTACTATTTAATGCAACACAACATGTAGCGACATGTCGCGTTGAACTATATCAGGCCAGTTCATTATGGGACCGCCTCCTCAAAGATCCGACAACCGATAGGAAGAATGTTTCTTGAGTGACAGCCTCATACCATCCATTTACTATGAAAACTGCGTTATACCCTTCAGAAATAATGTAAAGGATCTGGGTTTAATTATCGACCCGACTCTTAGTTGGATATCACAAGTGTCCGAGGTTTGTCGTAAAGTCACAGGCATACTTCGTTCCTTCTATCGCCTTAAGTTCTTTCTGCCTCCTTCAACTAAAAGTCTTCTCGTCCAATCTCTAATTCTTCCATTATTTGACTACGCCGATGTTTGTCTAACTAATATTTCTCAGGAGCTGCTAAATAGATTGGACAGGTTACTTAACAACTCTATCCGATTCATCTTTGGCCTGCGCAAATATGATCACGTTTCAGAATTTCGCTCTCAGTTAAAGTGGTTGACTATACGCCAGCGCAGAGATTTCCGAATCCTGTCCACTTTGTTTTCAGTTCTTAATGATCCTTCCTCACCCCTTTATCTAAAAGAAAGATTTCAATTCTGTAGTGACACTCATTCTCTCAATCTCCGTTCTTCACACAGTTAAATCCTGTCTACTCCACTCCACCATTCTGGGTCTATGTCAAATTCTTTCACAGTTACTTCTATTACCCTCTGGAACAAATTGCCTGTTGACCTGCGAACAATACCTGTCAAAAATGTTTTTAAAAGAAAACTATATGAGCATATCCGTAGCCTACAAAGTTGAATCAACTTTCTTTATATGTATATAGTTATTTATATATACATTTATTGGGATATGTATATATTATATTCGCAGAGGCCCGTGTCGTTGGTTTGGATGCGTTGATCCGTCACCGTATCGCGAGATTTAGAAGTTTTGTTTTTAGGTCGCAGAATAATCTCATCAAAATTATTTGTAATATTTATGCATGTAGTGAAATTTTTAGTAGGTGGACAAATTTATTAAAATCTTAATAATAAAATGTAATAATATCATTAATTAACCAATAATTATAATTAAAATTTAAGGTATAGTGTAATAAAAAAAAATAATTTTAATGTTATAATGGATCTGTGTTGTCTGTATCAAATAAATTATTATTATTATTATTATTATTATTATATATATATATATATATATATATATATATATATATATATATATATGTGTGTAAATGTGTGTTTTTATTTATATATGTATATGAATTATATATATTTTATGTATATATGTGTATATTTTATGAATGAACTGAATAATATCATGACAACTTAACTGCCCAAACTCACTTTCTGTTCTACCCAAGGTTAGCTGGTAGAGAATGCCATATAGCATTAAGCTCGCCTTTTGTACAAATATTTGGTGCAAAAACGAATAAATAAATAAATACCGGTAGATGAAGTGTTGGACTGCCCCTACTAGATGGACGACCTGGTAAGATATGCAGGAAGTCGATCTGTGCAGGAGGCTCAAGACCGTGCTTTGTGGCAGTTTTCGGAGGTGGTCTATGTTCAGCAATGGACTTGTGAAAGGCTGTAATAATGATGAAGTACATGTAAATATTTAGAAATCCACTCCATAGATGGCGCTGTATCACCGCTGACGGGACGTCGCTTACGGAGCGCACGCGTCGTTCCCAACCTCGGCTTGCGCCGAGTGCTGCGCGAGTTCCTCGACTCCGCTTCGAACCAATAGCCACACAAACGACAGTGTGCTGGATTTAAATGACATCACTGGAATGAGAATTTTATGTGCACCTAATATCTTTTAAGGAAAGTAATTCAATTAAAAAAAAATGTACGAAGTTATGGTTAAGAACATTGTAACTTTGATATTCCTTTAAAATATTAAATACATTTCCTTAATGGCTTTCACATTGTTTCATTTCTAATTAACTATGCACGTTATTTAATTCATAGTAAGAGTGAACATACGAGTACAAACTCCACCTGATGATAAGTGGATAGCCCATAGAAATCGAAATCTATCCTCGATTAAGAATTAAAATGAAGTGGTATTATGACGCCTGAGGACTAGCAAGGATTGCTTTGTTATCTACTGTCAAAAAATTCTTATCATAATATGATTATACGGAATACTAGCTTTTGCCCACGACTACATCCGCGTAGATATTATACTTTAAACCATATGTGATCCATCAATAGTCGCACTTTCATAGTAAATTCCAATACCCTCTTTAGTGATGATTTCCGCGATCAAAGCTATCCTATTTCCTTGCCCGTAACTTAAACTATCTCGATACCAAATTTCAGTTGCTTAAGCATGAAGAGGTACATTTGCTCACGCGGCGATGAGCCATGTTTACCCCCACTTCAGCCGCAGTACGCTTGAACGCCTTGCGCGCGCCTTACCGCACAAGTTTATATCGTCGTTACTTTTAAAATATTTTACCAAACTATGTTGTTACATAGACAAAAGCTATCTACTTGGAACATCAGAAGGGATTAAAATATTTATTTTGATAAAATACATTTGTTACTGCAAAATGTGAATTGGAAATAAAATATAAAGTTTTATTTTATTTATGGTTCACTATTTTGGTAATAATTATTTACACATAAAAGACGGATATATACTGTCGCGGACTTTTTTTTTTGTAGAACTATATAGGAGAAACAATTTTACCGTACATTAAATTTGTGTAACTCTTACAGATTTTGCACCGCACTCCAAAATAGCTCGCAGATGACAGATTTTTTCCGACTTACTTAACACTTATCATTATATGTTGTTGTTCTGATGCATGAACTATATTATTGTAAAGTTCCATTAAAATACATTCAGTAGTTTTTGCGGAGAAGATTAACAAACATCTATACATTCTCACAAACTTTCACGTTTATAATTTTAGTAGGATTAAGTATTATGCTGGCATTTCACACTAATTTTTGGTGAGGGCTTGGTTCGATTCCATTTCATGATGATCAATGTCAAAATTAGCCGTCGTGGGGATTATACTTCTAGGGTATGTGTCTAATCCACAATATCCCGTAGATGTCTTAAGAGGCGACAGAGGGAAACAAATCAGGAGATTTGTAGCAGCGTCTTTGTAATAAAAAAAAATCCGATTAAAAATAAAAAAAAAAACTCCGGTATCCATCCCGCTTGTCAAACGTGGTAACTATAGTAAATATCTCCCATATGAAACAATCTATGGTGGAGGCTTATGTTCAGCTGTGGACTTTAATAGTACGGATATGTGTAGAGGAAGCCTATGGCTTCCTCTACACATATCCGTTACAGCCGTTACATCCGTTACAGCCTATGTTTCTCCTTACTTTTGAGTGGGATGTAGGTCGCAACCTAAAGGAGATAGTTTATTTTTGTATGGAGAATGGGCCTACCACAAATTTTAGAGAACCATAATGAAATGCATGTCGAATTATTTAATATAATCTATAGATTACAATAGTAATATTAATTTTACCGTATCTAATGGGAATACTGAGTAATTAGCAAATAAAATATGTATCTTACTATAACCTTAAAAAAAACTAAAAGCTATTTTCTATTAGTTTTCACCGGTATTATAAGTGAAAATAGTGCACTGTTCAATAAGTAATAGTATAAAACAAATTTGTAGTTACATTCAGCATTTATAGGTACTTTAAAATTGATGGAAAATATTTTTAGTAATTCCGGCAAAATAATATAGTGCATGTCTGTGCATGAATATGGTATCGATACTGTTCCGTATTTGATATCTTTTTCTTTTTTTTCCATTAATGTTTCGGTATAATTTTATAACTAGAAATAGTGCAATTTGAAAGGAAAACATTTCGTCTTACGCATAACATTTCGAATAAATATTTTGTCTTACTGGCAAGCTCTCTTTAACTTTAAAGCGAGCAACCTTTTTTCAACTACACCCGCAACGACCGCTAGTAACGGCCAACTTCCTCGTCAACGCAAGCACTAACGCTTTTGACGGTACACATTACGTACGCGTTTCGTTACCAACAGTAGATAAGATCTCATTCCCCTGCTCCATCGAATACTAAGGCAGTTTTCCATACCTGACCTGTGGATAAAAGATCAATAGTGGACACATTTGGCCAGAAGATACATCACACCGGTCCCGGTAAACGTCGGGCAGCTCAGAAATCACCCAGGTGAGTGTTTGCCAGGTCTTATGTGTACATAATCTTATGTATAAATTACAAACTAAAATTGAAAAATGTCTTTAAAGACAAAAATGTTCAACAAAGATGAACAAATTAAAATTCGTAACGATTTTGATGACGCATACTACGCTATTGTCACATATCTGAGCAAATTAAAACAAGATGACGAACAAGTCAGGCGTATGAGTAGGTCCTTTAACTCCAAATCATTTGCACAATCCCACAATCCGAAATTGCCTAAAATTCCCTTGCCCACTTCTCGGGTAATAGTACTGACTGGAATTCATTTTATGATTTATATATTTCACTCGTTCATAACAATAATGCCTACACGGATGCAGAGAAATTCAGATATTTACTCCTTACTTTAAAAATGAACCTTATGATTTAATTAAATCAATTCCCATTACCGACGCGAACTTTTCTGTAGCCTTACAGGTATTAATTTCACGTTATGAGAACAAAATAATTATAGCTTCCACTCATCTCGACAAAATTCTCAAATTTGAACCTTGTTCAGAAAAATCAACAATCAGCTTACTTAACTTACTAAACATTTACCAAGAAAACATTAAAGCACTTGAAGTCATCAATTTTCTACAAACGAATGGAGTTTTATCTTATAAACGATTTTACTGCGAAAAATTCCTTCATCTATCCGCAAACGTTTTGAGTTATCATTAATATCACCATCAGAAATTCCTGATATTAACACGCTAATATCCTTTTTGGAGCGGGAATTGTCCGCAAGCGAAATTTCTCACCCTAATTTTGGTCAGATTACTAAACACGAGGGTCAATCAAAATCAAACGCACCATCAGGCAGCGACGGTAGCCACACGACGGCATCTCCGGGCGCACGCTGTATACTTATAGGAAACAACACATCACAGCCTGTCCCAGAGTCTGCATATAATATTCCAAACAAATTTCCGAGTGTTAAATATTTCCATTGTATATGCTGTGACGCCCAACATACACTAACTAAATGTCCGACATTTTTAAACGATGTCACCCAAGGAGCGCTATACATTTGTTAGTGGTAAAAACGTTTGCTTTAATTGTTTACACGTTGGACACGACGTTAAGCAATGCAGATCAAATTGTATGTGCCGGACGTGTAACAAACATCATCATACGCTAATTCATTTCGATAATCAAGCTTATGTAGGTGCTACCGAGACAGCTGATCCGCATGACAGCTCCGCTTCACTCCTTCCTACAGCGTACGATCCCGCCACTTCGTGCGATTCCCAGCTGGTTATGACGTAGATAAATCACACGACTCACGATGCTAGCGCGCAATTTAGTTCTGCTCAGTCAGTACGAACGAGTACAGTGTTACTGTCAACAGCGCTTTACGATGTTTACGTAAATAATCATAAGCGATCGATCGTGCGTTGTCTCATAGATTCAGGAAGCCAGGTTTCTTTTATTATTGAGGCGTGCGTACTATGTTTGGGCTAAGTGAGAAAACATGTCAATATTCCTCCTGTTTAGGGAATTAATGAAGACAAACCGGATTATCCAAAGGGTTTAGTTTCGTGCTATATTACACCAAAAAATAAAACACAACCTTCGGTACAAATCGATGCCTTAATTTTACCGAAGCTTATTACTACACAAATGCCCTCTTGTCAATTACCTTATAAGGAATGGTCAGACATTAAAAATTTGACGTTGGCTGATCCCGATTTCTTCACACCACAACCCGTAGAAATGTTACTTGGAGCGGACATCATCTTCATCATCATTACAGCCCTTCACAAGTCCACTGCTGAACATAGGCCTCCCCCAAGGAATGCCACAAAGCACGGTCCTGAGCCACCTGCATCCATCAACTTCCTGCACATCTCACCAGGTCGTCACTCCATCTAATGGGGGGACGCCCTACACTTCGCCTGCCGGTACGAGGCCGCCACTCGAGAACCTTTCTTCCCCATCGGTTGTCGGTTCTTCGAGCTATATGGCCGGCCCATTGCCACTTCAGCTTACTAATCCGTTGGGCTATGTCGGTCACTCTGGTTCTACTGCGGATATCCCCATTTCTGAGTTTATCACGCAGAGAAACTCCGAGCATAGCCCTCTCCATAGCTCGCTAAGCGACCAGCAGTGAAGGACCACGTCTCAGTTCCGTATGTCATCACTGGCAACACGCACTGGTTGTACAATTTCGTTTTAAGGTTTTGAGGTATGTCTGACGAGAAGATGTGTCGTAGTTTCCCGAACGCTGCCCAGCCGAGTTGAATCCGTCGATTGACCTCTCGGTCGAAGTTGGACTTACCTAGTCGGACTATTTGTCCCACGTAAACATACTCGTCAACAACTTCGAGCTTAGTGCTCCCAACAACTACCGACATAGGTGTGACATGGACATTGTTCGCGCAAAAGCGCTAATGTCAATAATAGACGTCAGAGGGAGCGCGCGCCTCTACGATACCGGTTTTGATATCCGGTCGTTTCGAGGACACGCTAGAACAAGGGAGTCCAATTCATCGCGTCGAGAGATAAACACTCTTTCTTTGTCGGGAAGTCGAAAGCGGAATATGATAGGCGCGTATAGTAAATATACCACTGGGAATTGTAACGCGCATTCCTGTTTTGTTAGCTTCATCCCGGGACTTACTGTCTAATTCAGAATCTGTATAAGTGGATTCGACTGTATTAGTTACTAGTGCGGTATTTGATATTCTAAAAATAACGGTGACCTTTGATCCGTACGCTCTGTGTTCATTTCGCTAGTCAAGCGTTATAAAAAACCAGAGTTAGTGGCTTCTGTAAGGTAGTTAATCGTATGACAGAGTTAAAGAACTGTCATCGTAGAAAACGAAGAAAGTGACTGTGGAAGGAGACCGTAGTTTGGAGAGGTGCTGAGGGCCGAACTGCTGCAGAGGGAACGGTCTAATAAGTTCAATAACACTACCAGCCACACCCAGTTACACATCACTGACCCTTACTTTCCTAGCACTATACATCCACACGCGACCTGACCGAATCCTGAGGGACCAGTCGCCTTGGATAGAGGTAAGTAAGCTCCATTTTATTATAGTGTGACGCTCCCCCCGAATCGTTTAATGTAATTAGAAACTTTTAACCCTTGCCGTTAGGACGCCCGACCAGCATCTGCTTGTAGCTTCTCCGTCTATGGGCTGCGGAGGATTCTACTCCTGGGATAGGCAGCTGTTGGCCGTAACAGACATTAAACATGATCTTTGTTTTGTCCATGTTCATCTTAAGACCTATCCGTTGGGAAGCACTATTGAGATCATTGAGCATAGTGCTTAGGTCCTCCAGTGATTCTGCCATAAGGACTATATCGTCGGCAAATCAAAGGTGAGTGATGTACTCGCCCTTCATGTTGATACCGTATCCTTTCCTGTCCAGAAGCCTGAAAACGTCTTCCAATGCAGCGGTGAAGAGTTTCGGAGATATGACGTCACCCTGTCTTACACCTCTCTGCAAATGGATAGGTTTCGTACTCTGGTTCTGTACTTGGATAGCCATCGTAGCCCTCCTGTACAAGCACTTCAGCACCTCGATATACCGACAGTCAACTTAGCACCGCTGAAGGGACTTCAGCACCGCCTAAATTTCGACGGAATCAAAGGCTTTCTCATAGTCCACATACGCCAGACATAGTGGCAAATTGTACTCTTCTGACTTCTGTACAATTTGCCGAAGGGTATGTATGTAGTTTATGGTGCTAAAGCCTTTTCGGAAACCGGCTTGTTCGGGAGGCTGGAAATCATCAAGTTTGCGCGCGAGACGTTTCGTAATGACTCTCGAAAACAGCACGTAGACGCGGCTCAGAAGGGAAATCGGTCTGTAGTTCTTCAAGAGAGCGTTGTCGCCTTTCTTGATGAACAAGACCACCGCACGTCTGTTCCTTGCCTCCGGTGTAATGCCACCATGGAAGACGGAGTTAAAAAGCTTCTGAAGGACTTCAAGTACCGGTTTTCCACCCGCTTTCAGAAGCTCCGCTGTATTCAGAAGCTCAGCTGTATTCAGAAGCTCCACTGTATTCAGAAGCTCCGCTGGAGTGCGAGGAGCGGACATACTTCCTCAAATTCTATTAAAAAATACGGTGACTGGAGCTCTTGGTACTCCCATAGCAATAAATAGTATTTTTGGTTATTTACTGCTAGGCAAGCTAGATTTTTATATTCATTCACCCGTTTCATTCCCAGTTCAAGTGTTTCACATTTCGGTTAACGATGAATTTGATCTCCAACGCTTTTGGGAAATAGAATCAATTACAGAACATAGGTCTCTCACTCCCGACGAAGTTTTGTGTGAGACAAGTTTCGAAAACACGCATAAGCGTAATAATACAGGACGATATGTAGTCGCTCTGCCTTTCAAGCCTGACACCTTGCCCCTTGGTGAGTCGCGTGACATTGCTATCGCTCGATTTCGCAGATTGGAATAAAAGCTTGACCATAATCCGCCACTGAAATATAGCTATCATGCATGCCTCCAGGAGTACTTGGACCTTAATCACATGGAACCTTGTGATGGCTTTTCACCTAAATCTGGTGGCTTCTATTATATTCCGCACTACTGCGTGGTGAAGGAATCTAGCGAAACAACCAAAATGCGAGTGGTCTACAATGCAGGTTGTAAGACTACCCATGGGAATTCCCTGAACGATGTTTTGTTTACAGGACCCAAACTTCTTCTGGATATAGTCGACGTTATACTGAAGTTTCGAATTCATTCTATTGCCTTCACAGCTGACATTAAACAGATGTACCGCAACATTTTAGTCCGTGATACAGATAGGGATTTTCAGCGTATCGTATGGCGCACTTCTCCTGACGAACCTATACGTGACTATCGCCTTCGTACTGTAACTTTCGTAGTTAGTTCCTCGCCTTACCTCGCACTTCGTACAATGCGACAGCTTGCGCTTGATGAAGCCACTCGTTTTCCACGTGCTTCTCAAGTCATAAAAGGTGACATATTCGTAGATGATATAGTGTCAGGCGACAATACGGAGGCAGAAGCTCTTGCTCTACAACAGGAGTTAATAAGCATATGTCAGGCTGCCAGCTTCACTCTTCACAAGTGGCACAGTAACTCGCCTGCGTTACTCACTGCGGTTCAGCCCACAAGTTCTCATCGTGAGCGGCACCATAACATACCTTTTGCGGAGATGGAAAATGACCTGAATACTAAAGTACTTGGTCTTCAGTGGAACCCAAATTTAGATTCATTTACTTTCAGTGTTCAAATTCCTTCTAACAAATGTACTAAGCGTTCGATTCTTTCAGAAATTGCTAGAATTTATGACCCACTTGACCTTTTATCGCCAGTAACCATTTTTGTTAAACATTTAATCCAGTTGTGTGTATGGATAGCACGTGTAGATTGGGACGAACACCCACCCCTAGATATAATAAATTCATGGGCCAGTTTTACTAACGAGCTTCCACTCTTATTGAAAGTTACCTTTCCGCGACATGTATTTACCCACACTCATTCTGTACAGCTTTATGGCTTCTCAGATGCATCCGAGAAAGCAAATGCCGCATGCGTCTATCTTCGCGTACGGGGAGACATGGTTATAATGGACCCTTACCTTCTTCTAGCTAAAACACGCTTGGCGCCTACTAAACGTATGTCCATACCGCGTCTAGAGTTCATTGCGGCCCTATTATTGTCTAGATTAATGAAAGCTACCTTAAATATTTATGGGAATCGCATACCTCGCGATCAGATATACGCGTGGTCGGATTCATCTGTGGTACTAGCGTGGTTGCGTTCTTCGCCACATGAGTGGAAAACCTTTGTTTCCAATCGCATAACAGAAACTATAAGTAATATTCCGTACTGCCGTTGGCAGCATGTCCCGTCTGCAGACAATCCGGCAGACTCTGCTTCATGCGGTATGCTTCCCGCCAATTTTTTACATCACATCATATGGTTCCGCGGTCCTCATATTTTACAAAAGGATGAGGCTACTTGGCCTGTTTTCAAAGCTACTCAGACACAAGAAGAAAAACGTACCATTGTAATTGTTTCCAATCCATGTACTTCTTCTTCCACCAACGAAGACGTAGAAATTATATCACGTTATTCATCCCTGGTTAAACTGGTTCGTGTCACTGCTTTATTATTCCGTTTCTATAAAAAACTGTAAGAAGGTTCAAATCTCTCTTTTTAAACATATTTCCGTAACCGAATTTAATTTCATTTTGAATTGACTCGTATTTCTTGTACAACAATCCGTTTTTCGTGATGACATTTACAACCTTTCTAAGGGAAAACTCCCGTCAAATCAATTAAGACGCTTAAATCCCTTTATTGACTCAAACAATTTTCTTCGCGTAGGTGGGAGGATACATAAGTCCCTTTTACCATATGAATCAAAACACCAATTAATCTTACCTATAAACCATTCGTTAACGATTCTAATTATTAATTACACTCACGTGTCTCACTTGCATGCCGGTGCGCAAAGTACACAATACATACTTCTACAAAAATATTGGATCTTATCCGTGCGTAACGTCATACGGCAATGTATTCATCGCTGCGTTCGTTGTTTTCGAGCACGTCCCGTGCGCCAGCAGCCCAGCATATGTCCATTGCCGGCCTCAAGTTTGCGACCCGAACGGCCTTTTCTTAAAACCGCTGTTGATTTCGCTGGTCCCTTTTATATTCGAGCTAACAAAGTGCGAAATGCAAAAATAGTAAAATGTTACGTCTGTGTATTTGTAAGCATGTGTGTTAAGGCCATACACCTCGAAATAGTTTCGAAACTTACAACAGAGGGTTTCTTAGCGGCACTACGACGCTTCACGTCACGCCGAGGTTTATGCAAGGATATTTATTCCGATTGTGGTAAGAATTTCATCGGCTGTGACAGGTACCTAAAGGACTTGTATGCCTTCCTACAGAATGACACTGTGTAAGGCGCGCTCCAGAATAAGACTCTGGAAGAAGGAATAACATGGCATTTTCAGCCACCGTATGCAAGTCATTTTGGTGGCCTTTTTGAAGCGGGCGTCAAAAGTTGTAAACACCATTTTCATCGGGTAGTCGGTCCTCGTATTTTAACCTATGATGAGATGCATACCCTATTATGTCAAATAGAGGCAGTGCTAAATTCACGTCCGCTATGCGTATTGATCTCCGATGCGCTGTATCCCCTGCCTTTAACTCCTTCTCACTTTCTGATAGGTGAACCGTTAACAGCTATCCCCGACGTTTCACTTGTGGATCAAAATCCGGGTAGATTATTCAGGTGGCGTCTGATATAAGAATCGGTTCACATTTCTGTAAAAAAATGGAGCTTAGAGTATTTGCTTGAAATTCAAGAACGTGGCAAATGGTTTACCAATCGTGGAAATCCGGTCCGTGAAGGCATGCTTGTGGTAGTATGCGATGACAACCTTCCACCTTTACAATGGCGACTTGCGCGTGTACACCGTCTGCATCCAGGCTCTGATGGGATTACGCATGTTGTAACTCTCCAAATTGGGCAAACATATTTTAAGCGACCAGTTAATAAAATTTGTCCACTTCCTGTAGAATAATAAACGTAACTAATGATTCATATACCTTATTTTACTTTCTTTAGAAATAACTTTAAATATTTATCAGTAATCTTCAGATATAGTTTGATATTTACTAGATTTAACTTTGTTTATAGAAACAGAAACAGAAACTTTTTTATTACATATAGATTATAAATCATACTTATTGAAAGTCACTCTTTTGTATAATTACCACTGGTTCGAAAAAAAACCTCTGTCCTGGAAAGAACCAGCAACAAACCCAGCGGGACTTTTTGTAAATAACAGCTTACAATCATGTATGTTACACAAATTAACAACACAACAAATTAGAAATAGCATGGTAGCGATCACCTCATTTCCAGGGGTTATTATCATCTATAAATTCTTTAATACTATAATAACCCTTTTTATACAAACTTACTTTAATAAAGTTTTTAAAGCCCCAAGAATGAATTACTGACTCGATGGAGTCGAGTAACTGGTACTACTAGATTGTGTCTGTTCCTAGTATTTACAGAATGAATATCACTTGTTTTTGTAAAACTACTTTTATTTTTGTGTACGTACATTACATTTTCATAAATGTATTGAGAGGCCAAAATTAATATATTAATTTCCTTAAATTTTTGTCGCAGCGACTCTTTAGGCTTTAAATCATAAATTGCTCTTATGGCCCTCTTCTGTAAAACAAATATAATTTCAGTGTCAGTTGCGTGTCTCCATAGCAAAATACCATACGACATTATGCTATGGAAATAGCTAAAGTAAGCTAGTCTAGCTGTTTTAACACTAGTTAGACTTCTAATCTTTTTTACGGCATATGCTGCAGAACTAAGTCTGCTTGCTAGTTTTGATATATGGGGGCTCCATTGAAGCTTCGCGTCTAGTGTGATTCCAAGAAAAATGGTGGTATCTACAAGACTCAGTTTCTCATTTTTTGCCAAGTCAATCTATGTATCAATCTATGGACTGAATAAATTAACCGACTTGGTATTACATAGATCTCACAGCTTTTTACGGTAGAAGAACTGAGTTGCGAGACTTGGCTTTTTTTACAAGTTATGTTTTTGATGGCATTTAGATATAGCATTATTTACTTCGTCATATTTTAGCAATTGTCGACTTAATTTGAAAATTAAAGAAGTGTCATCTGCAAATAATATTATATCATGTTTATCTCCTACTATGTAAGGTAAGTCATTAATGTATACAAGAAACAGAAAGGGGCCGAGAATTGAGCCTTGAGGCACACCCATCGACCCGGAAGAACTCATACTGTTAATGACAACTTTTTGCGTTCTCTTACTTAAATATGAAATAATTAATTTAAGAGCACCACTTCTTACACCGTAGTGTTAAAGTTTCCTGATTAATGTTTCATCGTGAACACAATCGAAGGATTTGGATAGGTCACCAAATATACCCAAAGCATCCTGTGAATTCTCCCATGCATTAAATATATATTTAATCAGCTCAACATCGGCATCAGTTGTTGAGCGACGCCTTGTGAAACCAAATTGATTTTTATGAAGTCAATTATTTATATTAAAGAAATTTAACATTTGATGAAGAATAATTTTTTCAAAAATCTTACTAAGTGTTGGTAGTACAGAAATAGGTCTAAAATTGGCGGGGTCTAATGTACTACCAGATTTAAATAAAGGTATTACTTTACTATACTTCATGAAATCAGGAAACACACCAGATTCGATACTAGTATTAAAAATAATAGCTTAATGAGGCCCGATTGTATCTATCATAGACGCAATAACTTTAACGGAAATCCCCCACAGATCCGCAGTTTTCTTAACATCAATAGTTTTAAAATATTTTACAATATCATTTGATGATACTTTATGAAATGTAAAATTCTTTGTACACGCATTTACATTTTGTTTAAGTAATGATTCGGCGACCGCAGGAGAAGAATTCAGTGACTTAGCGGTTAATATCGGAATATCAGTAAAATATTTCTCAAAACCCATTGCAACGTCCTGATCTGATTCGGTTAATTTGTTATTAACACTTAACTGGTAGTTTGAATTTCGAGAGTTGTTCTTACCAGTTTCGCTATTAATTATACTCCATGTCATTTTAATTTTATTAGAAGCCGTCTTAGTTTTGTTGCTTAAATGCAAAGACTTGGCTGTGGAGCACACTCTTTTAAATATTTTTGAATATTTTTTTACATATTCCCTAAATTCGACACTATCATTATATTATCTTTCATGGTAAAGATCATATAACCTATGTCTGCTCTTATGGACTCCTACTGTCGCCCATTCATTAAATGACTTCCGACTGTTCAAGGAGAATGTCTTAAAAGTAAAAGTATTATTAAATTCATTGCAAATAAGCTTAAATAATGTTCCATACGAAAAATTTGGATCATTTTGATATGAAAGTGATGGAAGTTTTTTCACTATGTAACTTCTAAATTTCTCCAAGCGACGTGCATTTACTGGAACAAAGACAACTTTCTTATCTATCTTTTTCTTCTTATCTAGAAACTACTTGTCCACAGCGATCAGAACTTAATTTTTGAATTATACATTTATGCAACGGCTTCACATTTGTAAAAATTTTATCTATACATGTTGCACTAGATTGAGCAATACGCGTTGGCTCTAAAAATAAATTAAAAAGACCATATGATTTAAACAATGGTCTAAATTTAATATTGATTGACGAAGCTTCTAGGAGATTGATATTAAAGTCTCCACATATTACAACACATTTATTCTGTTTATAAAGCTTAGCAAAAACTTCCTCTATAATTTTTTCAAAAGTATCGTATATAGAACATGTAGACGCTTACAACAATGAGGAGTTCAAACTCAACACATGCCATTTCTACAGTTCGCTCAACAGAGAGGCTCAAAATATCTTTACGTTCTTTACATGACAATAATTTACTAGCTAATATTAAGGAGCCACCTCTTAAAACCGTTTCTCTATTGAAAGAACTGACCATCTGGTGATTATCTATCTATATCTATATCTATAAACACTCACGCCTGTCACCCAGAGGGGTAGGCAGAGACTATGGACTTTCATTTGGCACGATCCTGACAGACCTCTCTCGCTTCCTCCACATCCATATACCTACGCATACACGCTCGTCGGTTAAAGGTACTCTTGATTTGGCCCATTTTCAACATATCGCCAATTTGGTCGATAAACTTTCGCCTATGGCGACCCTTCCCGACTCTGCCGTTCATCTCTGCGACATAAATTTGCTTTGTCACTCTTTCCTCATTGACCAAATTGATTGGACATGACCAAACCACCGAAGCATTCCTTTCTTAATCCTGGTCACAACATCATCTTGCAAACCACACTCTTCTCTTATTAAACAATTTCTCACTCTGTCATTCAGATTCATCCCTAACATACTCCTTAAGGATCGCATTTCTACAGCATTTATTCTACTCTCGTGCTTCTTCTGCCACACCCAACTTTCACTACCATACATTAAAGTAGGCACTAACACAGCATTATGAATTGCCATACGTACCTTTTTGGACACATTCTGACTTTTCACAATAGAGTGTAAAGCCCCATTCACTCTATTTCCTGCATTCACTCGTCGTTCTATATCCTTATCATATCTACCATCCCTGCTAAACACACATCCCAAATACAAAAACTCATCTACTTGCTCTACCAACTCCCCTTCTATTCTTATTTCACATATCGTTTTACTTTCTTCTCTTTCAAAAACCATAACTTTCGTCTTACTTGCGTTCACTTTCATTCCCTTTTCTTTTAATGTCCTGTTCATTAATGTAACCATCATTTACAATTCGGCCGCCGAAGACGCAAGTATGACTTGATCATCGGCGTACAAAAGGCATTTGACGGTTAACTCACCCATTCTTAACCCGCATTTTTCTACTTTCAAATTTTCCAAACAACTGTCCATAAATAGGTTGAACAGCCACGGGGAAGCCACACAGCCCTGTCTGACACCTTTATGGATGCCAAACCAGTCCGAGTAGGCCCCGTTGATCCTGACACAAGCACTAGAGTCCCTATATAGAGACTTCAATGCCTGTATCAGACCAGCGCTCAACCCAAATGAGGTCAGTGTTTGCCATAATACGTTCCTGTCCACTCTGTCATAAGCCTTTTCCAAGTCCATGAACGCACAAAAAACTTTCTGGTTTTTGGCCAAAAATTTCTCCGCAATCATGCGCATGGAAAAGACTTGATCCGTACACCCCATCCCCTTTCTAAATCCAGCTTGCACATCCCAAATTTTTCCATTAGTTTCTTCCATAACTCTTTCAATTAACACCTTAGCATACAGTTTACCCACAATGCTAAGCAAGCTGATACCACGGTAGTTTTTACAGTCCTACTGCGACCCCCTTCCTTTATATATTGGGACTATAACGGCTTTGCACCAGTCTTCCGGTACCCGCTTCTGTTCCCAACATAAATTAAACAATGTGTACAGCAGGCCTGCAACCACACCCTCTTCAGCCCTTAGCATTTCGAGTAATACTCTATCATATCCGGCTGCCTTACCTGCTTTCATGCTTTTCATTGCTTTCACTATTTCATCTACACTTATTTCTCTACCTCTCTCCACTTCTTCCGGAATTTCCATTTCACTTACTTCAGACGACTCTTCACTCTTAAACATGCTTTCAAAGTATTCCTTCCATCTCATTAAATTCGAAACTTCATCATTCAGCATGCAGCCATTCTCGTCTCGTATAGCATTCATTTTAGGCTGTTTTGAATTTCCCCTGGCAGTTCTTACGAGTTTCCAGAACATTTTAATATTTGCCTTGAAGTTATCAGATATTCTTCTATCATTCTTATCAATTCTTTCTTGCTTTTTCCTTTCAACAACTTCTTTTACTCTCTTATTTATACGTCTAAAGTCTGCCTTTTTTTTTCAATCTCATCATTCATACCGCCAGAATTACCAGCTTTGGTTGCTAGTAAATCTAGCCATGCCCTCTTCTTTGCTTCAACTTCCATCCGTACCTCATCATCCCACCACAAATTATTACTTTTCCTTTCATTCGTTCTCTTACTTACACCACATACTTCGGTGGCTGTATCCACCAAAACTTTCTTAACATTATTCCATACATTCTTCAAGTCTAAATCATTCATACAAAATTCATTCAATACACTTATATTTTCCCTCAGTCTGCATTTATACTTCTCTTTCACACCTTCATCTTGTAACCTCTCTATTCTTATACGCTGTAACGCAGTGGTAGATACAGATGTCCGATGCCGCCAACGCTTGAATAGACCATTAATTCGGCATAAGACCAAGTAATGATCCGTCCCTACGTTGGACCCCCGGTAAACCCTTGTATCTACCACTGCGCTCCTCATTCTTCCATCCACAATTATGAAATCTATCATGCTTCTATCATCCCCTCTTTCCCATGTATACATGTGAATCCTCTTATGGCGAAAGAAAGTGTTCGCCACAAAAAGATTCTTTTCCACACATATGATGAGGAGGTCTTCACCATTCTCATTTATTCTTTCATCGCCAAACGCTCCTAATATCCTTTCATAACCAGACGTCTTCACTCCCACCCTTCCATTAAAATCTCCTAACATAATATTTTTTTCATTTTCCTTGCACTTCGTCAACACCAGCCTTACCATATCCCAAAACTGCACTCGGATATAAGTGGGCTTAGACATATCTGGGGCGTACACCCCAAGCACAAACAACTTCTTTAAGCCCACTTTCATTCGTATCCACAGCAGCCTTGGGCTTACACATTCATACTCTTTCACGTATTGACCCATTCTTTCTGAAAGGATGACACCGACTCCCTGGCATGCCCGCTCGGTCTCGTCTACACCAGACCAGTAAGCGGTATACATGCCATGTGCAGTGACATCTCTTCCCTTCCGTTTCGTCTCATTCACACATAATACATCTATTCCTCTATCATTCATTATTTCGCATATTTCATCCATCTTATCATTCATTGCTCCACATACATTCAGCGTAGCCAGACGGGCCTCCGCAATCCACTTTTCGCCCCTCCAGGAGACAGGACGTGACGGGTGGCGAACCTCGTCGCCGGTTTTCCTCCCGGAGATTCTTCGCACCCCTGCCCCATTAAAGGGGCGCCGGGAACTCGGGGCCATTTCTTTGAGTTGTTGGCTCATGGTGCGACATAAGGGGTGGTAAATTTTACGCCGCTACCACACGGCGAGGAACCGAGTCAGTCGTTTCGGCTTTGTCGCTCCTTTAGCACCACCCGGGGGCACGTGTAGGGTGGGCCTAGGGTTAGGTGGTCGAAGCCTACGGACGCGAGCGACTTATCCCCCCTGGTGATTACTGAAGTTAAACATTAAGTTATAAGCTTTTAACCAATTTTCAGTAATACATAAAATATGAATATTGTTGCTATTTAAGAACAACTCAATTTCTAGCTCTTTGCCTACCATGCCTTGTATATTTTGATGCACCAGGTGTAAAAAATTTTCATTATCACTCTGTGGAGTCATACAATTAAAGATTTGTAAGCTACATTCTAAATTATTTAAATTATTACAACTGCTAGAGATTACCTCTATTGTCTCATTTTCTAACTTAAATTACTTGGAACTGGTTTCAAATTACATATTAAGTCCTTGGCTGAGTTAATATAAAATAATAATATAATATAAATATGTATGTATAAGCAATAAGATAGCACATTTGCTATCTGTCTTAAAATATATTAGATAGGTAATACCTATCACTAGTCAAAAATTTCTTAATTAAATTATTAATGTATATTAAATTAAATTTATTATTATAATTATAACAATTAAATGTCAAGTTTAAATTATTATTACATGAAAAGTTATTCATTAATAAATTTAAATCATATTTTATTTTATTTTCCTGCGGCCAACCCTGTATGTAAGGCAATGTAAACAAGATAATTTTATGTACATTTAAATGATTTAGATTATCAATATATTTTAATAATTGATTTTTCTTTACATTGCCTTTTCTCCCAACAAGAATTATTAATGTGCTATTAGGGCAAAATTTACTAGCTAAAACTTTATTCATTATATGTCTAAAGGATGCTCCTGGCATGCAATAATTACTGATCATATGTACTTCTAAACAGTTATTTAACATCATGCTCAGATTTTTGTCATCACAATACTTAATAACTTTATTTTTTTAAATACTCGTATTTACATTGCTTTTTAAGTTCATATCCTTTGTCGTGGCACTGTCATAGAGTGTAGGTGAAAATAATGAGTCCTTACTACTGTTTACTTTGTTATTTACACATATTGTCCCCGATGAACCTGGTATGGAGCGTTGATACTCACTCTGATGTTTTATTAAGGAGTCAAAGCGCTCCTCATTATATTTACATGATTTTACCAGATCATTCATGGCCAATATGTGTTCTCTTATCTCATCTTGGGCGGATGCATATTTATTTGATAAAATTTGTAGGGAGTTTTTAAGGGATAAAATTGTTGAATTTAGACACTCTATATTAGTCTCATAACAGTGATTCATATTTTCCACCTCAATTTAATATATTTTAAGTTTATTAATTAATTCTTGCTTTTCTTTGCATACATTTATATAATTTTTAACATTAATTTTAGGTTTAATTAATTTATGCAGTTTTCTAATATATTTATTAATTTTTATATATTTCTTTAACTTTCTTCTACTGCAGGTAGTCCTTGCTGCTGTTCTTGATGTGACATAATCATCACCAGTAAAATCAATTGTTGTGGAGGGTTGCAATGCTTTAGAAGATTCACATTCTATGAGCTCGTTGAACAAACTTTGAGTTTGGGACGCTTTCATGTTGTCTATATAATGTTTTAATTGCACAATCTGCTCATTAGCCTTACTTAACTGTAACTGCAATGCAGCAATTAATCTGAGGGATTCCTCATATTCCTTGCTGCATTGGTCAAACTCTTCGACTGTTCTCTGAAGTTGATCCCTTTCTTTTGAAACAACTGTATATTCTGTATGCAACTTAACGATATCACTTTTTAGCTCAGTATTTTTAGCTATTATATTTATTATTTCCTTTTCATTGTAATCCCTTTCTTTACATAACAGCTCACACCGCCCCTTTGACGCCTTAAGTTCTTGAAGCACCATTTGAAGTTGGTTCTCCAATTGGCGCGTTTTGGCGTTGCGTGTATTCATTTTACTATTAAGTGTAAATAGCAAAAGAAAACAAAGAAAGAAAACCAAAGAAGCAGAGTAAGCAAATGACTAGATATATGGGTTTATTTACAGATCTCAAATTAAATTATCATGTAAATAATTCAAAATTAAATCCAGTACAATACTATATAACAGGAAAATCTTAAAATGTTAAAGGGATAACAAGAACTACACTTACAGTTAGTGTAAACGTTGTTCGTTACAGCTGTTACTTTTGGTTGGAACTTGGAACACTAAACACAATGTAATTTAAATAGGTACTTCTGAGTTTTACTTATTTCACAAATACAAATAAGTCGTATTTAACAACTGTAACTCAAAATTGAGGTGGATATTATCAATTTACAATATTTAATTTTTAAAAATAGTTGGGAGCGATTATTTTACAACTTGTCACCGGGGTTGCCACAGGAAAAAAACTATACTATAATATACTCCTTATATATTTTTTTATCAAGGGCTAGTTTGTATTACAGACTTGTTTAGATTTAATTAAAAGATACTGCGTACTTTTAAGGTGAGCGGCGTGATCCGTATTTGATATCTTTTTCTTTTTTTTTTTCATTAATGTTTCGGTATAATTTTATAACTAGAAATAGTGCAATTTGAAAGGAAAACATTTCGTCTTACGCATAACATTTCGAATGAATATTTTTTCTTACTGGCAAGCACTCTTTAACTTTGAAGCGAGCAACCCTTTTTTCAACTACACCCGCAACAACGGCTAGTAACGGCCAACTTCCTCGTCATCGCATGCACTAACGCTTTTGACGGTACACATTACGTACGCGTTTCGTTACCAACAGTAGATAAGATCTAAATCCTCTGCTCCATCGAATACTAAGGCAGTTTTCCATACCTGACCTGTGGATAAAAGAACAACTGTGGACACATTTGGCCAGAAGTTACATCAGTAAACGTCGGACAGCTCAGAAATTTTAACGGTGGTAGAGCCACGCAGCAGTTTTTGCTGTTGCACGTATGGGCCGGCTCGAGCCGGGTTGGTACCACGTCCTCACAGAATACCGGCGTGAAGTAGAAGCTCTGCTTCTGCGTTTCGTCCGGTGAGTGCAGGTGGCCGGAGGGCCAATCCCCCCCCCCCCATCAACATGGTAGCGGAATTACACATTAGACTACCCCAGGAGGGTACCAGTACCCCTGGAGAATCCCTCGCTGAGCATCCACGACCATGTTATTCCAATCCTGAGCGTGGGTGCTCAGACTGCTCCGCGTATTCTGGGGGGGGGGGGGGGGGGGGGCAAAATTCCGCTCAAAAACATAACTGCTCGGGGCAAACTGAGCAACAATACCAAGGCGACCCCTGCCACGCTATCCGTGAATTTCTGCAACATCAGGGGACTTCACTCTAAACTAAACGCCGTCCACTACCATCTCGAGATGGCGAAGCCGGCCTTGCTCTTCCTGACCGAGACGCAGGTTTCCTCTCCGGCTGATATTTCGTATCTCTCCTACCCGGGGTACAAATTGGAGCACTCCTTTGTGCCTCGGGCTGGAGTTTGCGTGTATGTCAGAGAGGACATCTGTTTTCGACGCCTCGGCAGTCTTGAAGGTTCGGACCTGTCCATCCATTGGCTACTCGTAGACAGCGACAACCATCCGCGCGTCTATGGGTGCCTCTATAGGTCCCATAGCGGTAATGCCGAAACAGACCGACTCATCGACCACGTCCAAATGGCTACAGATTCCTTGCTACAACAGGTCCCATCCGCAGAGATCGTGATCCTTGGCGATATTAACGCCCACCATGCCGAATGGCTCGGTTCACGTTTAACCGATCATGCGGGGAGATCCGTTTATGACTTTGCCTTGGCATATGGTCTGACACAACTGGTTACTTCGCCTACGCGGATTCCAGATGTGGAGGATCATACACCTTCCCTGTTGGACCTTCTGCTGACCTCTCATCCGGACGGATATCAGGTTTCCGTCGATGCCCCTCTCGGCTCTTCGGACCATTGTCTGATCCGGAGTGTGGTGCTACTCACGCTCCCCTCGCGGTTGCGTTCTGCAGGTTGCCGCCGTGTTGGCATTACAGGTCGGCGGATTGGGACGGAATGCGGTCTTTCTTTGCATCCTACCCATGGGGGCGGGTTTGCTTCTCGCCGGATGATCCCAGCGCTGTTGCTGACTCTGTCACTGATGTGGTGCTACAGGGAATGGAACTATTTATTCCATCATCTGTGGTACCCATCGGAGGCAGATCTCAGCCTTGGTTTGGTCGCTTCTGTAAAACTGCATTACGCAGTAAGCAGGAGTGTTATCAAGCCTGGGCTGCGGCTTCGGCGACTCGGGATGTAAACACCAGCATACTTAAAAAGAAGTATAACTTCGCCTCCAGGTCCTTCAAAAGAGTTATTGCCAAGGCAAAGTCAGAGCACATAGGCAGAATTGGCGAGAAACTAGTTCACCTTCCTTCGGAAACCCGTGCATTCTTGTCTCTCGCCAAGGCTGTCCAAGGGAATTTCTGTAAGCCATCACTACCATCTCTGCACAGGGAGGACGACTCACTGGCCTATGACGCAAAAGACAAAGCCGACCTTTTAGACTTCCTTTTTGCGTCCAACTCGACTCTTGATGACGGGGGGAAAACACCGCCGACCATCCCGCGGTGTGAGTGCTCCATTCCGGATGTGCTGTTCTCACAGCGCTCGGTTCGCAAAGCACTTCTCTCCCTGGACATCCAGAAGTCGAGTGGGCCTGACGGAATCCCCCCAATTGTGCTGAGGACGTGTGCTCCGGAGTTGGCACCGGTCCTAACGCGTCTTTTCTGGTACTCCTACTCCCAAGGCGTAGTCCCGAATTCATGGAAGACAGCTTTTGTCCACCCGATCCCTAAAAAAGGCGACCGCTCAGACCCGTCCAACTATAGGCCTATCGCGATCACTTGCTTGTTCTCCAAATTAATGGAATCCATTATTAACTGCCAGCTCATCCGGTACCTTGAGGATCACCAGCTGATTAGTGACTGCCAGTACGGTTTTCGTCGGGGTCGATCAGCTGGTGATCTTCTGGTCTACCTGACCCATAGATGGGCGGAGGCAGTAGAGTCCAAGTGGGAGGCGTTGGCCGTTAGTTTGGACATTGCGAAGGCCTTCGATCGGGTTTGGCACAAAGCGCTTCTTTCGAAGCTCCCTTCCTATGGGCTTCCCGAGAAATTGTGCAATTGGATCACCAGCTTCCTTGCAGATCGGAGCATCAAGGTCGTTGTAGACGGTGCATGTTCTGACTGCAAGCCTATTAACGCTGGTGTTCCACAAGGCTGTGTGCTATCACCAACGCTGTTTCTTCTGCATATCAATGATATGTTGCTAACTGGTAACATTCATTGCTATGCGGATGACAGCATTGGTGATGCTCTATACACCGGCCGTGCTAATATTTCTCGGGAAAACGTCTTCGAGTACCGGAACAAACTTGTGTCTGAAGTCGAGTCTTTGCTGGACAAAGTCTCGAACTGGGCGCGACTAAATCTAGTCCAGTTTAATCCTCACAAGACACAAGTTTGCGCGTTTACCGCTAAAAAGAACCCCTTTGTCGTATGTCCTCAGTTTCAAGGGACTCCCCTGGTTGCCTCAGCCAGTATCGGAGTCCTCGGCGTCGACATATCGAGTGACGTGCAGTTTCGTGGTCACTTGGAAGAGAAGGCCAAATTGGCCTCTTGAAAGCTTGGCGTGCTTAGCAGAGTGGGACAGTATTTCATGCCGGCACACCGCCTGCAACTTTACAAGGCGCAGGTTCGGCCTCACATGGAATACTGTTCCCATCTCTGGGCAGGGGCTCCCCAGTGCCAGCTCCTTCCACTTGACCGCATCCAGCGCAGAGCGGCTCGAATCGTCGACGACCGAGTCCTTTCCAATCGGCTCGACTCATTGGCGCTGCGAAGAGATGTTGCATCTCTTTGCATTTTCTTTCGCATCCACCATGGGGAGTGCTCTGAGGAATTGTTCGGATTAATCCCAGCCGCCAAATTTCACGAACGCACATCGCGGCAGAACTCCCGATACCATCCACACCATCTGGATTATTGGCGGTCCACCACTGTGCGATTTAGAAGATGTTTTCTTCCTCGCACGACTTCCTTGTGGAATCGATTACCATCAGCGATTTTTCCGGACAGATACGACTTAGGGACCTTCAAGAAAAGAGCGTAATCCTTTTTAAAATGCTGGCAACGCATCAGCAATTCCCTCCCTGGTGTTGCAGTTGTTCATGGGCGGCGGTAGTCACTTACCATCAGGTGAGCCGCATGCTCGTTTGCCCCCTCTCCTATAAAAAAAAAAATTACCCAGGTGAGTGTTTGCCAGGTCTTATGTGTACATAACTGATACTATTTTTTACATGTTTTGGTTGTGAGTTTACATCCCAAATACCATTTAAGTAATATGATTAAAGCCAAAATGAGTCAGGGATAATATGTACATTTATAATATTACCTACACACACTATATAGTAAGAAAGATGTTTTGAAATGGTTGTATAAGGACAAAACACAAGTTATAATGCATCTACATTTATTATAGTAAATCATAATTTCCAAAAAAGTCCATTAACAGTAGAACAAATAGACAGGCACGGTGTCAAAACTTTGTTTGAAAATATATTAACTGATTAGGTTAGGTTAGATACCACAAACATTTTCATCTGTTATTACACACTGATAAATAGTGAGGAAGTAAGATGTTTTAAATGTTTTATGGAAGGATAATAAAACACATGTATAATTTAATTGTATTTGTTATTGTAAATCATTTCAAAACATTTTTTTTAAATAACTTGATGATAACATGTCCATTTATGATATTGGCAGGAATTCGAAGAACATTTTCAATGATATGATAGAAGACTGTTGTCTTCAATATCCATACTCTTTTTTGTCTATGCCTACGGGCAGCTGTGCAAGCTTTTAGCCTGCAAGGCATACATATATGTTCTCAGCGATTGACCTAAAAAAGTTAATTATTGTAAGACTGCCTATAGTTAATATTAATTCTTATCAATTTATTATTTTTTCTATATCTATTTCATTATACGTAGCTTGTGGAGACTATGTTTTTATATGAATTGCATTTCAAATATTACAATGCCAAAAAAACATGTCTATTTATGATACTGTCAGGAATTAAAAAGACATTTTCAAAAAACGTTTATAAGTAACTATAAACTTTATGTTTTTGCTACCAAAAAAGAATATAACCACAATTAACCAGTAACCACAGAATTTATTCTTACACTAGTGATGCAACTCGTACTCTGTTTTCAATCGATTCAATCGAGTGAATTTGTGTAACTCGGTACTCCAGTGAAAAAAAATTTACTCGTGTCCGCTTGTTCTTTGAACCAATTGAACTCGGCGCACCGTACCGTGTAGATTCAGAGATCGCTAGATAGATGTCAGTTCACTAATTCACTTGTAGTATAAAGCGCCACGAGTGACGTTACTGGTTACGTCCAAATTCAAACTTGCATCTGTCATGTTGTAGTCAAATATAAACTTAGTTTGATTTATAATATCGTGATTGTGATATGTGATATATCATTGTTGTTTATTTTTTGTTACTTCGAATAAGTAGTGCATAACATAAAAGGTGAATGAAATGTACTTGTTTGTTTAAAGTATGAATGATAACAATGAAACAACATAATAAAAATCGTCAATGTGGCTTTATTTTAAAAAAATGGAAGCGATTTGTAAGATATGCAAAAAGCAGTTTATATATTTTGAAGTACTCCACATATCTGTAGTATATAAAAACATAGAAATACGACAAATAAATAAATAATAAATATTTGTATTTTATTTCAGATTGCCACATATTACTTATTTAATAAAAGTACCTATTTAAAAATGCTTTAATTAAGGTAATCGCTATTCTAGACTCGAGTGATAAACTTCAATCGATTCGGGGACTGTAAATAGTTAATTCAAATAACTCAAAAACTCGAGTACAACTAGAGTGACATGATAAAACCCGAGTGACTTGAGTCACAAAATTCTAGTAGAGTCAAATTTCTATATTACGGTCAATGCAGTGTCTGTCTACAATTTAGTGATGAACTCGACTTACCTATTCGAACAATTTATTGATATATTATGTAATGTCAATAAGCTGATTAAGTATAATTTGCAATAGTTAAATTATTAATAACAGTAACTTTACGCTACGTCACAAAGTAAGTGATATTATTTTATGAAGATTGTCTAAAGCAAAAAAGCGGAGAAAGCCCTTCTTACTGCTCCTGTAAATCCAAGATTCTACAAGCGGTACGTAGACGATACTTTCACAGTTTTACCATCTGACAAAATAACTGCACATTTAAACCACCTTATTTCATAAACCCTAAAATACAATTCACAATGGAGTTAGAGGCAAACAATACTTTAGCTTTCCTAGATGTTTTAGTCATCCGTAATCCTGATAACACTATTGGCCATACTGTGTACAGAAAAAATACCCATACCAACCGATATTTAAATGGTAATTCGCACCATAATCCTTCACAGTTAGCTACCGTGGAAAAATATTTGTTTCAGAGAGCACGAGGGATCTATGACAGAAAACATCTGGCCGCCGAGCTTCAGCACGTCGAGCAAGTACTGCAAGACAACAAGCTTCGGGTCCCGCGCCTACGTCACAGTGACCGAGTGAAGCCAGCCACAGTCGAGCGTGTGCCTGCTGTACTACCCTATGTCAGAGGAGTCACAGACAAGGTTGGCTAAATCTTGAAGCGAGCTTCAATTAAAACATACTTCAAGCCGCTAAAGAAGATTAGTCAATTTTTACCATCCGTCAAGTGTCATATCCCTCTACAAGATGCAGGAGTGTACAAGCTGGATTGTGAATGTGGTCTCTCGTACATAGGACAAACAAAAAGATCTATAAAAACCCGCGTTAAAGAACATATAGCTGACGTGAAGCACCGACGTATCGGGAAGTCTGCAGTTTGTGAACATGTTCAAGATCGGCCCCGCCATTACATTAGATTTGTAGGACCACAAATCCTCGCAAAAGAACACCGATTCCTCCCAAGGATGACTCGCGAGGCTATTGAAATTAAAAAACATCCTAATTTCAATAGAGAAGATGGATGGGTGCTGCCATCTGCTTGGGATCCCATAATTAATAAAATCAAATCCAAACCTAAGTATACCACTGCTAGACCTCAAGATGCTCATTCTGCGTAAATCGAACCAAAAATTAATATTAAAAAACTGAAGGTAGCCGGGCTAACTATGACAGCAGGACGTCAAACACCTCAGTCCTCCGTGACCACGGGTGCTGGAAAGCACCCTAAACGTCGGGAAGATAAAAATACGTTAATATACGCGATGAAATCCGTAAAATTAGTTTTATTTAAATATACGCAAACCAATAATATATAATTAGGTTAGGTAAAGGAATAATAATAATTATTTTGGATAGAAGAACAAATATAAAAATAGTTTGTAACAAACTGACACAGCTTCGTTCCGCCAATTCGAGTTGCGTAACTCGAGTACGATTCGATTACGTGAATTTCAACACAAGTTAACTCGAGACGAATTTCTTCAGAGTTGGCACTTATCTACTACAATTGTGTTTAATATTACTTTATCTGAAACAATGACATAAACATAAATATCAAAACAACTCTTTTTTGTAGATTTCTTGATTCCATGTAGATTTTCATAAACTCTTTATGCTATTTACAATAATAAATTGGTATCTTTTTTTTGTATATGTAAAAAGGGTAATTGAGTATAGTACAAAGACTAATTTTGTAGTGAGAAGTAATAATTAATTCATTTACACGAATTAATTATCCAACGAGTCGAGGATAAACTAGGAACAGAATACGACAAGCGCACCGTTCCACGTCAGAGCCAAGACTGTCCTAACGGCGGCCGCGCAGTCCGTTTTATACAAGCAAAACGAGCGCCACTGCAGGTGCAATGGTGCAGGAGTGCGGAACACGTGTTATTTACAAGAATTCTGTCTAACTGCACCGACGGCTACCACGCCGCACGTGCAATGGTGCTGGTCCCGTCACGACCATACCGACATGCGTGCGTCCTCGCACGCGCTCCATCACAATTTTAGTTATCTGTAGACAAAAAACATCGTTCGACTATCCTGACATAACAGCGTCTGGTCCGGTCTATATTGACCCTTCAGACTTGGGTGACAATCAGTTTGTTCCGGCAGTAAGCGCCACAAAACTTTAATCAATTTTATGAGAGATCGGAATGATTAGTCTGTAGCTTTTCTATTTTCTCTTTTTTTTTCAAGTATTGTTTTCGCTAGTCCGGAATCACTATTCCCTACAGCCATATCATTGGACCGGCACAAAGCCCTGCAATGATAGTAAGAACTACTTTTTTTTCTTACTCCTTTTTTTTAAAGTACTATTTGCTAGTCCGGAATCACTATTCCCTGCAGCTATATCATTGGACCGGCAAACGCCCTGCAATGATAGTAAGAACCACTTTTTTTTCTTACTCTCTTTTTTGTCAATTCAATATAGAACAGGTACAGACCAACCATACCGCAAACATGTACCTGTCACAATCACACAAAAGTGTATCTTGAGGGACGTAGTGACATGATAACACCTAATTATGTAAACCAACAGCAAGACGACACATCCCAGTGCAGCACAGACCAGCCTTCCTGCAACTCCATGTTCCTTTCCTGCACAAGAATAATTACTTCGCTAGAGTGTTGCAACGTCTCTAGTATTTTCTAGATGCACAGACACGGCTACCTCTGACTGTCGCACGTCCTCGTGCGGTTGACAGTGAACAGCATACGGTCTATCAGTTATCACCACCTGCTAACTGATATTAACTCTTGTTAAATATTACAACGGTCGACCATCCCAGACTTCATTTAAGTCATTGACGCGCCAATATGGCTACCTTCAGGCAAACGCACTCCAGCTTTCCGTTCTGCTGCGTTCGTACCACATTCGCGCCAGTAAGCAGTCGCGCTGTACTAGCGCTAGCGAATTGTCGTACTGTTTTGCAAAATTAAAAGAAATCGAGATAAATGTATTGCGAACCATGGAATTCCGAGCTTCCAAAATTCATCACATATTCTCTTATGAAACGGCAACTGTATGACATTTTAAAACATTGCAAAAAAACGGAAACTATGTGTAGAGACAAATACTACAACATATTTCAAAGAGAAGGAGGCAACTGCGCAAAATCTACGAAAGCCGACCAAGCCTCAGACGTCCATTTACAGCGCCAAAGCACAATTTGTTCGGCGGCCGCTTGAATTGCTTTACCGTAAGATCTGCCGATAAGTTACTGACTGTAGCGGTGTAGGCTCAATTTTACTTGCGCTCGGCCGTACCTGACTCCTCATTGATCATTGTTGTAGAGACTTCTACGAATCCTTCGACATCAAACCCCAATCTTGTCGATGACACAATATTCGGAGCAAACTGCAACACTGATCAACATATTAGAACAAAAAAATGTCACTTATTATTTTCAATTCATAGCGTGTTAAAGTTAATCATTTATTTTGGTACATCCCTTAAACGTTTTGAACTTCAAAATATAGCAAATGATAATCATGTTTCGCGTGAACAATCAAATTACAACATAACTTGAATAAGTTATTTAGAAAGCCTCCAACTTCTTTCGACATTTGTTAACATATTTAGGTACATCAAGAAATATTGAAAATACTTGCGGGGTACTTTTAGTACAAATAGAACAAATTAAAAAAAATTGGCTTAAATAATGTCACTTTATCTTTTCTCTACACTTTAATGATACGAAAATATCGTAAGTAGCATAGCAAATTTCATTACGGTATTTAACATAAAAACAGATTCATCAATGTGGAATACATTACAGTCTTGCACAAATGTAATAATCCTCATTACTATCCGAAGATTATGTGTGGGCAAAAATGGGGACTTTATCCTACTTCAGATGTAGAAAGGGTAACTGAGTATAGTACAGAGCCTAATTTTGTAGTTAGGAATAATAATTAATTCGTTTACACGAATTAATTATCCAACGAGTCGAGGATAAACTAGGAACAAAATACGACATGCGCACCGTTCCACGTCAGAGGCAAGACTGTCCTAACGGCGGCCGCGTTGTCCGTTTTATACAAGCAAAACGAGCGCCACTGCAGGTGCAATGGTGCAGGTGTGCGGAACACGTGTTATTTACAAGAATTCTGTCTAACTGCACCGACGGCTACCGCGCCGCACGTGCAATGGTGCTGGTCCCGTCATATATAATACCATTGATTTTCGCGAAAATTTCTAGTAGGCCCAAAACGACTGTCTCCTTTTCCCCCAACATTTTTCTTAATTTTTAAAGCTAACTTAAGAAGGTAAACGATTCTTTTTCTCAAGTATTTTCCTTTTTCATTTAATATTTCTCGATTAATTTAAAATTTCCCTTTTAACCTACTGCCCAATACTGAGAAAGAAGAAGGAGACGTCTCCATACTTTCTTGGGCCCAAGTGTTAACAAGATGAAAGTAGGACCATATGAAAGCGTATATATAAACAATTCATAGCTGAAAATCTGGCAATATTTATCAATCTAGGAGCTGAGTTATTGTAGAATAAGTAAAAGTGAGATTATCTATTACCTACACTGTAACAGGTGATTTTTCACTGTTATTACATTGCAACAGACTATTTTTACTACTATAATTACTTAAAGATATAAAAGCAGGATCAGTATCAAATCACCAAAAAAGACGTGGTTAATAAATAATGAAACGAAATGGTGAAACGAGTAACGAAAGATAAAACAACAACAACTAAGAGAATTTTTAAAATTAGGGATATCGAGGTACTTGAATTGTTGTTGTGACTGTTACTTGTTGGAATTTTGATATTTTGTATTTTTGATTATTATTTTGTAGGTACGTACGCAATTTTTTATCTCCCTAGTTAACACAGAAAAATAATTGAAAAAAGATATTAAAATGTTCAATTTAATCGAGAATCGATCATATTGCGCTCGTTTCAAATAGAATCGAATGTCTGTCTTTTTTTTTAAGTTAATAGTTCGAAGTTTGAACTGTCAAGTTTCATAATAATAAGTCCTCTATTGCAAGATAACGTTCAGAAAGGAGACTTTCGCTAGTGATTTCTTTATGGTAATCGATTTATTGCCATAAATAATACACTACAATCGATTTTCTAACTTATTTCTTATTTTAGTTTTTTCGAAATCTAGATTGTAAAAAGAGCTACTTTTTTGTATTTTACTTAAGAAAAATATGGCTAATTTTTTAAAGTATAAACCAATCAGTTTGCCTCAGGCTCAAAAATTCTACTCTTCTTTTATTTATACAAATTAAAAGATACAAAATAGTTTATAGCGGTAACTGAGCCTAATACAATTTATGTAATTGGAGCTTCCTGCTCTCTGTACGTTAAGACGAACGTTAAATAATTGTACTTAATTATAGCACTGATATGAAAAGACGTATACATTTAAAGAGATAAAATAAGTATTAATTAGAATTAAAATTTTACTTACGTCCTTAATAATCTCGACCATTTTATGAGATTAGATATTGATTGTAAGGTAATAAGAAGTTTGGAGTTTGTGACGGGTCTATTACCGCGGCTGCAGTCCATCATGCCTTTTGTGGAGAGAAAGTTATGTTCCACGTCAGTGTTCGTGTTTATTATTGTACTAGCGTGTGCTGATCACTACCACCCAGACCCTGAGTTTGAGAGTGACAAAGCGGTAAAGACCACGACTAACCTTGCCGAATTGACAGCACAGTATTGGATAGACGAAGCACAAGCGGGCATTAAGGCACGGCAGACACGTCTGCGCACTGATGATAGTAATGTAGCGCGCAACGTGGTGATGTTTTTGGGTGACGGTATGTCAGTACCCACACTTTCAGCCGCGCGTACGTTATTAGGACAACGTTCTGGTCGTCCCGGTGAGGAAACACAGCTCGCATTTGAAAGTTTTCCATCCGTTGGCTTAACTAAGGTAAGATATTTTATAAAGTAAAGGTAACATATGAGTAAACGGTTTATCTGATTGTACGTGCTACGGCGCCTTATGGACAGCTCCAGCTAACTTACAAGAAATAATGGTAACGTACTTATAGTAAGTAATGTTCCTTGTAAGTCAAGAAACCTTTCGTTCTCCGTTCCTACAATTGTTTTATTACGTACGGGGTGCATGTAAAATCAATTTATATTGCAAACTATTAATTCAGCAACTTAAGATGACTTAAAGTAATATATAAAACCTTAAACGATTCATAATTAGTTGAACTAGTATTTTGTTGAAGAAAAGAGTTTTCATGCACTTCATTTACTGCAAAACATCTCTTAAATAACGAAGCATTCTCAAATATAAAAACTCGTTATAAGATCAAATGCCTTAAAGCCGGTTATTAATGTGGTTATCCTTAAAACCTTAACAAGATAGTATTACAGTAGCTTGACAGTAGAAATATGTAACCAACCCAAATCTAATCCAAAATTATAACGAAATATTATTTTAGGTCTGTGAAAAGTTCACTTTATAAAATAACTTTCTTCTTCGCTCTTGCAGACTTATTGCGTAGATGGACAAATTGCAGACTCGGCATGTACAGCGACGGCGTATCTGTGCGGTGTGAAAGCGAATCGTGGGACAATAGGTCTGACGGCCTCCGTGCCGCGACGAAACTGTACGGCTTCACTAGATCCATCTACAAAGATTGAATCTATAGCTGCGTGGGCACTTTCCGATGGACGTGATGCTGGTGAATTTTATTTATATTTAGTTCATAGTACAAAAATGCAAAAATATGCTTTTGCCCGGAAATCAACCTGTGAGTGATTCTTATAGGAAAGACTGTGAGATCTTCTTCTCTGTCAATACGGAACAGTCCACTGTTAGACACAGATCTATCTTATTGTAGAATGGTTCACTTTATTGCCACGGTTGGCAGATTAACTGCCGCTCGCCGCTGCCGATAGACTGAAAAAAGAGCTTTTAATAAGCTTAAATTAAAAAAAAGACTTTTACTTCATTTTATATAGGATAAGGGTGACAAGCAAGCACACAGTCCACCTAATGGTAAGTGGTTGCTGCGGCCCATAGACATCTACATCTATCCTCGATTGCGAATCAAAATGCAGATGTGTTGTCACCCGTGAGGACTAAGATGGAATGCCTCATTTCCAGTAAAAAGGGCATCCGGCCACCTGCACTCACCAAGCGAAATGCAGAGGTAAACCTTCACGCTGGTATTCTGTCAGGTCGTGGTACCACCCCGGTTTGAGCCGGCCCATCCGTGCGACAGCAAAAGCTGCCGCGTAGCTCTACCATTGTTAAAGTTAGTTTTTGTGTCTGGTTGTGCTGTCATCTGTGGATGACAATGCGTCCGATATAACGTATAAGCGTTACATTCTTATTTTTCACCATCAGCACGCAAAAGCCAAAAAAAAGGTAGACTTGGGTCTCTCTTGTTGTAGGGACGATTTGTTTCAGTCATCACGCCTGGCCGGCGGGCTGGCGATCGCAGTACTAGACATCTCGTTCTCCTTTGACGTTGCTGTCCGTCACCGGTCTGGGTATTTTACCTGAAATACTGGATGGTATACTTACGACACCCAAGGGATAAAATGTTTTGTTGGTTTTTTCACGCCGACGCTACACGCTAACAAATAAAATTGAACACAGGTATTTCAGTATGAGTCACTCCTTCTTTGTCGATTGCCATTGACGATGTCAATAGTTTTCGACTTTGTGCTTAATTCGTTAAAGTTAGAGCCTTTATACATTCTACTGCTGGACACAGGCCTACTTTTATTTCTGAGAGGGTTTTAGGACGAGGAATTGTCCGCCGTGCTGCCCCAATGCGTGTGGGCGAACTTCACATGTCTTAGAAATATTTTATTTCTCAGACATGCCAGTTTTCTCACGATGTTTTCCTTCACCACCGAACACGTGGTAAATCAGCACTTAAAATTGCAATTAAAAATGTCATTAGTGCTGGCGGGGATCGAACCTGGGTTGCTCGCGTACTGTGAAACTTACAGCGAGCGCTAACTGAGCTACCATGGCTTAACTATCGCAGTCAAAATCAGCTAAAAGATCATTATTTAAAAATAAACAGAATGATCTAAGAAACTATTTTCAACAACGCTTTACTGTATTCAGGTGTTGTTACCACGACTCGGATAACTCATGCTTCACCAGCGGGAACTTACGCGAAAGTTGCCAATCGCAATTGGGAGAATGATGCTGGTGTACGTAATAATAACCAAGATCCAAATATTTGCAGGGATATAGCATACCAACTTGTGCATTCATATCCTGGGAATCAATTTAAGGTAAACCTTTTCTTTTAATAGATTATTTCGGTTCTTACCATGAGTGCAGTAAAAGGTGATTATGGGAATTACTAGAAACATGTAAAAGCTTCAGATAGATGGTGATATAACCATCTCACTCAATCCAGGTGTAAAATATCTAGTCTTGCGACGCGGAATGGCATCAGAATTGTAACATTTACAGTACTGCGATCTTCTGACTAGACGTGACGATTAAGACAAATCCTCCCTACAGCAAGAGAAGCCCATGCCTAGCAGTGGATGTTTATGGGCTGATGAAGAAGAAGATTATTTCTATTACAAGAGTTTTTGAAAGTGTCGTGAAGTGAACTTTGAAAAGACGATGCCAGCATGGACTTGTGGTCATACTACCTGGCAACTATGCCGTGGAGCTTAGTCACATACAGTCATACATTACACACCTTAAGAGAGAAGAACGACATAATTAGGTTATGTTAGTAAAAAGTATAAAGTCTTTAAATAATATTTAATTTATTAACTTTTGCTTGCATACTAATATTTATATAAATTAATGGAAGGGATATGGCGCTGAGAGCTGATGTACAGGTCTCCTAGTTCGGCTGCAGATACTATGTTTCAAATATATATACCAAATTAGCTTTATTAAGTGTCAGTCAAATATCTGGTTGTACTATCTTTTGGAAATAAAGAACTTATTGTTATTATTATTATGTCTCGATGCTTCCAATTAATCAAAGTTAATATTCTTGTCAAATATCGGTCAAGAAGACATCATGGAAAGTAACTTATTTGACAGGTTATTTTAGGAGGCGGTAGACGGGAATTTATACCTAATACAAACATCGATGAAGAAGGTACAGTTGGCCGTAGAACTGACGGCCGTAATTTGATTGAAGAGTGGCAAATAGATAAAATAACTCGCAATGTCTCTTATCAATATGTATGGAATCGTAACCAGCTGAGGAATGCAGCTGACAATATACCTGATTACCTGTTAGGGCTCTTTGAAGGATCTCATATGCAGTATCATTTACAAGCTAACGAAGAAACAGAACCGACGCTAGCTGAGCTTACAGAAATAGCAATCCGTTCGCTAAGTAGAAATAAGAAAGGTTTTTTCCTTTTTGTGGAAGGTGGAAGAATCGATCACGCCCATCATGCTAACAGAGTGGAGCTTGCACTAGACGAAACTATTGAATTCAGCGCTGCCGTGGCTCGCGCTACGGAACTATTATCAGAGGAAGATTCATTAATTATAGTAACGGCTGATCACGCACATGTTATGACATTCAATGGATACACTCATCGTGGTGGTGATATTCTTGGACCCTCAGACGATCGAGATCAAGACGGAACGCCTTATATGACACTTTCCTACAGCAATGGCCCTGGATTTCGATCTCATGTTAATGGTTCTAGACCTGATGTTACTGTCGAAACAGACTTTGGTAAGTAACTTTTATTTTTGACTATTTTAAAAGTGTAAGATGTAATAAATAAACTTTTTTCTAAATGCCAATCTATCTTGGTTGCATAACAGGGTGTTCTCACTGCTAAACAAGATTCTGAGAACCGATTGATTGCGGAAAATAAATTCAAAAACCTTGAAATTCATCGGAAACTAGTTATCTATACAGGAAAGGCTTGTAGTAGGTGAGTGTGTGTGCAAGCACAAGTGCACTCTCTGCAACTTACCTCTCACTCTTACAGCCCTATGGGATGATAATCCGACACGATCGGAGATGTATCAGGTGCATTATTTACGTGGAGGCTCTACGTGCTTTCCAAGGCACAGGATGAAACACCGCGGACTTTCTGACTCCAGATGCTACGTGCTTTTACTGGAAACTGCTTGAGAGATAAATCCAATAAGTTATTTTGGCTTGACCCATTGATAGGGAGTCGCACGTCCACTACGACTACTAGACTAACGAGCTAGATATATATGACCACTAGATTAACGAGGCAATCATTTCATTCTTATTATTCAGTGCAGTGAGGGGAATATGGGAAACATTATCACGTTTTAATTTACTTACGTACGTATTCTTGGACATTCTTGAAAATTTCTACACTATCAGCCGTGACTTTAACAAAAATGGCCTAAATCTATACTGGTCAGTGTATCTAAAAACTGTTTTTTTATACAGTAAGAGTGACTAAAGAGCTTACAGTGCACGTTATGGTAAGCGGGTTCAGTGGCCCATAGAGATGTACATCTTTTACATAGACAACATTTATCTATTATGGATTAATAATCAAAATTCAGAATGCCCTGAAGATTAAGAGGCATTGCCCTGTTTCCAGTAAAAATGCAAAAGAATTAACTTCCTATTTCACGATTTTTTTTAATTCTTTAAAATAACATCTGTATCATATAACAGTATTATGGGGGCTTTTTTAATTAATATTGTTTTTCATGAGGTAGCTTGTAGGAATCTTCATTTTGTTTTCATAGGGGTCCCAACCTGGAGGGCGCATGTGGAGATTCCACTGTCGTCGGAAACGCACGGTGGTGATGACGTGACAGTGTTTGCGCGGGGGCCACAACATCAGATGTTCTCGGGTCTGTACGAGCAGAGCCAGCTGCCGCACCTCATGGCATACGCGGCCTGCATCGGCCCCGGTCTGCACACCTGCAGCGCGGCGTCGCAAATCATTCTGATGCCATCGTTGACGTTGTTTATTGTTACATTTATTTTTTTTACATACAAGTAAAAAAATAACCATAGTATTAAGTTAATATATGTCAGTTTGCCTTTTAAAATATAATATGTGTTTACTTTAATTGCTTAAATTATTATAGGATCACGCAGCCTCCTTCTTGTTTTTTGTATCCACGAAACCGGACATTTCATTGTTTGTTCAAGTAAAAAAAGTAAAAGTAGCAGCATACAAATGTGCATAGCCTTCTCTAGTTACGGAGGGTTATTAAGACAAGGGTTGCCAATGCGTTTTGATTGAGTTTTCGTGGCCCTTGAAGTAACAATCCTGGTTTGCGCCAATTCTTTTTTTTTATAGGATAAGGGTGACAAACGAGCACACAGTCCACCTGATGTTAAGTGGTTGCTGCGGCCCATAGACATCTACATCTATCCTCTATTACAATTCAAAATGTAGATGCGTTGTCACCCGTGAGGACTAAGATGGCATGCCCCATTTCCAGTAAAAAGGGCCTTCTTTCTAAAATTCTTGTGTAGAAATGTAATTGGGTTTTTATATTGATATTAATGGGATTTGTTTGTATTTTCATAATGCTTATCTGAGATCTCGTTATTGTTAATATATAAATGTAAAATATTACGTTTAATATTCTTTATCTTTATTAAATAAAATTTTATCTGAAAAATATGTATTGTATTTTTTAATTTACATTGTTTTATTACACACATGCAATTATTTAAAAATGTAATGAAGCAGCAAACATTTGCAACTATTCTGCTATGTCTTAATAACTCTCAAAAGTCCTCAAAACTTTAGATTTTCTCCTATATCCATGAAGATCCATGTTCAGCTGTAAAAACAAGAAAAAAAGCAATTTAGTAAAGATCAAACTTCTATTAGATATCGGTACAATTAAGCGAGCAAGTATTTATTAATAAAAAAGAAGTTAAAATAGGAACAACACATGGCAAACATTTTGTATTAATTTTTGTTTTGCTATAGTATGGAATAATTAGAATGTTTTTGGAGCGTAGTCCTTCTCCAATCTACATTCATACTCGTTTTGTGCTAAAAAAATAATATAGATGCAGCATGTCTCAACCACGTAAAAACTTTACTAACAAAAATAGTAGTGAGGGAAAAGGTGCATAAAAGAAAGGGAAAAATAATGGCAAAAACTGAAAATTTTGCATTCTGCAGGAAACATTTGCTAAATAATTTTCGAGGCGTAAAATAGCAAGTTAGTATATTTGTCTCATTTTTTTGCGTCTAGTAGGGTTAACCATTTTCATATTTGTCTAAATATTCTAGCTCTTAGTTAGTTTGAAGTGTGATCAGACTAAGACAAGGCTAAGGATTGTTGAAGGCCGAGGCAGCTCAGTGATAGTTTTAGGAAATTTGGAAACTGGTCTTGATCTGATAGCATTCCAAATTACTGATAGTGCTCTGTAAAATCATTTTATTAAAAAAATAGTTTTTTCTTTAAAGTTCTTAAGTGGCTGGATTTTATCGTATTCTGTATGGCGTTTCCACGCAATGACATGAGTGACTTCGGTTGATGTTTGTGCTTACGCACTACCAAGTGGCCATCTTTTAGTGGTTCTCCAGTCATTTTGCCGTAGACTACCGTCCAGTTCCCAACGTAACGTCACTTTTAAGGGGGAGCGCGTTTGTTGTTTGGCGCTCACCGCACACGGTGTGTGTTAAGCTATGGGCCTCCCCCACATTTTTTAAATGTAGGAGAGCGAAGCCCCTGTATCTGGTATTTTTATATAAATATTGTGAGCCTCTTGCAAATGTCAAGTGATTATTGATCACTTTAATTATAAGGAATTGATTGATGTGAACCTAATAAAAGTGGTATAGGGATGAGTTAATATTTTTAACCTTTTTGAGCCCTTTCTTCGTGAACGGAGTCTTTAGCTTAATATGATTATAAGGTGCTACCAATAGTTTTCGATTGCTCTAGTGTTCATCATATATATTCATTCTTCCTGTGTGCTTGTTTGTCACCCTTAACCTATAAAAAAAAAGACACCTTTACGAACTATGTTACTAAAGAAACACAACATAAATAATTGTCCTAACGAAGACGATTACGCCATAAATGGGGGGGGGAGTGCTTTACAGGATCAAAGTAGCTCGATACTAAGCTATTAAACGAAGTCATGGAGTTGAGTACGCTTCTTGGACTTAAGAGTACTACCAAACACACTCTCCCTGATCCGGAAGATAACCGACGTATATATCGGCGTCTTAGCGTATACTCGTTATATGCTAAGACGTCGTCCACAATCAGTTGGGGTGTGCGATAAATTCTTAATACATGAGCTCCAGCGTTCCACGAAATCGCCCGGTAACTTAGAAATTTATTGACCGATTTTCCGATTATCATAATATAAACTTATAAATGTTATTTATCTTTTTCATTGTAATATACAGGGTATTTTTGGAACGCTCCCGAAAACCAAGACAGGCAACAGCACCAAGTATACCTTTGATCATGGGTCACAAATAAATGCGATCCTGATGAAAATATCATATTTTACAACGTTTTATTAGCTTTATTCACGTGCCATCATGTTAGTACAACTAAATGAAACGATAATTTCATAAAAAAATCATGAAAATACTGAAACATAAAACCAGCAGTGGAAACTGAATTGATATCACCTGACTAATGGAGGTTAATGTACGCGCGAACGGTGAAAAAAGAACGCTGGCCTTGAACTTGGGCACTGAGCGACTTATCACATATTGGTACGAAGGGGGCGCGACGGGGAACAATCACCCAGTATTACTGTGCCTGCATGCTACTGGTTCCCGCGCTTTGTTCGCTCCAAAAATACAGTCGCATACACAGCTTACTTTGCGACTCGTGACGATGTTTTAAAAAGGATGGAAAGAAAAATTATTTATATCTATTGTTTTATGACTAAACTAGTGAACGAAAAGGTAAATATGATAGGAGAAGGTGAATGGGGAAAATTGTGCAGTAAATTTAAAAGTGTTGACGAAGAATACCGAAAAAATTACCATGTGATCGACCTAATGACGGAAGCTCAAGCGAAGATGAAAGTGATGATGAAGTAGCATCCAGTAACACCAACACACCATCAACATCTGGCTTCCATGTGACCCAAGACGTCATAATGGACGGCGTGTCACCCTTAGCTAAGTTTTCTTGTTACAAACTACTTTATATTTTACGATAGAAATAACAAATAATGCTCAAGTAAACATTATCCGTTTTTAATTCCCACCTCTTCCAAAGTTCTAAGTAGCTAGTAAAACACCTATTATGATTCTACAATAAAACAATTAATTAGTATAATATTATAAAACACTAGCCCAATACCATGTAGTACTTTAGAACGCGACTGTACCCACACTCCCTCCGCTGTCGACCTGTATCTAGCTCGGTACGAAACAATGCTGCGGTCATAAGAAAAAAGGGCGCATCTAACAATTTTTGAATAAATGAGTTAAATATACCATTCGACTCATGATAAGAAGGCGCATCTACTAAATTTTTTTAATATTCAGAAATATCAATATTTTAGAAATTATCGTAAAAATTTTAGACGTAACTGTTGATCACAGATGACATTTTTTTAGTAGAAAAGACTTATACAAATTCAATATAAAAGAAAAGACTTATTTAACCAGTTGCTACGTCATCTTTAACAATATTTGCATCGATTACTTAAATTTCAATTATTCTTGTCGTATTATTCTATATCTTATTATTATGAGCTTATATCTTATTAATAAGAGCTGGTGTTTACATGTAGTCCCATATAAATTTGATCGAGGTCAGACCAATAGTTTTTCAGTTATCCTTAATTATTTATATTAAAGTCGGTTGCACAAAATTTTTAATTTTTAATTATTATCGTAGTAAGTCTTGTATGATATACCCTTTAAAATCATTACTCAAGAGTTGTGGGTTGTTATTTTTTGTGTCTCACTACCAATGCTTCTCTAATATTTACTAAGAAAAAAGTAGTAAATTACTATTAGCGTCCTTTCAAATTCAAATGACATTTCCAAAATATGAAAAATGTAAAATTAATGGCTGTTTTTTTTTTCTTTATTAGGTTGGAAAGACGCAAATAGTTATATGCGTCTTTCCTTCGATGTTTTTGTGTTCCCAGGTGTATTTTTTAAGCTAAGATAAAAAGAAAAAATTCGTTTTATTTAAATAAATAAACAAATTATCAAAAAAAATAAGTTTGTCCTTAAAATCTTCATGTCTCAACGTACATATTTAAATTTTCATATAGATACCTTTTAATATACTATAGACACAGGATCTGAAAGAAAAATTCATCAATTTATTTTTTATTTCCATTTTACGTTTTTTTTAGTTGCGTCCTTCTTTGTTATGACGGCAGAATGTAACCCGGCCGACTCGTGTCGCCTCACGCTGTGACGCAGTAGGTTTCAGTTTTGTCGGGGTTCGTTATTAATTGTAGTTTTTGAAACAGTTCCGTGTTGATTTTGTACAAGCGTGCGCGAGCGACAGCTCAATCGTTTAGTTTATTAAATTGTTATTACTTGTGATTACGTGTTGATATTATTCTTGCTGTTACGTTTTCTGTTTCAATAATGCTTAACGCGTACGTTTATAGTGATTGTGAATACGGCAAATCCGAACCTAGGTACACGAAGTATCGCTAAATAAATTGTTAAGACGTCGGGATGGAACAAGTGTGTCATACTGTGCAGTGCACAAAGTGTTGAAGCGTAGCCGAATGCGCCCATACAAATTGCACAAAGTGCAAGCTTTAGTTCCCGGCGATCACGACCGCCGACGAGTTTTCTGCCGTTGGTTATTATACCAGCAACAACGTGTGCCTGGTTCCATTGAGCACATTATCTGGACGGATGAGTCGACATTTGCCAGAAACGGCCTATGGAACCGAAGAAATACACACGTGTATTCAGAGGTTAACCCGCACGCTGTTCGACAAACCGGGCACCAAACCCGATGATCGGTTAACGTATGGGCAGGTTTATTTAAGGATCGCATACTGGGACCAGTGTTTCTGCCACAGCGACTGAACGGACAGCGATACCTAAACTTTATAAATGAACAGTTGGTTGACATTTTAGACGACCTATCGTTGGCTGAATATCGCCGCACATGGTTCCAGCATGATGGTGCCCCTCCACATGTCGTGAGGTTCGTCCGTGAGCGCCTCAATGAGCTATTTGATGATCGCTGGATTTAGCGGACTAGGACCACACGCTTGGCTACCACGCTCACCAGATCTGACCCCGTTAGGCTTCTTTCTGTGAGGTATGTGAAAGAAAGGGTTTTTAATCGTGAGTGTGATAGTGCTGACGAAACTACAAAAGGATCGTGGATGTTTTCAACAAACTACGTACGGACTGTGTCGAAGACCACACGATGATGCCCCGGCTCCATGAGGAGACGCAACACCGAGCCCAAATCTGCCTTGAAATGAATGGAGCACAATTCGAGCCGCATCTCATAAGACCACGGAGCATTTAGAGCGGTAAGCTGTTTCATAACAATTTTTTTTAAATAACTTAGTACTGAACTAATCTGAATACATACATAACTGAATACATGAGAATAATAAAAATACCTACACGATGAATAAAAACGCATGACTCTAACCTTGGTTACATTTCATTTAAGTATTTTTTCATTAGCGGGGAATCATTAGGGGGAACCAGTTATTTGGGTTATTTAACCTGTAAATTCGGATTAAAATGGCTACGTGGAGACAAGTAAAGTGGCAAAATAGTAGGTTAAGTAGATAGGTTAGGTATTTAGGCAAGTGTTGTAAATTATTAGGTATTGTGGTATGGCCTGCTAGTTGAGGACCGCGCGAATTTGCGTTCGCGCGTACATTGACCTTTAATCAGCTGATATGAATTCAGTTATTCCACTGCTGGTTTTATGTTTCAGTATTTTTATGATTTTTTTTATGAAATTATCGTTTCATTTAGCTGTACTAACATGATGGCGCGTGAATAAAGCTAATAAAGCGTTTTAAAAAGATGATTTTTTTTCATCAGGATCGAATTTATTTGTGACCCATGATCAAAGGTATACTTGGTGCTGCCGCCTGTCTTAGTTTTCGGGAGCGTTCCAAAAATACCCTGTATATTAATAATAATAGTAATAACTTTATTTCAGATACAAGCTCCATACTTTGTTAGTAATAAATAAAATAAACTTGAAATTAATGTTAGTAAATATACAACTAAAAACAACAATACTTTTTTTTTATTAAACATAACAGCTCTGGACCCCATATGCAGAGTGTTCTACTGCCACACAACCGGACAATCAAGCCTTCTTAATACATACATAGGAGTGCGTTGGCACTGTCTCGCACATATCACATCATGGAGGCTACTCCCTTCCCAACTATTGTGTCAAAGTTTTCCGTGTTAGCCTCAATAAACATACCTGATGCGCTGCAATATGGATACAGTCCTATCAGCATCCTAAAGCGATTATTATACTGAAATGGTAGATCATTTACAGATCTGCGAGTATACTTGATCCACAGGCTTCAGGTGTAAAACGTTTGGCAGTACGCCTTAAAAAGGGTTATCTTGACAGCTTTTGTACACTTTGCAATTCTGCGAGCCAGCATGTTGCATTTCACCGCGAATGCTCTACGTTCTCATTCAATATCCCAGTTATCAGAGAGGTCCTCTGTAACCCAGTTTCCTAAGCATTTAAATTTGGTGACTCTACTTAAAGCTAGTCCTCCAAGCTTTACCAGTGGGATCACTTTAGGTTCTTTGTTCCCTGTCTTGAAAACATGTAGTTCAGTCTTTTTGCATATCTCTCACATACATTTATTAATGTCTCGAGAGACCTGATGATGACCGAAGAGCTCAGCAGCATCATTTTGTCCGCGTAAATGATGCTGTTTACGAAGTTATCCTCTATTGAGCATCCGACGCCAGTTGTACTAAGCTCATCGATCAATCCATTTGTTAAGTAAACTTACCTACGAAGAAACTGAATCCCTTTTAGAAATCAGTGCCTTATAAATTTTCACAATTACAGACTTCTCACCTACAACCACTAACATACACACACGCACACACTAGCTCACTCACTCGCTCACTCACTCATTCACTCACTCACACATACACAAACAGTCTTGCACACTATCACACAAATATTATTAATTATACCTTACTGCAAGTTTTAAATTGTGCAGATTTTTTTATGTAATTCTAATTTAATGTAGTAATATAATTGTACTACAGAAGAGCGGGTCCCTCTACTACAGGTATCTATTTACTTAAAAGAGAGTAGCCAACAATTTTGTAACAACTTACTGCTTATATTAAAGCAATAAATTATTATTATTAAATTTGTATACAGGTTAAAGAGCCTCGGTGAAGTTAACCCTCCTTGTCTCACTCCGCACTCCAACCTATATTCAATTGAGTATGAGTATGCCCACCTTACTTTATTTGATTGGTTGGGGTACCAACACCTTAATATATTAACTATCTAGGGAAATAGTCAATATATTGAGGCACGCCTAGGAAGGCGTGCTCGTTTCCCTTTGAAGCTTATCCCTTAAAATGTTGTACAAAACAAGGTCTTCGAACAAATCCAAAAAAACACGCGTAGACAGGTGTTTTTCTTGTAACATAATATTGGACGATATATTTGAGTCGTAAGATTGCAGTTTCAGTGGACAGTTCAGGTCTAAACCCAAACTGCGCCTCATGTACATGTATATATTTCAATCTCCTACTGCAAATTCCCTCTCACCGTACTGGTTTCCTCTCGAACTCTTTCGCTGTTACAGCTGTACGACTCTGGAATGCGCTTCCCTTAGCAATAACAAAATCCCCTAACAAGTGGATTTTTAAAACAAAAGTAAAGGAACATTACTTGGGCTCATCTGATACATAAATATCTATAACATATCTATAATCTGTTATATCCCTATATTATATGTTTAAATAAGTATGATCTACATGTACGTGTATGTGTATGTGTGTGTGTTTATGTATGTATGTGTGTGTGTGTGTGTGTGTGTGTGTGTGTGTGTGTGTGTGTGTGTGTGTGTATGTGTATATGTGAAATTTATCAATTTTAGGTTTTCATGCTAGCCCACTACAGTACATACATCTCTCACTAACTTTCCGGTTGGCTAATAGAAAATACCATATGGCATTAAGTCCGCCGTTTGCACCTTTCCTTTTCCTTTTTGAAAACGTTACCCCCACACTAGGATTTTCTCCTGTATCGTGGAGGCAGTTTACAAACATAAATTGCACAAGGACAAACATCCAGACCCGGAACAATTATTTATAGGCCATACAAATACTTGTTCCGTGCGGGATTCGAACCCGCAGCCCCAAGCGCTGGAACTCATTGCTAAGCCACTGCGCCACGGAGCCGTCTTTTAGTACAATAATACAATACCTTTAGTACAATAAAGTGTATAAATAAATAAAAAATAAATATATATATTTTTATATATATATATATATATATATATATATATATATATATATATATATATATATATATATTTACTTAGTTGACGATCAAGCAAACCATCCAATACTTTCTCTATCACAGTAGCTAGCGAGATCGGTCTATAATTGGTCTTGTCGGCAGCATCCAAATGTAACTGTCAAATGATACCAGTGGCAGTTTTCGTAGCTCTCGGGCTACGAATATCGGGATTAGTTCTGCTAATGTACACTTTATAAGGGAGATAATGTCCTCGAGATCTCGCTCTATTTTTCCATCTACTTTATCCTTTCTCTTTATCTTTTACCCTGAAGTTTACACTGACTGATAGAACAAGTCTTTTGCAGCCGCAATTTCTTCAAGAGAAAACGCAGTTGCACACAGGCGAGCTATGCTTTCTTCATTCATGACATCTACGTCATTCTGAATAAATGTCAAAACTTCACTAAAGACGATGTTATAGCTAATTTGCATTTTGCTACATTCACAGACATTGTGTAGAACGCCACACAACACTTTCACGTTAAACACGCTACAACGTACGCGAAATGACTGATATATTTGACTTGTAATTCAATTTAATATCTTTTGAATAGGTACTTTAAGCAGAGTTTTAGTAAATTTAATTATTTTTTAAAGACAATATTACGCCTTTACTTAACTATAATACTTAATTTTCAAAATTAATGTATATTAATAAAGTTAAAACTATTGATGCCACACATGATATTTTTAGGCGACTTTATATAGAAATTAATTATTGTCAATAATTATGCGCCGTGTCGTCACACTAGGCCGATCATTATGTCTGATTATGCGATCATCCGATGACACAGCCAGTTTGTTATCGCTGTGTTGACTTACATTACTTTATCTAAATAATTCCTTTAATTTGCAGATAAAACCAAGTGGCGATATTATTACAAAACTTTGTATTGATGTATATTAATTATATAAAGGGGTAAATTGTTTATTTTTATGTATTCGACTTAAAAAATAAACGTGTCCTATTTATTTATTTGTGTATTTCTTAATTCTATTGAAAAAGAACATAAAAAACAAGGTATTCAGTGTTTTAATAAAAAAAAACTCATTATGTTCAATATTGTTTCAAATTGATTTATGATAAGATAAAGGTAAAGTTAATAAGGCGTACCATTATTAACAGCATTTATCAATTGGACTGAAAAACTGTTCTAATGCAGTTGTTTCAATTTGCGTATTGTTCCGCAATAGTGCTATTGGCAAATGCCAAATCTATCGACCGTTATCATCCCGAGCGGAATGAGATCTCAACAGCTTCGCTGTCTGCACCGAACAGTGTTGAGTTGACAGCACGTTACTGGGTAGATGAAGCTCAAGCGGGAATCAAAGCGAAGCAGAAACGGTTACAAATAAGCCGAAATGAAATTGCTCGTAATGTTGTGATGTTTCTGGGCGATGGCATGTCGGTGCCAACGCTGGCGGCTGCACGAACTTTGCTGGGACAGCGCAATAATCAACCAGGCGAAGAAGCGCAGCTTGCTTTTGAGGCTTTTCCAACCATCGGTCTCGCTAAGGTTCATTATTTTTTTTTAAATTTATCCTTAACGCCTACTTGAAAGTATCTTTTATTTTTTTATAGAATAAGGGTGAACAAACAAGCACACAGTCCACCTGATGGTAAATGGATGGTGCGGCCTATAGACATCTACACTTATCCTCGATTAAGAATCAAAACTAAGATGCGTTGTCACTTTTGAGGAGTTAGATGGAATGCCTCATTTCCACCAAAAAGGGTCTCCGGTTCTCTGCACTTACCATATGAAAAACAGCAGCATTTATCTGTTATTTTACGCTAGTATTCTGTGAGAGCGTAGTCCTATTCCGGTCGAGCCGACCCATTTGGAATTATAACCATAATATAGCTGCAGCGTAGCTTTACCACGTAAAACATAGAAAGTAAACTAAATCCGATGTTATTAACGTTTTAGACATACTGCGTAGATTCTCAAATAGCTGATTCAGCGTGTACAGCAACAGCTTATTTATGTGGAGTGAAAAACAACTATGGCGTGCTTGGTTTAACTGCTGCAGTACCACGCCGCAACTGCTCAGCATCGCTTGATACTTCTACACATATTGACTCCATCGCGGCTTGGGCTCTAGCTGACGGACGTGATGCTGGTAATAAATTTAATTTTAAACTGCCAACTTGTGAACATTGACTAAAATATACCTTGGATGGATTAAATGAAGTTTAAAATAAATTAACTTTAATATAGGCATCGTTACAACGACCCGAATAACTCATGCATCGCCAGCTGGAGTCTACGCCAAATCAGCAAACAGAAATTGGGAAAATGATGCAAAAGTTAGAGAAGACAATCAAGACCCAAATGCATGCCGAGACATAGCATATCAGTTAGTACATTCATCACCAGGAAACCAATTTAAGGTAAATAGTTTTGAATACATGCAACTTATTTTATTGCATTTTATACTTCGATCAAAATTACTTATTTAATGATAAAAAAAATAAAGGTTATTTTAGGTGGTGGAAGACGGGAGTTTTTGCCTAGAACAAGTATTGATGAGGAAGGTACCTCAGGACGAAGAACTGATGGACGAAATTTAATAGAAGATTGGCAAAAGGATAAACTATCACGCAACGTAACTTATCAATATGTTTGGAATCGCGATCAGTTAATGAACGCTGCAGAAGCGCTCCCAGATTTTCTCTTAGGCCTGTTCGAAGGAAGTCATATGCAATATAACTTGGAAGCTAATGTTCAAACTGAACCAACACTTGCAGAACTAACTGAAATCGCAATACGCTCACTGAGGAGAAACGAAAAGGGATTTTTCCTATTCGTTGAGGGTGGGCGTATCGATCATGCACACCATGATAATCTAGCTCAGTTGGCTTTAGATGAGACAATTCAGATGAGCGCAGCTGTTACAAAAGCTGCGGAACTTCTGTCGGAGCAAGACTCACTGATAGTGGTGACAGCTGATCATGCACACGTGATGACTTTCAACGGATACACGAAACGTGGTAGTGACATTCTCGGACCCTCTGATAAGAGAGATGAATCTGGCATACCCTACATGACTCTATCCTACAGCAATGGGCCGGGGTTTCGTTCCCATGTCAACAATACTCGAGTTGATGTAACCGCTGAAGCTGATTACAGTAAGTATCTTAATAAGCGTATCTTAAATATTAAATTACAAAGGTATACCTTTTTAATAAAAAATCTGTTACTTTTTAGTATCTGGTACTTTTCAGTCAACTTCAAAAAAGAGTTTTTCATTTTTATTTTTTTTTCGTTTTTGTATAGTGTACTTGTTTGTAGTTTTTTATGTAGTGTGTTACGCGATATCTTCTTAAATTGTAAATTTTTACTAACCATTAATAAGACTTCTTAAAAATCACACAATCAGTCGCATAGGGTCACCGATGTCTCCAAAAACAACTCAGTCACTAAGTTGAAATAAATAATTTTTATAAAATGAGAAAACTGATTGTCAAGATATAGTATATTGAAACCCCGACCTTAGAAGCGGTTGATACTTTTTATTACATGTTTAATTTTGGTTTTAATATTACGAAAATTATAGCATTGTATGTTGTAATAATATAAATCTCTTGACATGTGTAGGATATTACAAAATGGCGGAGATTGAGGGTGAGAGGCGGCATTTTCGGCTCTCGCTGCTCCGTACAATGAGAGATAGCTCGAAGCTCGAAGAAACACTTAATTTTTTATTAAAGCAACCAACATCATCTCTTAAACGTCACGTTTAAAGACGACTCTGTAATCACTTAGGCGCTTATCAGTTGTGGCAACTACGCCTAGCCTTTTTGATATGAAATCCCTAATCTGAATGAATTGCTAACAAAGTGACAAATTTAACTAATTTGTGTAAATGTCTAGGACAACTCGATTGGATGAACCACGTCGACGTACCGTTGGATTCGGAGACGCACGGCGGTGATGACGTGGCAGTATTCGCGCGTGGTCCACAGCACCAGATGTTTTCGGGTCTGTACGAGCAGAGCCAGCTGCCGCACCTCATGGCATACGCGGCCTGCATCGGCCCCGGTCTGCACGTCTGCAGTGCGGCATCTCGAATTGTTCAGATGCCATTATTAATGTTGACTATTACATTATTACTTAAATTATTCTGCTAAAATGCTGAAATTTCAAGTTCATAATATTGTGTCCAAAGGAGTTTTTCTATTGAATTGTAGTCTGATATTGTTTCTATTTTGTATTTGGTAATTGTCTAGTGAGATGTGATTGTTGCGTTTAGTAAGTTTGATTCTCAATTTATTTCTTGAACCAATACTCAATTTACTATTAAACTATAATGTATTTTATTTAACTAAATAAATTGATAGGATATAATGGTGCAGTAATATAATCTAAACTAATATAATAAAGCGGAAGAGTTTTTTTGTTTTTTTTTGTTTGTTTAAACTCGCTAATCTCTGGAACTACCAATCCGTTTTGAAATTTTTTTTTGTATATTATAGCCAGATTCATTTAAAATAGTAAAGGATATATAGCATTAATCTATATTACTTAACTAGCCTAAAATATGGATATTTGTTAAGCAAGTCAGAAGCAAAAGCACTCCCGAAATGATTTATCTGCGTACGCTGGTGTTATCGTTAGGGATACGTAAATACAATGTTCTGGAAAAATATAGATCTTTACTACGTCTAAAAAAAAGTCCGCGAGACCATATGTCTGTTTCCTATATATAAGTCACAAATAGATATTTTGTGACAAAAAAATTGAAAATTAAAAAGTGATTTATGAGCGTTATTATTAGGCATGGCATATTTATCCTTATGTACGAAAGTAACTTCATCATCAAAACAATTTTATGAAAATAAACTTTGTTCTTTATACCATGTTATTTTGACGCATCATCATCATTACAGCCTTTCATAAGTCCACTGCTGAACATAGGCCTCCCCTAAGGAATGCGACAAAGCACGGTCCTGAGCCACCTGCATCCATCGACTTCCTGCATGTGTTACCAGGTCGTCACTCCATCTCGTGAGTGGACGCCCTACACTTCACCTACCGGTACGAGGCTGCCACACAAGAACATTTCTTCCCCATCGGTTGTCGGTTCTTCGAGCTATATGGCCGGCCCACTGCCACTTCAGCTTACTAATCCATTGGGCTATGTCGGTTACTCTGGTTCTACTGCGGATATCCTCATTCCTAAGTTTATCACGCAGAGAAACTCCGAGCATAGCCCTCTCCATAGCTCGCTGAGCGACCTTGAGCTTCCTCATACGGCCAGCAGTGAAAGGCCACGTCTCAGATCCGTAAGTCATCAATGGCAACACGCACTGGTTGTACAATTTCGTTTTAAGGTTTTAAGGTATGTCTCTCGAGAAGATGTGTCGTAGCTTCCCGAACGCTGCCCAACCGAGTTGAATCCGTCAATTGACCTCTCGGTGGAAGTTGGACTTACCTTCTTTTTTTTTTACATGGGGAAATGCCTACGCATACCCGCCTCGCGGGGGCAAGGACGGGTTATGTCGGACTCGCACCGACTAAAACCCCATGGTGTTCCACCCTCGTCGCATACTGGCAGGGCCACGGGAACGCTTTCGCACACTTCCGCGGCCCCACCTGCGCTGACCGCCCCATGGCGGCCCCTCCTCGGGAGAGGACTACTACTTCCCATCTCCTTCTCAGGTAAGGCGCACCAGAACACATAGCGCGCCCTCCTCCTCGGCCTCCAATTTCACATGCGCAACGCACGCCCCCGTGTCCGATGCGCGAAGGCCATGGGGCCAGAAAAACTAGCACTCAGAAGCACCAGCCTTCCCGACCCCAGCGGCGGATCTGGTCTATGGCTCCGCCGCTAACCAAGAATCGGCTGCGGAGGGTAGGGAGAGCGGCGCCTCGCAATACCGACACTCCTCTCCGCCCGCAGCCCCACCACCACCGCATCATTTAACGGTGCGGCCCCGTCTGAGTCGCGGAGGACAGGGCGAGTGGCGCATCGCCATACCAACACTCCTCTTCCTCCGCGACTCCACCTCGGCTGCAGCGGTAGAGGGAGCACTCATCCCTCTCACCGCAGCCCACCAACACACATCCGAAGTGGACTTCCCAAGCCCACTCGGAGTGGCCACCTCGGGCCGGCCCTATACCTCGGGCCAGCCAAGGGGTTCCTCTTTGTTCACCGCGGTTGACCAAACCACGGCTACTAAGCCCCCCCGCCACGACAAGGCGGGAACCCGTTTGGGGGGGAAGTTGGACTTACCTAGTGGGACTTTTTGTCCCAGGCAAACATACTCGTCAACAACTTCGAGCTTAGTGCTCCCAACAACTACCAGCATAGGGGTGACATGGACGTTAAACATGATCTTTGTTTTGTCCATGTTCATCTTAGGACCTATCCGTTGGGAGACACTATTGAGGTCATTGAGCATAGTGCTAAGGTCCTCCAGCGATTCTGCCATAAGGATTATATCTTCGGCAAATCGAAGGTGAGGAATATACTCGCCATTGATGTTAATACCGTATCCTTTCCAGTCCAGAAGCTTGCAAACGTCTTCCAATGCAGCGGTGAAGAGTTTCAGGGATATAACTTCACCCTGTCTTACACCGCTCTGCAATTGGATAGGTTTCGTACTCTGGTTCTGTACTCGGATAGCCATCGTAGCCCTACTGTACAAGCAATTCAGCACTTCGATATACCGACAGTCAATTTGGCACCGCTGAAGGGACTGCAGCACCGCCCAAATTTCGACGGAATCAAAGACTTTCTCATAGTCTACATACGCCAGGCATAGTAGCAAATCGTACTCCTCGGACTTCTGTACAACTTGCCGAAGGGTATGTATGTGGTCTATGGTGCTAAAGCCCTTTCGGAAACCAGCTTGTTCGGGAGGCTGGAAGTCGTCAAGTCTGTATGCGAGACGATTCGTAATGACTCTCGAACAGCATGTAGGCGCGGCTCAGAAGGGAAATCGGTCTGTAGTTCTTTAAGAGCATTGTCACTTTTCTTGAAGAACAAGATCACGGCACTTCTGCTCCACGCCTCCGGTGTAATCCCACCATGGAGGAAGGAATTAAAGAGCCTCTGAAGGACTTCCAGTACCGGTTTTTCACCCGTTTTCAGAAGCTCCGCTGTAATTCCATCCTCGCCTGGGGCCTTGCCGTTTTTAAGATGCTGGAGAGCCATTTTAATCTCGCTCAGACTGACGTCCGGGATATCTTCGGAATAGTGTCGGATAAGACTCGCTCTTGGATCGTTACTGACACTTGCGTGTGGCTCCAACGATGACGTGTACAGCTGTACATAGAACCTCTCAATCTCACTCAAAATCTCAGGTGCCCTGGAAGCGATGCCGCCACATTCGGTCTTCAGCTTTGACAGTTGGCTCTTTCTGACAGACAGATCTCTGGCAAAGACTTTGGAGCCTTGGTTCCGCTCGATCGCTTCTTCAATACAAGCTGCATTGAAGTTGCATAAGTACCGCTGCATGCATTTGGAGATCTGTCTGTTCAGTTGCCTGTATGGTGTGAACTCTGTTGAAGAATGTAACTTCATCTCATGCCTAACAGCCATGAGATTAAGAGTGTGATCGGACAGTTTTTGTGTTTTTCTGCGGCGGGTCTTGCAGAACTTAGCTCCGACCACATGGACAGTTTCTACGAGCTTGTCATTCATATCGTCCACTTCATTGTAGTCTTCTAGACACTGAAAACGGTTTTATAACTCGAACTGAAAGGTTTCGGGACCCTGGAACAGAGCAAGAGGGGGACGGAGCGTTGATTTCATTAGACGAGACCTCTCCACCTTAACGTTCAGATTCAGTGTGCCTCTAACCATTCGGTGATCGCTACTAGTTTTTACTCTCGCAATCACGGAGACATCACTAAACAGTTGTCGTCTGGTCGTCATAATGAAGTCAATCTCATTTATTGTCGAACCGTCGGGGCTCGACCAGGTCCACTTCCTGTGGGGCCGCTTCTGGAAGAAAGAGTTCATGATAAAGAGTCCCTCTTTCTCCATGAAATCGGCAGCTGCTGGCCCCTTGGGTTCCGTTGCCCTATTCCGACTTTCCCGACTTTAAGCTCATCGTTATCTCTTGTGCCTAGTTTTGCGTTGAAGTCTCCCATTAACACCGTATATTGGGTTCTGGAGGAATGCATGGCTCTAGGATATTCTCATACATTTTCTCCACCTCCTCATCGAAGTGTGCCGAGGTTAGTGCGTAAACCTGTATGACCTTCAGCGAATACCGTTTGGTGATTCTGAGTATAAGGTACGCAACCCTCGTCGACACACTTCCGATCTTTACAACGTTGTTAACGAGAGACTTGCGGACGATAAATCCGACACCTCTTTGGGACAGATGGTCGCCCTCCCGGTGATAGAGCAAGTTGCCGGATTTGAGGATTACCGTGTCCTACCCCTCTCTTCGGACTTCGGATAATCCTTCAAAATGCCAGCGGAACTTGTCTATCTCTTTTTCTAGCTCCACGATCTTCTCGTCAGTCCTCAGGGTGCGTGCGTTGTACGTTGCCATGTCGAGTCGTCTAAGGTGGCATTCGAACCACCACCGGAGATTCTTAGCACCCCCTGTCCCGCCGTTACTTATTATTACGCGTTATTTTGGGCCATGTTGAAATAATTCTGTGAAAGATAAATAACTGTTAAAAAAACTTGATAAACTGAATAAAGTCATCGTAGTTTATACGCATAGAGAAAAAGAAAAACGTAATAGTGTGTGTTTACCAAACAAAAACATAAAAAATTACATAATTTTGTATTTTACATGAATAAATATTTTCGAAATTGACATGATAAGGTAAAAAAAATGTTTAAAATCATAATATATAAATATTTACTTACCTAAATTTTTATCCTAAAGTCCTAAAGACCTAAAGTCGCACGGGGTCATCGCGACCCCAAGCCCCTCCGTGCAATGCGTGCGATCAACTCCGCGGCGCGGGCGACCTTGAATTGAGTGCAGACTAAAGAGTTAGGAAGCTAGCAAAAAAATTCGGGTTACCAGCTTCAATAGCTAAAAAAATAACTTAACTTGAAAATCACTTGGCGTCGCGCCGACCCCGCGCGCCTAATTAAAGGTTAATTGGTAACGTGGTTTCTATTTAAGTTTCTAAGGGTGCTAACACGTCTACATTTTGATTCTTAATCCAAGATAGATGTATATGTTTTCAGGCCACAGTATCTATATTCTAAAAAATTACATTCCGAAGTCGATGCTTTAATTCTTTTTTATGTTGTCTTAGCACTGACTTCCGAGTATGAAATTATTTCATTCTTTTTATATCTTTGACATCGCCTTTTCATTAAAATTTTATTTTTAGCGCTGGTATTCTGTATGAGTGTAGTCCATAGATGTACGCGGTGCCAATGCCAGTAAGCCAAGACAAACATTGTACTTCTGTCTTTCCAACCAATGAACAAAGGGTTTACTTGGCATTGTTTATCAAGTTCAGGAATGCGTTTATTATTATGTAATATTATAAATCCTTATTTTCATATCGTTCATTCACTGCTTACAGATTTTTCTTGATTATAACTAGGTCAGTAATTATTATTTAAAATAAATTTCTTAAAGTAAATGCGAATCCTAGGTGGGAGGATGTTCAGCAGTAGACTTGAGAGGGACTGTGATAATTTCGAAGTTGAATATATATTTCGATTGGAATTCTGAAGTGTATTGAAAAAACATCATAACTATAAAAATTATCCATTTAATTATATTATATTATTATTTTGACAAATTTAAATTAAAATTTATCAATTTTATTTATCATTACAATACAGTTAATCTTACTGCAATTATATTTCACACCAGCAAGAGTGTTGTTGATATGTGGTAGTAAACCGCGCCCGTTAGAATAGAATAGAATATAATATAATATTTTGTTATTCAATATTGATTATTACATAATACTTATTGAACGTCATTTTTATTTACCACTGGTTCGGAAAATACCTCTGTGCTGGGAAGAACCAGCAAGAAACCCAGCGGTTCAAACATATTTCACATATACAATTTTTAAATGATTTTTCATAGAACCAGCATGGTGGCGATCACTTTCTTCCCAGGGGTAATTTTCATTCATGTATTCCTTGATATTATAATAACCCTTTTTGTACAGTTTTTCTTTAATAAAACTTTTAAACTTGTTTATTGACAAACTTTGAATATGTTCTGGGATTTTGTTGTAAAAGCGTATACATTGCCCCATAAATGAATTACTGATTCTGTGGAGTCTAGTAACTGGCATTACAAGCTTATGTTTGTTCCTAGTGTTTAAAGTATGCACATCCTTATTTTTATTAAAGCTATTTATGTTTTATGTACATACATTACATTTTCATAAATATATTGCGATGCCAAAGTTAATATGTTTATTTATTTAAATTTTTCTCTGAGGGACTCTTTACAATTTGGGTTATAAATCGCCCGAACGGTTCTCTTTTGCAAAACAAATATAGTTTCAATATTAGTCCATACAGCATTACCCCATAGCAAAATTCCATAAGACATTACGCTACGAAAGTAACTAAAATACACTAACCTAGCTATCTCAACATCTGTGAGACTTCTAATTTTTCTTACTGCATATGCTGCAGAACTAATTCTGCTTGCTAATTCAGATATATGGGGCCCCATTGAAGTTTAGCATCAATAGTAATACCGAAAAAAAGAGTGGTATCCATAAGACTCAACTCCTCCCCATTTAACAGCACATTGGTGTCGGCGCCGTTACGACAGCACCGACGGTGTTTGCGGGGGAGTATGTGAAGTGCGTGGGGGTTTCTCACCACCGCACCTAAGACCGGCACTCGCCGCTAGCTCGCGACCCGATCGCCACCAAATATTTTGTATTTTTTATTCCTTTTAAATATACAATTTGCCTATCGTGTGAGTCGCCTATTTTATTCATGTTCCCTAATTGAACATAGTGGCGACCGTGACAGGACTATAAAGGATGTTGCTTAAGAATAGGTAGGTAGGGTAAGGCAACATTGGTATTCGTATGTTTTACATTAGGTATTGTAAATTTAATACACTTTGTTTTATTGCCGTTTAAAAGCATATTGTTGGCATTAAACCAATGTACTAATTTTAATAGAGCATTATTTACATCGTCATAATTAATTGACCGCCGTTTGAGTTTGGAAATTAAAGAGGTATCGTCAGCAAATAATACTATATCGTGTGTGTCCCCTACAAGATAAGGTAAGTCATTAATATAGATTAAAAAGAGAAATGGGCCAAGAATCGAGCCCTGAGGAACGCCCATTGATACTACCGATCCGTAGGAACCTTACATACTTTACTGATCACGACTTTTTGAGTTCTGTTACTTAAATATGAAGTAATAAGTCTAAGAGACAAATTTTTTACACCGTAATGTTGTAGTTTCCTGATTAATGTCTCATGATGAATACAGTCGAAAGCCTTGGAAAGATCACAGAAAATACCTTAACAGTGGTAGAGCCACGCGGCAGCTTTTGCTGCCGCACGGATGGGCCGGCTCGAACCGGGGTGGTACCACGACCTCACAGAATACCAGCGTGAAGCAGAGGTTTACCTCTGCGTTTCGCTTGGTGAGTGCAGGTAGCCGGAGGCCCTTTTTTACTGGAAATGAGGCATTCCATCTTAGTCCTCAACGGGTGACAACGCATCTGCATTTTGATTCGCAAACGAGGATAGATGTAGACGTCTATGGGCCGCAGCAACCACTTACCATCAGGTGGACTGTGTGCTCGTTTGTCACCCTTTTCCTATAAAAAAAAACCTAAGGCATCTTTTGAATACTCCCAGGCATTAAAAATATATTTCATAAGCTCAACACCGGCGTCAGACGTCGAGCGACCCCTTGTAAAACCAAATTGGTTTTTATGTAGTAATTTATATGTATTAAAAAAAATTAACAATTGATCCAAAATTATTTTTTAAAAATTTAACTGAGAGTTGGTTGTACAGAATCAGGTCTAAAATTAGGGGGGTCTAATGAACTACCAGATTTAAATAAAGGTATTACTTTACTATACTTCATTAAATCAGGAAACACACCAGAATCGATACAAGTATTAAAAATAATAGCAAAATCAGGTGCAATTAAATCTATTATGGATGCAATAACTGTAACGGAAATCCGCCACAAATCTGCGGTTTTCTTTACATCAATGGTTTTGAAGTATTGCATACCGAGCGCAAAGCGCATAGGTATGTTCTAAAAAAAAATTCAGTAAAAATCAAAATTCCAACGTTTTGCCGCATGAAATCGTATCCAGCAATCATATTATACATATAAATGATATAAAAAGCACATTGTCAGAAAGATAAATGACTGTTGAACTTATTAATATATTTTTTTTAAATCGATTAATTGCTATTTTTACATAAAAAAGGGGTTTTAGTGGCTTATGGTGTGGATTTATTATGTCCACAAGGCTTGTAAACACACTAACTTTTGAAAATCTGGGGGCACGGTAGTGCCCCCGCCAAGTCGAGCAAAAAAGCGGCACGGCCGTACCATCCTTTTCTCGAAGCATTTCAGGCATACTTTCAATAAGTATTATGTAATAATCAATATTGAATAAAAAATTATTCTATTCTATTCTATTCTAGTAGACTCCCTAACTTATATCTGTCCAGAAAAATTGCTAGTGGTAGTCGATTCCACAAGAAAGTTGTAGGAGGTAGAAAACTTCTTGTAAATCGCACAGTGGTGGACTGACAATAATTCACATGGTTTGGGTGGTAGGGCGAGTTTCAAAATTTGTCAAATTGACGGGCTGAAATTAGCACTCCCCGTGGTAGATGCGATAAAATACGCAAAGAGATGCAACATTTCTTAAGCGCTAGTAAGTCAAACCTATCAAAACAAGCTCGGTCGTCAAGATTCCAACTGCTCTGCGCTAGATGCGATCCAGTGGAAGAGGTTGGTACTGGGGTTCCTCAGCCCAGAGATGGAACAGTATTGTACATGTGAGGCCAAAATTACGCTTTGTGAAGTTGTAAGCGGTGTGTCGGCATAAAACACTATCCTGCTGAACAAAGCCAAGCTTTTAGAGTCCAATTCGGCATACCCTTCCAAGTGTGTACTGAAACAAAGGAGATACGAGAAATAGGTTCTTTTTAGCGGTACCTTTTTCATCCATATTAATAACTAACAAAAATATCTGTTATACATTACGAATTAGTACTAGCTAAAGACACATTTTTAATTTAAAATGGTTTTGTAACAACCCCCCCCCCCCCCCCTTCTCTATATATATACTTATACTTGTTTAGAATCTATATCTACAAGATATATCAATATATCTAATTTTAGTGACCAGTATATTTTGATCTTTCTAAAGGTTTAAATATAGGCCGTTTAATAAATTTTTGGCGTGATCGTCTTAGTTAGGACCCTTAATTACGTTGTGTTTGTATAGAAACTTAGTTCTTTTTGGTGTATCTTGGAAAAATGAATATTCACGAGAGCAATCGAAAGCTGTTGGTATCGTCTTATAAGCTAAAGAACCCCCGTTCACGAAGACAGAGCTCAAAAAGGTTAAGAACAATAAATTTTTCCTTTTTTTTTATATGATATGGGTGACAAACGAGCACACAGTCCACCTGATGGTAAGTGGTTGCTGCGGCCCATAGACATCTACATCTATCCTCTATTACAAATCAAAATATAGATGCGTTGTCACCCGTGAGGACTAAGATGGAATGCCTCATTTCCAGTAAAAAGGGCCTCCGGCCACCTGAACTCACCAAGCGAAACGCAGAGGTAAACCTCTACTTCACGCTGGTTTTCTGTGAGGTCGTGGTACCACCCCCGGTTCGAGCCGGCCCATCCGTGCGACAACAAAAGCTACCGCGTGGCTCTACCACTGTTACTACCACTGTGTCCTATTCCAATTGTATCTGGTGCACAACAATAAATACCCTTATTAATTAATCCCTTCTTGCTTGGAAAAGGCTCACAATATTTATATCAAATACCAGATACAAGGGCTTTGCTCTCTCACATTTTAAAAAAAATGTGGAGGAGGTACACGGCTCCGCACACGCCGTGCACGGTGAGCGCCAGCCATTTTAATGCGCTCCCCCTGAAGGGTACGCTAAGTTGGGAACTGGACCGTAGTCCACAGCAAAGTAACTGGCGAACCAGTAAAAGAGGACTTGGCCCCTTGATAGTGCGTAAGCACAAACATCGACCAAAGTCGCGCATTTCAATGCGTGTAAACGCCATACAGAATACGATCAAATCTAGCCCCAGTGAATGTACGTCACACGGGTTAGGCAACAATAGGCACGCTGGCCATAAAAAGCCCTCCGAGAGCGCCACTACCTGCCAAACCGCCGTTCCTTCAGACGTGATGTAAGTGTAAGGCATCACCACCAATTGCATGGTCAGCACGGCCAATTGGCCGCAGAGCGTGTCATGAGTCTACCACTCACCTCAAGGGAATGGGGTCCCACGTTGCGCGGCTTTCGGCCGCAGCCTTGAGAGTCTCCTCAGATTCTCCCTCCAGCTACCACCCGCATGAGGTCGACACATATGATCCACCAACCAATACAATAACAGATATAGCCAATAGGCAGTTATAAGACATTAGTAATAATTCGCCATCAGAAAGGGTTTGTGTCACTGACGTTGAGTATATCCATTTTTTCGATCATGTTTGTCTCACCCACCAACAAGTTGCCTTCAATTTTTCAAAGGTGGGAACTTTATAGAGGTATATTATTATGTTATTATATAAAACATCATGGAGGTCAGACAGTCTGCAGCCCCGCAATGAAGGGACCCGACTTGGGCAAAGCTAATTAGGTTGTGAGTCAAACCAAGATGCAGGGAGCGCCATTGAGAATAGCAACCCGCCAAACGACCATCACAGAGACGCAATGCTGCAGAACGCAACAAGCATCATTACGACTATCGTTGGGCTTACACCGTCACAAGGTCCCCCATACAATCCCAGCATACAGCACCACCCGCAAAATACCACCAAAGTGTCATAGTAACACGCCACTAAGACGTCTGTAGCTAAAACTCCACGTATCATAGCGCTATTGCACTAAGACATGGAGTTGAGTATGCTTGCTGCACTTAAAAGTACTACCAAACACACTCACCCTTATCCGAAATATAGCCGACGTATCATAACACTATGCGCTAAGACGCCGCCCACAAACGGTACGGGTATGCGATGTCCACGGGCAAGTCGTATTGCTACAACAAACCCGCTTACCACCGACACTAAGATGATATGTCAAGGACACATAAGTTAGCGAGTCTAAGTTTACCTCGGTCTCGGACGCTGTGAAGCAATGTACACGCCACTATAATAATCCTTTTCAAGTCCCATTACTTTCAATATAATGTTTTTACATATTTGAGACCTTCCACATATTTGCTTTATTTCATAGACTACTACATCATACTATTGTATGTCTTATTCATATGGGACTTCAAGTCATAACTCTGCTATCATAATGCTTATGCATCATAGATACCTTCTATAATAATGCTTTGGTTCGTTAGACCTTACTATGATAAGTCCCTAATATAGGACTAGTCATTGTGCAACCTTAGTACTAGCAGTCGATCCGCCGACCTCCCGATATATATGTACAACCTTGGGTATGCGTCTCCGGCAAAGCCCCCATATAAAGGAACATTACAAGAACACCTTCATCAACTTGGAAATTTTCCAATCATTACAAGAGCACCTTTATCAACTTTGAAAATTGTGATCCATTTTTTCTATTATATTACAAATGTTATTTATCTTTATTATTGTAATATAGTCGACTTGTATTTATATGATTTAATACATTTTGAATATTTTAAGCAGAATTTTAATAAATTTTGTGATTTTTAGAGACAATTTATGTGTTTATACTAATACTATAATATTCAATATTCCAAACGAAACATATTTGAACTTTATGCGTATTATTTGCATTTTAATTGTTCAAAATATAATTTCTATGACATTTTTAAATGTCATTATAATAAATTTAATTATTATTTATTAGTAATAATTATAAGGCGTCACAGTTTCTATATCAAGATGATATGCGCCCAAGTTTTTATAAAATCTACGCACATTGGGTGGTCAAGAAATACTGAACTGTAGAGTGTAATACAGCGGCAGTTAAACCTATTGTGCATGTATTAGCTTTTACTCCAGAAAGTTAATATATTGTGACAGTGCACCCGAAATCTGCTAATTTGACAGTTATGAGTCCACTGTCTACCTCAAGGGAATGTGCTCCCACGTTCAGCGGCTGTCGGCCGCAGCCTTGAGACCCGTGTCAGATTCTCGCTTCAGCTACCACCCGCATGAGATCGACAAATATGCTCCACCAACTAATACAACGGCAGAGAACGAAAAATTGCGTCTCATTCCACCACATACTAACAGTGGATTCTACCCAACCTGATACGGCCAACAGCTGCCTATCCCAGGAGTAGAATTCTCCGCGGCCCATAGACGGAGAAGCTACAGGCAGATGCTGGTCGGGCGTCCTAACGCCAAGGGTTAAAAGTATCTAATTCCATTAAACGATTCGGGGGGAGCGTTCCACTATAGTGAACAGAGCTTACTTACCTCTATCTGAGGCGACTGGTCCCTCAGGATTCGGTCAGGTCGCGTGTAGATGTATAGTGTTAGGAAAGTAAGGGTCAGTGATGTGTATTTGGGTGTGGCTGGTAGTGTTATTGACCTTATTAGACCGTTCCCTTTGCAGCAGTTCGGCCCTCAGCACCTCTCCAAACTACGGTTTCCTTCCGCAGTCACTTTCTTCGTTTTCTGCGATGGCAGTTCTTTAACTCTGTCGTACGATTAACTACCTTACAGAAGCCACTAACTCTCGTTTGTTATAACGCTTGACTCGCGAATGAACATAGAACGTACGGATCAAAGGTCACCGTGATTTCTAGAATATCAAACACCGCACTAGCAACTAATACGATCGAATCCACTTATACAGATTTTGCGTTAAACCTAAAAGTCCCGGGTAAAACTCTCGGCACGCGCTACAATTCCCAGTGGTATATTTACTATACGCGCCTATCATAAAAATAGATCTAAGAGCTCCCGAACAAAACGGACCGCACCTTCTCTCTCGACGCGATGAAAAAGACTACCTAATTTTTCTAGGACGCTCTCGACTCCCACCGTTCAGCAAGCTCGGACGTTCAACACGCAAGAACTTCATCCCGTATCGGCCGAGCCGAGTGCCATCTAACGTCGATGCCTGAAACTAACGCTTTTGCGCGAACAAACCCCCGTTCCGGACATAAGGATTTAGGTCCGCGAGCAAACCGGTCAGCGGGACAGGGTCGCGACGGCAAGTTGCAAGATCGAATCTACAACCAAACTAGGCCACCTTACGCACCCAATCAGATCTTGCAACCCTAACCGACGCCTCAAAATTAGAGCCCCAACGTGGGCTAGCCGGAGAGTTGAACTTCAAAATAGAGCGCCATTCAAATTTCAAATGAATTCAAACTCTCCCTTCAGCACAGACGCGACAATCAAATACAATTACAAAGCATACGCACAAGCACCAAAATATGGCACAAAATTTAATCTCAATTTTCCGTGCAACAACAAACGCAGTGATCAAATGTATTTACAAAACATATGCAGCAGCATTTAAAGGAGTATTTTAAATTCAATTCTTTTAATCACAATCGCTACAATATGAATTTCGCGGAAAACCCAAAGCATTTCAATTTTAATTCCAAGAATTCTTAACTAAGTGCTCGACCAAACCAAATCTAATACCCCTTGAGAGCGTGATTCAACGCTCCAGGGGGCCCTAATCTTCCCACCACCAAGTGGAGGCCACACCGCGTGTTGCATATTATGATATGTAGTGGGTAGTTTTTAGCCGGTAAGCGCGCATTTTATTTCCGTTGCCAGTTCAAATAAATGCCTGTACTCGACGCACGCCTTTTATTTATCAGTGGCGACGAGAATAAAACGTGGTCCGGTGTGGAATAATTTTATTTGATCGGGTCGTAGACAATAGTCGCAACAATGTCTGTAGGCAAAATCAAGGACTTTGATGTGAAAACCGGCAACTGGTCAGCATATGTGGATCGGTTAGAAATGTATTTTGTGGTTAACAAAATAACGGACGATTTAAAGTTACCAACTTTAATCGCGCTCATCGGTGAAGAAACAAACGAATTGTTGTCTACGTTGGCGAGTCCTAAGAACCCGTCAAGTCTATCGTATGCGGTCGCGGTGGATCTACTGCGTGCACATCTGCAACCGACACCATCAATCCTGGCAGAAAGGTACAGATTTCGTCAAAGACGGCAAGTAGCAGGCGAATCGATAGCGAACTACGTGGCAGACTTGAAAAAGATGGCTAGATATTGCGAGTTTAAAACGAACTTAGAGGAAAACCTACGAGATCAGTTTGTGTGCGGTCTGCGGAGTGATTCTATTCGACAGAGGTTATTTGCAGAAAATGACCTTGATTATAAAAAAGCGCTACAGTTAGCTAATACCCTAGAGGCAGCCGAGCGGGATGCGGGAGCTGTGGAGGGCTCGCGGGAACAAGATCCGGACCGGGAACTTAGTGAGAAGATACATAAGTTAGGAAACAGAAATTGTTCAGCGTGCGGTGGCGACGAACATAGCTCACAAAATTGCAGGTATAAAAATTTTGAATGCAGTTACTGTGGAAAAGAAGGCCATTTGCGAAGAGTATGCATGAAGAAGGAATTAGATCGTCGTATGACATGGGATAATTCAAATTCAAACAGTGCGCGAGGAAGGTCACGCAGAGGTCGCACGCTCGGCCACAGCGCGGACGGCGGGAAGCTGCGCCGCGGGGCGGGGCCGGCGGCGGCACGCCGTATGCGGATGCCTGCTCGAGCGAGCGCTAGCGCGGGCACCCACACTGCGGCCGGTGCGGCGCACTGATTGAGCGGGCCGGCGACGGGAGACGTCTCTGAGGATGATCAGAACGCGTCTGATGATGGCGAGGAACCGATGTATCAGATGTCTTTAGCGAAGTATAGACCGGTCTGTATGAACATAATTATAAATAATAAACCCTTAAAAATGGAAGTAGATACAGGCTCGGCATTATCTTGTATAAGTTATTCAACATACATTAAATTATTTAAGGAGTTACCTTTAAAAACGTGTAAATTAAAATTAAAATTTTACGATGGTTCAGCTATTTATCCGATAGGGTACTTGGAGACAAATGTTGAGTATAATAATAATGTAAAACAGTTAGATTTATATGTAATTTATGTGTATCACTAGTTTATTAGGGAGACAGTGGCTGTCTGAATTGCGTATAGAAATTTCTAAGCTAAGTAAGTGTATAGAAATACATAATATGTTACCATGTAAAAATAACTCACTTAATGATATTATTTCCAGACATGAGAATCTATTTGACGGCACATTGGGCAGGTATACTGGTGAAGAGGTCAAGCTGCACGTGCGCGAGGGAACGCAGCCGATTTATTGCCGCGCGCGACCCGTGCCGTACGCGCTACTCCCGCGGGTGGATGCAGAGTTGGACGCGATGCTGCGCGCAGGCGTCGTCGAGCCGGTCGACCGCTCGGACTGGGCCACGCAGTTGGTTATAGCGAGGAAGGCGGACGGCGGAATACGGCTGTGCGCGGATTATAAGGTGACACTGAACAAAGCTTTGTTGGTCGATAGGTACCCGGTTCCAAAAGTAGAAGATTTATTTAGTGGTTTGAGTGGTAATCGTTACTTCACCAAGCTAGATCTTTCACAAGCATATAATCAGTTACCTTTAAGTGAAACGTCTAGAAACTACACTGTTATTAATACGCATAGAGGACTGCTTAAATAGAACCGCCTAGTGTATGGTCTCGCTTCTAGTCCCGGAATTTTTCAAAAGATAATGACAAATCTCTTTAAAAATGTGCCGGACGTGGTTGTGTTTTACGACGACATACTAATAAAAAGTAAATCGTGGGATTCGCACTTAAAAAGTATAGAACAAGTATTTAGTATCTTGGAGACTAACGGATTGAAAATAAAAAAAGAAAAATGTGAATTTATGGCTCCCCAAGTAAAATATTTAGGATTCATAATAGATAACAAGGGTGTTCGAGTCAACTCGGAAAAGTTAAAGCCTATTTTAGGTATGCCTCATCCAACTAATATATCGGAATTAAAATCGTTTTTAGGCATGGTTAATTTCTATGGGAAATTTATAAAAAAATTAAGTACTCATATTGCCCCTCTTTATGACTTATTAAAAAAGGGTAAACATTGGAGATGGACAATGTCACATACAAAGTGTTTTAATAAAATTAAAAAGCTTTTGTGTAGTGCGGAAGTGTTGACACATTTTGATATGTCGTTGGAGAGCATAGTAACATGCGATGCCAGCTCGCGTGGGCTCGGCGCGGTGCTGGCGCAGCGCGCGCCCGCCGGCGGTGGTGAGCGGCTGGTGGCGTATGCGTCGCGCGCGCTCACCTCCGCTGAACAACACTATAGTCAGATTCATAAAGAAGCCTTCGCGATAGTATTTGCAATGGACAAATTCCATCAATATTTATTTGGTAGAAAGTTCACTTTACGTACGGATCATAAACCGTTAGTCACAATCTTTGGACCGCAGGCGGGTATTCCCAACACGGCGGCTAGTCGACTACAACGCTGGGCTATTAAGTTATCCGCTTATGATTTTAATATAGAATACATTCGCACGGACAAAAATACAGGAGATGTTTAGTCTAGGTTGATTAGTGAGCATAAGCAAGGGGCTTCTAAGGAAGAATTAGACACCCCAGAACAAACATATTTACATTTTGCTTCAGATGCGTTACTATTGGAATCACATAAATTAAAAAAAGAAACGGCGTCGGATATTATATTAAGCAGAGTAGTCAGATATTTTAATGACGGTTGGCCGAACGACGGCGAAATGAGAGAATTAAAACCATATATTAACAGAAAAAATGAGTTGTACGTGGAACTAGGTTGTGTAATGTGGGGACATAGGGTCGTTATTCCAGAATCTTGCAGGGATAAAGTTATTACGGAGCTTCATGAAGGGCATATGGGGGTAGTAAAAACGAAGGCGCTGGCTCGGAGCTATGTGTGGTGGCCGGGCATAGACGAGGCTGTAGAAGCAGTGTGCTGTGCCTGCACCGTGTGCGCAGCGGTAGCTGACGCCCCTCCGGCGCACACACCGCGCTCATGGCCATGGCCAGACCGCCTATGGACCAGGATACACATAGATTTTTTGGGGCCGATAGCGGGACAAAATTTCCTTATTGTAGTTGATGCCCATTCAAAGTGGATAGAGGCAATTAAAATGAATAGCACTACAGCGAAAGCTGTTATAAAGGAGTTGCGAGAAATGTGGGCGAGATTCGGTTTACCGAAACAAGTGGTTAGTGATAATGGTCCTCCATTTTTCAGTAACGAGTTCAGACAATTTTTAAGTTCCAATGGAATTAAACAATTTTTTTCAGCCCCATATCACCCGGCTTCGAATGGGGCGGCGGAAAATGCCGTTAAAATGTGTAAACGTAATATTAAAAAAGCAATTAAGTGTAGAACAGACATACACACGTGTTTATGTAGATTCCTATTAGCTTATGGAAATACACCACACTACACAACCGGTGAAAGTCCTGCAAAAATGTGCATAGGGCGTCATTTACGCATGCGTTTAGATTGTTTGAAACCTGATCAGAAAGAATTAGTAAAAGCGCGGCAGAAACGAGCAGAAACATCAGCTGAGGGAACGATTAGACAATTTGCGGTAGGTGAGAAGGTCTGGTTTAGAGACTATCGCGGCGTTGATAAGTGGACGGAAGGGACAATAATAGAGAGGACAGGTAGTACGGATTACAAAGTCAGATCTATTACTGGAACCGAGGAACACAGACATATCGACCAACTAAAGCGAAGAGTGTCAAACGATGTAACCAAAATAGTAAACTTAACACGTAATAATAATAACAATCGTAACAGTCACACAATACGCGAATCACCTGTAAAACGATTCCGCCCTTCGCTAATGTTTCCAGTAAACAACGACAAACAGTCCGACGCGCCAGTCAACAGGCCAAGTGCGGCCGTACCGGAGGGCGCATCGCCAAACCCAACCGACGACACTGATACTGTATTAACGGCAACTTCGCCAACGTCTAACGTGCCCAATGTGCGGAAAATAGATAATCATGGCTCAAACAACAATGTCACTAATGAAGTTTTAGTATAACTTATGTTCTTAGTCATTATGTATAGTATAAAATAAGGGTGGAGGTGTTGCATATTATGATATGTAGTGGGTAGTTTTTAGCCGGTAAGCGCGCATTGTATTTCCGTTGCCAGTTCAAATAAATGCCTGTACTCGACGCACGCCTTTTATTTATCACCCGAGACTTACAGAGCGCAACCGCTAACAGTCGCCACTCGGGTTGTACGCCCTCACTGAGGCCGTCGGCAACAGAACAGCTTGACAAGTGGACTGTTGACGGCTTAAGGCTCAGTAGAGGCGGCCGTGGTGGGAGCTAAGGCGGCAGCTAGCTAGGGCCGCCTCCATCAAATGGGGTACAGTGGTACACCAGTCGCGGCCACTCAGCTAACGGGAGTGAGAAGGGTCCAGCGGACCGATGAGTGGCCGTGAAGTTCCTCTTCGCACGTTGAGGGGGGTGATGAATTACTCCCCGACTGGTCAGGGGAGGGACCCCTTCCAAACCTAGGGGTCTGTTGGCTAGCCGGCGGGCGCCGAGCGTCGCCCTTCAGAGGGCGTGGCGGAGCGCCCCCGCCCGTGGGGGTCGAGGGCCTGGAGCGCCCCGAGAGGAAACGCCGTTCGCACCCAGGCTTTTTTTTTTACTTAATAATTTCGGGCAAGACGTTACCCGGTGATCAGATGCTCGACAATAGGAGCAGAGGGGGGTTGACGACGACTTGCCCGGCGGATTTCGCCTCTCACCGGGCACGGTCGACGGTGCCCGCCGCTTGCTCGATTTGTCGGCACTGCTCCTCCAAAAACCGCAGCAGGTCATAGAAGGGCGGAATATAGGAGGCCTCGTCCCCGCCGTACCTCTCCTCAAAATGCATTCGAAGGTCGAGAGGTAGACTGGACAGCACGATGCGGAGCAACAAGAAGGCCCATTCGCCCACTGGTAAATCCAACCGCCTCAACATATTACAGGCCACCAAGACTGGATCCAACAGGTCCGGACGTAGTCTGGCCTGGTTACTAAGCAGCGGGAGGCTCAGAAGCTGCTTAACATGTTCGTCCGCAATTCGCCGGATGTTGGCGTATCTTCTGGCTAGGAGGTCCCGAGCAGTCTGGTAGGCGTCGTCCAACAAGCTCAAATGGCTGATAACGCCCAGGGCCTCCCCCTCCAGTGAGGCCAGGAGGTACGCCATCTTCTCGTCTCGTTTCTCATCTCGAGGTCAAGTCACTCCGGGCGTCCACTATTCCGTCGAAAAGACCAACGAAGGTCAGCCACTCGGAAAGGACCCCGGAGAACTTTGGCAAGTCCAGAGTTGGGAGTCGTCCCAACAGCTCCGGCTGAGGCTGCTTCCGAAAGGACTCGGGCAAGCCACTCGTCCGAACTTCACGCGCCTCCTCGGCATACCTGCCTTCAGCCTCGATCAACTCGTCCGTGAGCGAAAAGAACTGCTCGTAGTCTGCGAAGCAGGAGTCCAGGACTCCCTTTTCCACATCCGAATCCTCGAGCTCAGCGTAAGCCTCCTCCACTGCAGCCCTTCGAGCATCGACCTGCTCGAACCGCTTCATCAAGTTATGGACCCTATCCGGTCGACCTATCAAAGCATGGGCGCTGGTGGCCCAGCGTAACTCAGTCCGCAGGCAACGGATTAGCATCTTGGGCGAGGACATCACTACTAAATACAAATTACGACGCGGCTCGAGCGCAATCACAAAAATAACAAATAAAAAATACAAAAAAAATTAACAGCTAACTAATGCAGTTCCTATCAAATCAAGTTGAATAGAAATTACACAAATAAGAACCGCTATTTATTAAATCAAACACAAGTTAGTACAAAAGAAAGGACAAATCAAAATAACAATAACAAATACTAGTGCGATCAAATCAAGTTAAATTCAAATTACGTAAATACAAATTACTACTCTTTAGTTCAAATACAAATTACAATACGAAAGATACATAACGAAGATACACATCAACAAAAAATGATCAACAAAGAAATTCCTATCTCGGAAATCGACCCTTGGATAAGTAATCCACTACAACTATCCGACAACGATAATTAACCGATTACGTAAAAATAACCATCTACCTAAATGACGCAAACTCCCGCTTGCGCGCTAAACGGGCGCGGCTTTTCAAATTTACCCGTTAACAACAAAAAAATCAAGCCACCAAAGAAAGGAATTTTATTATTACGTATATAATAAAAAAAATATTTTTACGTATTACGGACGGGCGTGATTGTAGACACAAAATTAAACCAATCAACCCAACGCTCCCTGCCATCAAAATTGTTTAATTTTTATCAAACACTATGGTCGGTGGATCGACCGGGAATCGATCCCAGAACCACGCTCTGCTACCAAATGATACGGCCAACAGCTGCCTATCCCAGGAGTAGAATCCTCCGCGGCCCATAGACGGAGAAGCTACAGGCAGATGCTGGTCGGGCGTCCTAACGCCAAGGGTTAAAAGTTTATAATTCCATTAAACGATTCGGGGGGAGCGTTACACTATAGTGAACAGAGCTTACTTACCTTTATCCAAGGCGACTGGTCCCACAGGATTCGGTCAGGTCGCGTGTAGATGTATAGTGCTAGGAAAGTAAGGGTCAGTGATGTGTATTTGGGTGTGGCTGGTAGTGTTATTGACCTTATTAGACCGTTCCCTTTGCAGCAGTTCGGCCCTCAGCACCTCTCCAAACTACGGTCTCCTTCCGCAGTCACTTTCTTCGTTTTCTACGATGAGAGTTCTTTAACTCTGTCGTACGATTAACTACCTTACAGAAGCCACTAACTCTCGTTTGTTATAACGCTTGACTCGCGAATGAACACAGAACGTACGGATCAAATGTCACTGTTATTTCTAGAATATCAAACACCGCACTAGCAACTAATACGATCGAATCCACTTATACAGATTCTGCGTTAAACCTAAAAGTCCCGGGTAAAACTCTCGGCACCCGCTACAATTCCCAGTGGTATATTTACTATACGCGCCTATCATAAAAATAGATCTAAGAGCTCCCGAACAAAACGGACCGCGCCTTCTCTCTCGACGCGATGAAAAAGACTACCTAATTTTTCTAGGACGCTCTCGACTCCCACCGTTCAGCAAGCTCGGACGTTCAACACGCACGAACTTCATCCCGTATCGGCCGAGCCGAGTGCCATCTAACGTCGATGCCTGACACTAACGCTTTTGCGCGAACACAATCGTTTCACTCAATCCATGGCATAAATGTTGTCACATAAATAAGTTAAATAACTACATAATTATACTGGTGCTGCTTTATCTAAAAACAAATAACTACTAAAATAAAGGATCAAATACGGAATACATATATTAAAAATGGACGAGTAAATACAATTTCTATTTTCAAGAAGAAAACAAGAAATTGACAACAAAAACAACGACTTTAACAGATTCAATTACAAAAGCGATATTTAAAAAAAATGGATGGTAAACTGAAAACAATTATTGAAAATAAATCGAACAGAAAGAACAGAAAGAACGAAGAAAGGGACGTATAGCTTTTATAAAATATGACAAACTGATTGTAAAGGGCGGAGCAGGTGGGATACTAGATAAAAGTTACAGAATACAACGCCATAGAAAAAATATGCAGGAACAGATCTGACTCAGAATCAGATATAAATAAAGAGTAGCAATTAACACACATCGGAAACTGGAAAATCAGAACAAATATAATAAAAATATTTAATAAGATAACCAAAACTATCAAACCTTCCTCAAACCGGCTGGTCCCCATACCCCATTCCCCCCTAAACCACTGAGAACACAAGTTAAGCTCACCGAATTAGAGTTAGCACTCTCAAAAATAAAGTGGATATATTAGGTTTAAGTGTAGTTAGAAGACAAGGTAAAAACATTGAAGATCGAATCCTTTCGAAGCGCCTTTATAATTCAGAATGTATTCCTATACATTCTGAATTATAAAGGGGTTTCATGGTTAAAACATTTACAAAGAAGCATAGACAAATTCTCTGGTATATCAGAAATAATATCTGTACTTAATATGCGTTTACCAGGTTACAGGAACAAATGGTCGGTTATTTTTTTTTGTAAAAAATACTAGTAATAACATTACTAATATTCCCTTTAACCACTTCTGGTAAGCTTAAAATGCTTGTGTTAGAAGTGGTTCACAACAGTAGTCGAATGGCGGATTTGAACCCACGATCTTTCGAGTTCGCGGTCCGCGCCCTGCCATTAGGCTACTGACGCTTCAATTATTCAAGTATATGCTCCCACTGAACAAGAGGATTAATGGGTTAGAGACTTCTTCTATGACCAACTGTCATCAGTTTTACAAAACACACACAAAAAGTTTTAGTTATAGGAGATTTCTCAACAAACTGGTGACGAAAATGTAGTAGGCGAATTCAGTTTTGGTAGAAGAAGTAAAAAATGGAGAAAGGATGATAAAAATAGCGTTGGAAAAGAATCTTGCATTCATGAACAGTTGTTACAAAAAATTTCCAAAATATACAGAAATGAAATAGATTACATAGCAACTAACAAGAGAAAAGTTTTTCAAGATATAAGCATTCTAACTCAATTTAATATTAACACCAACCATTGCATGGCGAAAGCAGTAATAAATAGTACAGAACCAAAAAAAAGTAGAAACGAATTTGACGTTAAAGTCAACGTTACAAAGACAAATATTTAGTAAACAAACCAAAAAATTAAGTAGAAGAAAATTATAACAATGTAATAAATGAAATATATGGCCCACTATACAAGAAATTCTCAAAACCCAAGACAACTCATGCCGAAAATGAAACTATAAGATTATTAATCTTATAGTAAGAAGATTGAAAACTACTCCTAAAATTAAGAAAATATAAACAAAACCTAAGGGCTATAGTAGAATTAAGTAAAAAATTCAATAGCATCAAAAAAGACAGAACTAAAAAATACATATCAGTTTTTCTACAACCAGAAATAGAAAAAGCTGTCAATAGTCAAAAGTACGATAAGGTACCTGGACCAGATCAGATTACAAATGAAATGATTGAAACCTCTGTTAGTTCACTGGAAAAGCTAAGAAAACTGACATAAATATACAACTCTATTTTAAGCACGGAATCTATACCATATCAATGAACCAAGATTACAATCATACTATTACACAAAGAAGATAGGAACATAAATGAAAATTACAGGCCTAGAAGCCTCATGTCGAATATTTATAAAGTGTTCTCTTAATTGATTTTAAATAGAAACAAAAAGGATAATGGACGCACAACAACCGATAGAACAAGCTGGTTTCGGAGCGGGGTTTTCACCTACTGATATATGATCAGTAGGTGAAACCGCCATGTCATTAAACAGCCAATAGAAGTATGCCAAGAATACGGTAAAGCTTTGTACATTGCATTTGTGGACTATAGCAAGAAGTGCTAAAAATATATACGTATAATTAAAAATATATACGCGAAAAACATAGCGCAAATAAAACTGGAAACATTCGGCGAAGAGTTCCCAATAGCTAGAAGAGTGAGGCAAGGAAATTCGCTATCCCAAAAATTTTCTCTGTAGTATTGGAAAGCATATTCAGGGATCTCGAGTAGGACAATTTTGGCATCAATATCAACGGCAGGCAACTTAACCATTGAAGATTTGCGGATGATATAGTCCTCATAAATGACATCGCTGATAAGCTCCAATGTATGCTAAACAGTTGACGAAGGCAAACAGAGTAGTTGGTCTTACTATGAATAAATCAAAAACAAAAGTAATGACAAACAGGAAATAAATAGCTATAAAATTAGATCATCAGGATATTTTTCACCTACTGATCATAAGCATGTCATTAAACAGCTAATAGAAATATGCCAAGAAAACTGTAAAGCCTTGTACATTGCATTTGTGGATATAGTGAAGCATTTGATTCTATTAAACATGATTTGCTTTAGGGGGCACTAACCTAGCAAGGAGTCCTAAAAAAATATACGTGTAATTAAAAATATATACGCGAATAACATAGCACAAATAATAGTGGAAACAGTCAGCGAAGAATTCCCAATAGCTAGAAGAGTGAGGCAAGGAAATTCGCTATCCCCAAAACTTTTCTCTGCAGTCTTGGAAAGCATATTCAGGGATCTCGAGTAGGACTAATTTGAAGCTTCTATGTCTGCCAGAAGTGCCTTAGAGTTTTGATGATCGGTCAGTCAGTGAGTGAAAATATTAAGAAACTTTGACTAGTTATAATTCTTCAACTACTGGTTTAAAATTAATTAAATTACCGAGTTTATACAATGCATACTTGGTTACTAAAAATTAAGGCTTCTAGTCTTATCCACACTGCTTCGAGAAAAGGATGGTACGGCCGTGCCGCTGTTTTTTCGACTTGGCGGGGGCACTACCGTGCCCCCAGATAATATAAATTCGTGAACTTATACCTAAATATGTAAACATGTATGTTGTATTTAAATAAAACTAAATTTACGGATTTTATCGCGTATATTAACTTATTTTATATTCCCGACGTTTCGAGCACTTTACAGCACCCATGGTCACGGGGGAGACTGAGTGTATGACGTCTCAATGTCATAGTTAACCACGGGTACCTCCAGATTAAAATTTATTAATTTTTGTACCGATCTACGCAGTATGAACTTACAGTATAATGAAGTCTTGCAGTTCTATGCTTGTGTTGGGATTTAATTTTATTAATTATGGGATCCCAAGCAGATGGTAGCACCCAGCCATCTTCTTTATTGAAATTAGGATGTCTTTTGATTTCAATAGCCACGCGAATCATCCTTGGAAGGAACCAGTGTTATTTAGCGAGAATTTGTGGTCTAATGTAGTGACGGGGGCGATCCCGTACATGTTCGTCGAAGCGTTGATTCTTCACATCAGCTGTGTTCTTTAACGTGGGGTTTTATGGATCTTTTGGTTTTTCCTATAAAAGATGGACCACATTCACAATCAAGCTTGTACACTCCTGCATCTTGCAGAGGGACATTACATTGATGACTGATGGTGAAAACTGACTAATCTTCTTCGGCGGTTTGAAGTATGTTTTAATGGAAGCACGCTTCAAGATGTAGCCAATCTTGTCACTGATACCTCTGACATATGGCAGTACAGCAGGCACTCGCTCGACTGTGGCCGGCTTCACTCGTTCCCTGTGACGTAGTTGCGGGACCCGAAGCTTATTGACGTGCGAATCTTGCTTGACGTGTTGGAGCTCGGCGGCCAAGTGTTTACTGTCACAGATCCCTCGTGCTCTCTGAAACAAAGATTTACCCACGGTATCTAACTGTGAAGGATGGTGATGAGAATCACCGTTTAAATATCTATCTGTATAGGTATTTTTTCTATACACAGTGTGGCTCAAGGTGTTATCAGGATTCCGAATTACTAACACATCTAGAAAAGCTAAAGAATTCTTTGCCTCCATTGTGAACTGAATTTTTAAATTTATGCATTTAGGATGGTCTAAAAATGCATTTAATTTATCTAAAGTAGAATTGTGAAAGTATCGTCTACGTATCGCTTGTAGAATCTCGGGCTTACGGGAGAAGTAAGCAGGGCTTTCTCCTCAAAGTCCTCCATAAATATATCGGCGACAATATGAGATACAGGTGAGCCTATCGCCACGCCATATACTTGCTTGTAGAATTCTTCCTTCCACAATAGGTAACCAGATGTAAGGCAGTGTCTGAGTAATACTGCATATTTTACGGGCATGTTGTTTTCCTTTAGCTTTCTAGTAACAATCGAGATGCAGTTTTCAAAAAGTAAGCATATGAACAGAGACTGCACATCAAAACTGACCATACGTATAGTTTGATTGTCTGCCAGATGTAGGTCTTTAATGTCACTGACAAAATGGGAAGAATCCTTTGTGTGTGCTCTTGTATGTCCCTTGCGCGGTGAGAGAATTTTCGCTAAGTGTTGAGCCAATCTGTAAGTTGGTGAATCGATTTGGCTCACTATGGTACGTAGTGAATCATTGGGCTCGTGTATTTTTGGTAACCTGTATGGGTTATGTTACGTCTAAGTTCAGCGCCTTAACCGAATTTACACAATCTGTAAAGTGCTCGAAACGTCGGGAATATAAAATAAGTTAATATACGCGATAAAATCCTTAAAAATTAGTTTTATTTAAATGTAGTAGTGTTCGCGTAAATATAAGAAATAAGAACAAAAACAATATTCGTGTTATAGTCTAAAATAATAATAAAAGAATCGGCATTATTACGTATATTTATAGATATAATTTAAGTATATAATGTAAATTTATTTATATAATTTCACCCTTTTTCTTCTTTATTTTTTATTTTTGCTGTATCTATTTCCTTTTGGCCTAATGGTTGACTGATAGAAAATACCATATGGCATTATGTCCGCCATATGCGCCGGTTAGTTAGCATATAAGTATAAATAAATAAAATAAAAATAAATAATTAAATGAAATTAAGCTGCAAAAACAAAAGGGACACCAACATATTATAAGGCTGTTTTAAACCTTTTTGTATCTTGTTAGTTTGACTGTTAACATTTTTATCAAACAGAAATATTTTAGTACTCGTTTCCAATACTATAATTTTACTTGATTTTTCCAAGATTTTGTGTTTACCAAAGTCAATATTATAGTTACTGTGAATGTTTATCTAATAAATGTTTCTTAAGGTAAAAAAATGTTTCAAAATTGATAAACATACAATTCATGTTATTATGTAATATTGTCAATGGGTTAAACATAAAATTGTTTTTTTTTTATATAGGATAGGGTGATAAACGAGCACACAGTCCACCTGATGGTAAGTGGTTGCTGTGGCCCATAGACATCTACATCTATCCTCGTTTGCGAAAAAATGCAGATGTGTTGTCACCGTTGAGGACTAAGATGGAATGCCTCTTTTCCAGTAAAAAGGGTCTCCGGTTCTCTACACTCACCATACGAAACACAGCAGTGTTAAGCTGCTATTTTACGTTGGTATTCTGTGAGAGCATGGTCCTTCCTCATCGAGCCGACCCATGCGTGCTACAACTATACTACTAATATAGCTGGAGCATGGCTCTATCACGTACAAAATTGTAAAAATTGTACTTAAACTTTGTAAGAAAGTAACCTTGATAGAATGTGATCGGATTATTTTCGACATATCTGAAAGACCACATAAAGACTACTTATAAAAATTATGCGTTAGTTTCTTTAAAACAAACGTTGTTTTCTTTTAATCATTTATTTTATTTCTACAACATTATATCAGATGGACAAAATCATTGGTAACACACAGAATCCAAGGAACCAGAGGTAAGTACTTAAGTATAAACATACCAAGTAGCTCTCATTGCGAATTATTTGTTATGATAAAAATATTGATTAATTCATTTCTTACAGCCTTTCAATGTCCACTGCTGAACTTTGGTCTCCAGCATAGATTGCTTTACCTATACAAAACGTATTTACGAAAGTTGTAATGCTTGACAGGCTGGTTCACATTCCGACGTTTTTTCAAAGTACAATTAACTTAGATACTATTTAGTTGGTTGTTACTTTGACTTATTAATAGAAATTAGAGCTTAAGTTTAAATATAGAAGTAAAGAATTTAGAAATGAGTTGGGGTATGACTCGAACTTTAGGCCTCAGTTTCAATAGCCTATCATGTAGAGGATGTCATAGTGGTCATGGTTGAATAGTGTTCTCGTTTTCAGTAAAAAGAGGTCTCGTTTTCAGTATAGCTGCAGCGTGGCTCAATCACGAGCAAAATTTTAAGATTTAATTTAACAAGTATTTATACATATAACATGGTTGTATTTTTTTCGTTAGTATATATTACTGTTAAAGCTTGGGGTTCGAGACAATTAAAAATTGCCGACTGAATTAACAAAATTGACACTTTAATTACAGAACACTAATTACAACTTAAAACCACACTAATAACACAACACAATTGTACTACTGATAACTTTAGTTTGCAGTTGTATCGCTTCGAAGTATTCGCTTGTATCGCCGACTCAACATTGGCCCCTGTCGCTTTTTCTTTTTGTGCCTAATGCAAGGCTACCCCCCGGAAGCCGGGGAGAGAGGTGGTGAAATCTCATAGCATACCACGCAGCCGCCTGCGTGGTATGCATGTATACGCCACCTGTGGGACTGGATCTGGCATGTATGGCCTCTTCGCCGCATCGGAAACGACCCCCTTTAGAGAAGGGGACGCGGGACATAACCGCACGGGGGTGGTGGTGCCAGAGAAGTGACTATGTGGGAGTCGCATGAGCGAGAATGCACTCACCGTACGGAGACGGAGAGCACGGTCTGCTAACATATCCGCACGGGGGCGGCGGTGCTAGCTGTGGTGAGACGAGACGGAACTGATATTTTATTCCTCGATTGTGCCTGTAGTGTTCGGTCAGCCAGCGGACCCCGCCAACACACGATCGCACGGGGGCGACGGCGCAATCGGAATGACCCCGGTCGCGTGCTATACCGGCCTTATATAGGACCTCAGATAGTTCCAGAATCTTCTACTGTAGAAAAATGTAGAGTGTTCGAGTACAAACTGGTCCCGATTGACTAGGTGTCGATAGTTCTAGAAAGTTCCATTATAGACATTTCTAGAAGGATCTGGTTCAGCTACTTGATACCGGATAATTTTTGCAACTATTTAAAAAAGTTTTTAATAGAAATAATACGTTACGTATCCATTCTTAATTGAAGTTTCTGTTATTTAATGGGTGCAAAAATTACGAAATTATTAGAAATCATATTAAAAAATATTATATAATGCTTACTAACCTTTTATAAACATCATGAGGCTTTTATTTAGGAATATTTCTACATAATATGTAATACTAGACGAGTTGTATATAAAAAAAGTAGAAGAGAATACCAGTGTTTTTCTCTCAAATACATAAATTTTACTAAGCGAGGGCATTATCGAGAGGACGCTGGGTACTCCCGCCGCGCCCCCAAGCATTAAAACGCCGGGCCGCCCCACCGGGCGCGGCTACAGTTTAATGTTTTGTGAAAACTATTAGTCGGAGATTGCGGCGTATCTCGGGCGCAAGACTCGCATAAATTTGGTGCGAGTTCAACCCTCCCGCCACTCTATGTCCTGGCGTGGGGTTGAGCCCTATTATTTATCGCTTGAGTATTGAGTACATATAATTGAGTATAGTATGTGAGCATTAGAGTTTACTCAAATTTTAGTAACAATACCAATAATCTTGGCCCAAAGTTACATTTTTGGCACCTTTCAGCCTTAGCTTCTTTGTTTCTTCTTAACGTGGGATAATAATGAATACCTTCTACTCACACAAGGTTATGTTAGATTTCTACGGGTCCCACGGTAGTCACCATAAGTTTTTATGAGGGGTCTGCAGATCTCAGTTAGAAACGCAACCAGGACCCCACTCTCACTTTGTTTTACTGGAAGCACGTTCCTATGGTAGTACTAGCTTGCTGTCGCATTGCTATCACAATATCTCGAGACCGCTTTGGAGTCATCGTTCTCTTCAAGTTTAAATTTCAGGGCCCCATTTCTGGTAGAGAAAAACAAACTAATACCGTAACAATAAACTGAGCTAGGTGTATTGTAATATAAACCGTCTATAATAATGATAGCTTCATCAGAAAATAGAATATATTCATATAGCTTATGTGCGGAATAAATTATTCATTACATTTTTTCACACGGAGTCACAAAATTTAACTAGAGGGCCAGAAAAAAATTGTAGTAAATACTAAAATAATTATCCTAAATATGAAATTGTTTTATTTTATCAGTGTTTTATATTTTGGGATAGCCTTTACATTGCAATGTGCCTGATAGTAAATGGTATGATTTAATGTTGAATTCCACGATAGTACTTTTATATATAAAGTGGATACGGCACTGATTTACACAACTATATTTAAGAAAGAGAATCCTAGAAACGGAGAGAAATCCAGCGGAACTTTTTTTTAAATATTTTTAAATTAAATAAAAATAATTAATAGAAAATTTACAATATATGTATGTATAAATAAATATAAAACACATTTTGAAAAGAGAATGGTAGCGATCACCGCATTTTGAGGCGTTCTTATCAATCATGTATTCTAACATAATATGCGAGAAACCTAATTGAAATTGTAAATCCCAATTTAGCAAGCCCTAATGATAGACCTGCTTTGCTTATTTTGGGCACATGTGAAGAAAGGACTAACGAGCACGCAGCACACATAGTGGTAAGTATCTACCACCGCGCATGAACAACTGCAACACCAGGAGAATTCCTGGTGGAATAGCTCTTTTCTTGAACGTCTGTAGTTGTATTGTTCCGAAAAAAATGGCTATGTTAGCCAATTCTACGAAAAATTAGTGCGAGGAAGAAAACTTCTGATAAATTGCACAGTGATGGACCGTCAATCATCCATGAGATAAATGTATGTAATTACATACATAACGAATGCGCTAATCTAAAGATAAGCCTATTTATTCTTGGCTTAAAGACAAAATAATCGTTTCGTATCCGTTTGGGAAAAACTGACCGGTATTACGGAAAGCTCTCATTAACTCTCTTAAGTTGGAGAAAGCTTAACTCCACACTATAATCCTTATAGTATGAAAGTTGTATATACTTTACTACATACTTTTAATACCTATATATTATACTTTGCTTCCCGGGTTTTTACCTTCCTCGGTAATTCACTGTATTCCCTACATTAAGGTACACCGAAAGGAAAAATATATTCCATATAAAGGTCTTAGTGCCTAGAAATTGCTGTGAGACGTAGGACATGTTAAATGACCTGAGAAAATGAGTCTCCACTCCATTGAGATTAGCCGTGACGTTGAGTAGTTTCTAGCTCCAGACAGTACAACGCTAACTACATTATTTTATTACTCTGTGCACTTCCCTCCGAGACATTTTGTAATTTAAGTTAACTGTTATACAGTGTAAATTTTAACATGAAACGTTTTATAAAGTGGCCTCGTAACTTAGAACCAATAACCAAAATAATTTGTTTATGTTATGAATATTACAAAACAAATGAAATTCAACGGTGTATTCGGATATAAAATTTAAGGAAGTTTAAATTGTCAGTTAATAGATTGCGATATTTCGCAGAAATTGTAATAAATGATTTATAGCAACCGCTCAGGCGTCGACATTTTATTGGACCAACTTAGTCAGACCTATGGTCAAAGCCTAAGAGTATAGTAGGTCAGGCCAAAGACAATATTTTTTTAAATGATGATGAAATATAACTTAGACTCACTACTATGTCCTTGTGCAAAAATAAAAAGTTATCTACAATTAAAATATCGAATTATTTGTATGAATATCAAGTGATTGAATATCCATACCATCCCGTGGGTCTCGTAAGAGGCGACTAGATTTGGAGAAAAGTGGTATTTTTAAATAACCGTGAGTTATAAAGTTTTATTATAGACAGTTGGACGACAAAAAAAATCGATCGATAAATGCTTATAAAAATTACAAAATACCAAATGACTAAACTCAAATAACTACTATGTAAAAAGAAACCAGGACATATAAACACTCGAGATTTCATAAAGAAAAGATATATACTTAATATGATATGATTATAACGATATCGTAATATATATCTTCTAAATAAAAAAACATCAATCATGGGTGCATACTTTATTAGGTACGCTTCTTTTACCAACACCATTTTTTGCTGAAAACAACTTCGCTGTAAAATTCACGATATTTCTTAATTATAACATAAACGGTATTAACAGTTATTTATATAAGTACCTATGCAATTACATGTTCACGATTTTTTTAAACTAATGGATGTCTTTTAACATATCTTATAAAACATGCCTTATAATTATCGCTTACCTAATATTTACGAATACTTACATAATCAAATTAATAACTTACGTGCAATAATGCATGGGCATCAATCTTGGCGCTCACTATTCAACCACTCTCAACTATATATCAGTATCTATAGAACATCTGGTTACGCTTGGCACAACTGAGCAGGTATCTATACCTTACTTATTTGTAATCTAAGTTCTGAACACTTTTATCTGCGCTAGCACTTCTTATTAGTTTGTGCTCTTATCTATTGTCCTCAGGGGTCCCTTCTAAATATTAATATACTCTTTGGCGGAGTCTAAAACTTTGATAAGTAGATCGCCGAAATGGATATGCTGATGCTTGACAGATTAATTTCAAATAATTATAAAATAATTTAAATGACCTCAGTAGTGTCATATAAATTTTAATGCATTTCAACGCATAGAGATAATATAGATGGAGTGGAGAAGCCATATGCTTTTCTGCAAGTGGAACTGACGCGCTGTTAGAAAGAGAAAGAAGATGAGAGTTGCTGTCTGTCCTTCTCTAACAACAACAGAGCGCATGCGCGGTATTATTTTGTCATGTTAGGTTAGCTTGACAACATGCGTCGTTAGAGAGAGACAGATAGCAATCTTGATCTTCTCTCTCTTTCTAACGAGAAGTCACATTTGCGGCTGGCTTCCCTATTCTATCTATATTATCTCTATGTTTCAACGACAGCAGAAGTATATTTTGATTGTTTTGTAATTTATTAATTTAGTTTATAATCAAAATATTTAAAATATTTTTTGTTTGGATTTCATTCTAATAATATTAAAACACGTTACTATTCTATTCATCACTATAATATCAGATTTGAAGTTGACAGATCGATAAAAGATAGTGAGACGAAGAGGAAGTCAGAAACAGTAACAGTGTCGAAAATTGGTACTTAACTCAGTTTTAATTCAACTTTTTTAGTCTCGTTTTAGTTTTCTTTCTGCTCGGTGCAAATATGTTTAGACTCCAAAAAAGTCTGTACACATTTATTTTAACAGTACTGGTGGCTTTCGTAGGACCAAGCGTAGGTGTGTACTAAACTGTTTTAAGTAATTGCAAATATAGTTTATAAGGTTTTAGTTAATGGAAGAAGGGAACAATGAGTTGAATAACAGACTTTGTTTATGAACGTTATGATTTAATTAAACACTTAAACGAGGGGTTGAATATTTATATTTATGAAGCTGTAGTATTTTTTGAATTTTATTAAATCTTGAAAAATCTGTTCATCTTATTGTTTTTGGCTTTACATCTTTGTCTAGATGGTTGTCCTTGTGTATTTCTTTTTGTAAACTGCCATTACAATACAGGAGGAAATCCTAGTATGGGGGTTTTATAAGATTAAATATTTATATAGATATAAGTACTATCGCGTTATTAGTTATGTTCTCAGATACTATTTATTCCATTTTTGTTAACTCTCAAAAACAGTGTTTTTTTTTTAATTTGTAATGCGTAACACCAAGTTGTTGTGTATGATGGTGGCATAGGTTAATTTGTCTTACTATATTATGGTCTCATAAAAAAGAATTTGCAAACTCTCGATGGTGATATCGTTCAGCGAGCTGTAGAGAAGATATGTGCTTGGAGTTTGTGTGTGTGCTTGGAGCAACAAGAACTGATTAGGAAAAAGAATCAGCTACATACATTGACTAATTAATGGGGTATTAAGAGAGCCGATGGATGTAGGTGGCTCATAAATATGCTTTATTTTCTTTGGTGATATAAATAAGGCAAATTCTTCCTACAATGTCTTAATATGCGCAGCTGTGGATGTCAGAATAGTAGTTGTAGTATCGACGTTTATTTAAGAAAAGAGAGTTTCTTGTGTTGCACATAGTGGATTTGTTTTAAACAAACGGAGTCGATTGAAAAAGGTGAGTCAGGATCGTGCTTCCTGTTTATGCCAGTCTCAATCAATTAATGTTCAGCGGTGGCCTTTAGTATGATAATGAAGTGTGGTCTTCACGCCATGACACGTCTATTCCAACAGTTATCACTTCTGCGTCAGATATGACCAGCTAATTTATTAAATATATATTTATAAACTTTATAATAATACAGAATAACCTTAGTATTCGGCATATTTCTTTTAACGCAATATCATCGCAATAATTGTAAAATTTAATACCGCAAATTGCTTAAATTCCTTGAGGCTATTTCAATATTTAACCCATATACTGAAAGAATTATAGAGCAATCAGTCCTCCGCGCTGTTCCAGTGTGTTTTGTGTGTGGAAGCCATGAAACCTTTCTTGGCATTTTTCATAGTCGCTTCTTACGATACCCATGGCCTATGGATATAGTTAATACTTTATGGTACATTGACAATATCATCATCATACAACTTTACAGCTCTTCATAAGTCTACTGCTGAACATAGGCCTCTTCCTACGAACACCACAATGTAAGGCCCTGAGCTACCTGTATCAACTTCCTGCATATGTTACCAGGTTGTCAGTACATTTAGTGGGGGGCCGCCTGGCTTAACCAGGTTGCCACTCAAGAACGTTTCTTTCTGATCGGGTGTCGGTTCTTCGAGCTATATGAGCTTCTTTAGCTTAGTAATGTGTTGCTTTATCCACAATATACTAATATTAATTTTATGTCTTGTTTAGCGTACGATGAATATCATAGGATTGGAAAACACTCAATCTCAAAAGAACGTGCTGTGGGTTCTGGGCCGGACCTCGTTGAGCACTCGGCACAGTATTGGATAGACGAAGCTCAAGCAGGTATCAAGGCGCGACAGAAGCGATTGCGTGGTGCTAGTGGCTCAGCACGGAACGTGGTAATGTTCCTGGGAGATGGCATGTCGGTGCCTACATTGACTGCTGCGCGCACCCTGATGGGGCAACGTGACAACCGTCCCGGCGAAGAATCGCAACTTGCCTTTGAGGCTTTCCCAACCGTCGGCCTTGCTAAAGTAAGACGTCAATATTTCTTCTCGTTTTTTTACTATTGACTCTATATCATTTAATTACGTTTCATCCAGAAGCATGACATTTGATTTAATGGATAATAGACGCAGGTACGTCTATGTGCAATAATATTTATTTACCGTCAGTCCACTTGCTCTTTTGTTATCATTCTATAAAACATGTTATAAATGATTATCACTACAGACATACTGCGTGAATGCACAAATCGCCGATTCGGCGTGTACAGCGTCAGCGTACCTTTGCGGCGTGAAAGCTAACCGCGGCACCATCGGCGTGACAGCGGCTGTCCCGCGTTACCACTGCGTCGCCGCAGAAGAAGAGCAGAACCAGCTGAGCTCTATCGCTGCGTGGGCCTTGGAAGACGGAAGGGACGCCGGTACACACCACTTCCTCTATAAACCAACTTTTTTTTTCTTCAATCTGGACATAGCTTCTCCCACTGCAGAGAGGAATTTCTTTTAATGTCGCGCTAGGCAGGTGGATTGATGAACGAAGTACCAAAGGTTTTACCACTAACTTTGTGACCTGATTTCTATTGCCGGTCTGGGTATTCCACGTCTGGCGTAATCGAGATGATTACACTGTCATCTAACGGAAGCTATACGATTTTTTTGATATTTTTCATAGTCGTTTCTTACGACAGCCATCAGATGAAATTGGGTTATGAATTTTCTTATACCGCCATCACATGGCTATTCAGATGACTCAATTATCATCATCCTCAGATTTAAGTTAACTGCTGAACATGGATCTTTTTAAGAATATTTCATATTTTGTGCACTATTCGGAAAATACTAGGTTGATTAATATGTTTTTGGAATAGGACACATCAATGAGTTATAGAAATGCGTTCTATTTTTTTTTCGAATTTTAAATTCGTTAGAAGCTAAAAATGTTTTTGAAGAACTGCATTCTGCTTTGGAAGACAATGCTCTATACAATTCTATAGGAGAATACTGGTGCGCTGAATTTAAACGCGGAAAACCGTCGCAATGACGACACTTGCTCTGGGTGTGTAATAACGGCCGCTACGCAAGAAAACGTAAAAAAATGTAAAAGAAACTGTTAAAGTATTTACCTTAACAGTTCTTGACGTATGAACATCCGTTATTGAGCTAAGAGTTGAGATGCTGGAGCTTTCGTTTGGGATAATTCAATTTATTTTAACTCATATCTTAAAATTCAAAAGGTGGCCGCGCGTTGGGTTCCTTGAATGTTAACAGACGTCCAAGAGAAAACAGTTGATATTTCAATACTAAATTTAGCAGTAATTGAAAAAGATCCAGATTTATTTTTGCGCTAGTTTCGTAATTGTAGATAAAACGTGGGTACACCATTTTGACCAGGAGACGAAAAACCAAAGGAGGCTGTGGAAAAGATCGTTTTCTCTGTCAGCCAAGGGATTTAAGGTGTCTGCGTTCGCTGGAAAAATAGCCTCTGTCTTCTGGGGTGCAGAAGTTATATTAATGATTGACTATTTAAGTAAAGGAGAAACAATAACCGGAGATTATTAAGCACCATTAATCTAAAAAAAAACATATATATAAACATAAACACTCACGCCTGTCACCCAGAGGGGTAGGCAGAGACTACGGACTTCCATTTGGCACGATCCTGACAGACCTCTCTCGCTTCTTCCACATCCATATACCTACGCATACACGCTCGTCGGTTAAAGGTACTCTTGATTTGGCCCATTTTCAATATATCGCCAATTTGGTCGATAAACTTTCGCCTAGGGCGACCCTTCCCGACTCTGCCGTTCACCTCTGCAACATAAATTTTCTTTGTCACTCTTTCCTCATTCATTCTTTCTACATGACCAAACCACCGAAGCATTCCTTTCTTAATCCTGGTCACAACATCATCTTGCAAACCACACTCTTCTCTTATTAAACAATTTCTCACTCTGTCATTCAGATTCATCCCTAACATACTCCTTAATGACCGCATTTCTACAGCATTTATTCTACTCTCGTGCTTCTTCTGCCACACCCAACTTTCACTACCATACATTAAAGTAGGCACTAACACAGCATTGTGAATTGCCATACGTGCCTTTTTGGACACATTCTGACTTTTCACAATAGAGTGTAGAGCCCCATTCACTCTATTTCCTGCATTCACTCGTCGTTCTATATCCTTATCATAACTACCATCCCTGCTAAACACACATCCCAAATACACAAACTCATCTACTTGCTCTACCAACTCCCCTTCTATTCTTATTTCACATATCGTTTTACTTTCTTCTCTTTCAAAAACCATAACTTTCGTCTTACTTGCGTTCACTTTCATTCCCTTTTCTTTTAATGTCCTGTTCATTAATGTAACCATCATTTGCAACTCGGCTGCCGACGACGCAAGTATGACTTGATCATCGGCGTACAAAAGGCATTTGACGGTTAACTCACCCATTCTTAACCCGCATTCTTCTACTTTCAAATTTTCCAAACAACTGTCCATAAATAGGTTGAACAGCCACGGGGAAGCCACACAGCCCTGTCTGACACCTTTATGGATGCCAAACCAGTCCGAGTAGGCCCCGTTGATCCTGACACAGGCACTAGAGTCCCTATATAGTGACTTCAATGCCTGTATCAAGCCAGCGCTCAACCCAAATGAGTTCAGTGTTTGCCATAACACATCCCTATCCACTCTGTCATAAGCCTTCTCCAAGTCTATGAACGCACAAAAAACTTTTTGGTTTTTGGCCAAAAACTTCTCCGCGATCATGCGCATGGAAAAGACCTGATCCGTACATCCCATTCCCTTTCTAAATCCCGCTTGCACATCCCAAATTTTTCCATCAGTTTCTTTCATAACTCTTTCAATTAGTACCTTAGCATACAGTTTCCCCACAATGCTAAGAAGGCTGATACCACGGTAGTTTTCACAGTCCTGCTGTGATCCTTTTCCTTTATATATTGGTACTATCACGGCTTTGCACCAGTCTCCCGGTACCCGCTTAAGTTCCCAACATAAATTAAACAAGGTGTACAGCAGGTCTGCTACCACTCCTTCTCCAGCCCTTAGCATTTCGAGAGATACTCTATCATAACCGGCTGCCTTACCTGCTTTCATACTTTTCATTGCTTTCATTATTTCATCTATACTTATATCTCTATCTATTTCCTCTTCTTAATTAAAATCTTCTTAATCTAAAAAACTACGAAAAAAAAACTAAAGATTAAACGTCGAGAAAAATTGCATACTGGAGTCATGATAATGTAATCTGCTGGGTCTCAGTTGATGCAGCAACATTTTCTCCGTATCTAGCTCCGAGTGATTTTTAACTTTTTACTCACCTGAAAGAACACTTGCGTGGTATAAAATTTAATTTTAAAAAATTAAATTTAAAATGTGCTGTAGAGACAATTTACCTAGAGTTTCATTGCTTTCCCAAAAACTTATTGATAAACCTAGTATGTTCATACTCAGCAGGCTCAGCAGGCCGGTTTGTGTGCGCAAAAATAAGCATTGGTAATAATGCTCTACTATTTATATTGTTTAGATTAAAGTTAGAAGTAGTGGGCTTTGTTAGTGCATGCAACCATGTGCATTATTTAATTCTTACATACTGATCTTGTTTAATTTACTGTAATATAATTTTCCGGACCGATACGACTTAGGAACCTTCAAGAAAAGAGCTTACACCTTTCTAAAAGGCCGGCAACGCATTTGCAATTCCCCTGGTGTTGCGGTTGTTCATGGGCGGCGGTAGTCACTTACTATCAGGTGAGCTGCATGCTCGTTTGCCTCCTATTCTATAAAAAAAAGAATGATATTCCATAAAGTAATCACCCCCTTTAATAAATATTTTGCTGTTTATTATCGCAAGTAAACAATTCCCATTGCTTTTATTTACCTACATATAAACTAAATATAATAACTAAACGACCGATAAGACATGAAGGAAGTCGAGGGATGCAAGTGCCTCCGGACTGTGCTTTGTGGCATTCCTTGGGGTAGGCCTATGTTCAGCAGTGGACTTCTGAAAAGCTATAACGATGATGATGGTGATGATTATAATAACTTAATCGAGATTGATATATATTTTTTAAATAATTGAATCACCTTATCAAAACGCATTGCAACAGGAATAGTGACGACAACGCGCGTGACGCACGCGTCGCCCGCGGGTGCGTACGCGCACACGGCGGCGCGCGATTGGGAGAGCGACGCGGACGCGCGAGTCGATTGCGGGACCGATGCCGTGCAGCGTGACATCGCACACCAGCTCGTGCACTCTTACCCTGGCAACCAGTTCAAGGCAAGTCATTTAATTTATATGAAACGAAGTTTATGGCGTATATTAACTTATTTTAAAGTCCCGACGTTTCGAATACTTTACATCGCCCATGGTCCAGAGGGACTGATTGTACGATGTCCCAATGTCATACGACGGCTAAATTCAGTTTAAAATTATTAATTTTTGGTCCGATCTACGCATAATGATCATATCTGCAGAAGTCTTGCATTTTTATGATTGGGTTTGGATTTAATTTTATTGATTAAGGGTCCCGAGCAGATAGTAGCACCTAGCCATCTTCTCTGTTGAAATTAGGATGTTTATTGATTTTAATAGCCTCGCTAATCATCCTTTGAAGAAATATGTTTTTAGCGAGGATTTGTGGTCTAACAATCATCTGATATAGTGACGGGGGCAATCCCGTACGTGTTTGTAGACTGCAAATTTCACGAAGCGTTGATTCTTCACATCAGCTATATATACTTTTGACGTGCGTTGTAATGCGGCTCTTTGACATTTTAGTTTGTTCTATGTGAAAGAGACCAAATTCACAATCATGTGAAGTGATAATACACTTAACTGATGGGAAAAACAGACTAATCTTCTTCAGCAGCTTGAAGTTCGTTTTAACGGAAGCTCGCTTCAAGATGTAGCCAATTTTGTTAGTGACACCTAGGAAATATGGGTAGTACAGCAAGTATTACCATTATCATTATTATTACAGTGAATTTGTTTTATAAAACAAGGGTGACGAATAAGCCACATTCCACTTGTAATGATAATGACAATAGAGTAGAATAAAATAGAATAGAATAATTTTTTATTCAATATTGATTATTACAGAATACTTATTGAAAGTCATTTTTTATTTACCAGTGGTTCGGAAAATACCTCTGTCCTGGGAATAACCAGCAAAAAACTCAGCGGGACTTTTTTTTCAAACATATTTCACTTAACAATAATTTCGTTTATACAATTTTTAAATGTTTTTTCATAGAACCAGCATGATGACAATCACCTTATTCTGAGGGGTTATTTACATTCATGTATTCCTTGATATTATAATAACCCTTTTTGTACAGTGTTTCGTAAACAAAACTTTTAAACTTGTTTATTGACAAACTTTGAATATGTTCTGGGATTTTTTTATAAAAGCGTATACATTGCCCCATAAATGAATTACAGATTCTGTGGAGTCTAGTAACTGGCATTATAAGCTTATGTATGTTCCTAGTGTTTAATGAAATGAAACTTAAATAAGACATTGATACTAAGAACAGATTAATTTACACAATATAACAAAAATATAAGTTATACATAAATATGAAACCTACAACGATTCTCATTTTTATCAAAAGAAAATTAAAAACTACCCTACAAGCCACCTGATGGTAAGTGGCATTGCAGATCACAGACACCTGCCGCTAACTCCAATTAAAGAAGATGATCACATAGTCCACCTGATGGTCAGTGGATACTGTAGCCCATTGTCATCTACATCTATACTTGATTAAGAATAAAAGTTCAGATGCATTGTCCTTCTTCAGGACTAAGATAGAATGCCTCGTAACCAGTAAAAAGGGTCTTTAGTTCTCCACATTCACTATATGAAACCCAGTAGTATTAGGCTGCTCTTTTACGCTAGTATTCTGTGAAAGCGTAGTCTTGAACTTGAACCAGTTATTTAAGGGGTTTCAAATTACGCGAGCAACACAGGTTTGTTCGCTACAGGCACAAAGTCATTTCTTTTTGTTCTGCCAAGTGTTATTTTCTCTCTCTCTCGATTTATTTGAGATTGGCATACAAACTATATAACACGGTCGGGCCATCCCATTTGTGCTACATCCATAATTTTAGCATGGCTCTATCACTTGTATAAATTTATTTACTTCATATAATAACTTCGTATATGCGCGTAAAATTTTGTAGTGGCGTAAATTAAATACAAATACAAAAACATAAATGAGTTTAAAATTTCATGCGAGACGTGTTTCATCGTTAGCTTTGTTTTATACTTTGGACTCGTGGCATAATATATTTTTAGACTAAATTATTCGCTACTAATATAAATAGACAGTTTGTAAAGAAACTTAAACTCGTTCATTATTTACAAGGCATCGCTGAGTTTGTTAACAAGCCAACCGTCTGAGTTTAAAAAGTTTGTGTTTAGCCCTTTCAAGTTTTGATTCTATTAAAAATGCGTGCGTGTTTTCAAAGTTTTTAAGTAGGTTCTCAGATTTTCAAAGTTTTACGTTTCTCCTTTAAAACGTCTGACTCGATTTTATAAGTACTTAAGTAATAAATATTTAATGCATGATTTCCAAAATGGTGCTTCCATTACTGGCTTTAAATATTCCTCATTTATTTTATATTAAATTTTTGTAATGTAATATAAATATGTATTTTAAAATCTAAATTGATAACTACGTTAAATGTTTTTATCTAGTCAAATTATGCAGCGGCCGGAGGAAGTTTTAAAAATACTAATTTTATTAATTAAAAGATCGCTACAAGAACTCGCTTAAGACAAACTTAATACTATATGCTTAAAACTCACCGTTTCCGTTTATCCACTGTCAACTGATGCGGACATCTTGGTGGGTCTCGCCACCCGTAACTTTCTATAATTCAGTCACGAATAAAAACCACCACGGTTAACCAATATGGTTATAAATAATTTTACTGGTGAAGACTCCTTTTCTTCCAAGTAGTCCATCTAAGTAGGTTACCCTCTTACGTATTTCTACGAGTACAAGCAAATCGCAGAAAGTCGCTATAATTTCAGGCTACAAGGCAGATATTTATTCTTCAGAGGTAACAACGCGTCTATAACTTTCTTTGTTTGAAGTTAGCGCCAGGTGTCCATGAATTACAGTAGTAACCTTTCTATCAGATGGACTGTGAGTTCATTTGTCGCATCCGTAGTAATACTTGCTGTGTTTACTGAATTTTGCAAAAATCGTCACTACAAGTTTATTGTATCATAAAATACTTTCATAACGGATTTATAAACAACCGTACCGTACCGTACGTAATATTAAACGCTGTATTGCATACCGAGCGCAAAGCGCGTGGGTATGTTCTACTAACGCCTAAAAATCAAAATTCCACCGTTTTGTCGCATGAAATCGTATCCAGCAATCATATTACACATATAAATGATATAAAAAGCACATTGTTAGAAAGATAAATGATTGTTGAACTTATTAATATTTTTTTCAACTCGATTAATTGCTATTTTTAAATAAAAAAAGGGGTTTTAGTGGCTTATGGTGTGGATTTATCATGTCCCCAAGGCTTGTAAACACTATAACTTTTGTAAATATCAATTGTTTAACTCAATCTATTTATTAATCTCTTCATCTATCATGTGGGAAGCCACTGAATGTAAATGGCAGTGTAATTTTGTTTTGTTTAGCTATAATTAATTTTTTTCGGCTCGAAAATGGCGAAATTTTCGTTGATTTGATAGCCTCGTATAGAATTATTTCTGTAAATGGGGATATGCAGCCACAGAGTAGTTTACTCACTAACTCAGTTGGCCATCGCCATAGATTACTGTATATATCAGTTCGCCGCATTAGCTTGCTACATTTATATTTATCTATGGTTCGCCGTCAGTCGCCGTCGTGAGTGAATATTATTTCGGTTGTTTGCAGCGGCTCAAAAAGATCGCTGTACAAATACACAATATTCGAATAACCAAATTTCTTAAATACTTGATTATAATAATAATAACAGATTTTTTTATTACAATATTTTAAAAGCACAGAATAAATAATAGTAGTACGTACTAAAAGTAAGTAGTATCAATTTTTTTGTCATAGGTGAAATTTTCATGGTTTTCGAGGGTGTTGAAACCGATAGGGTTGTCGAAATGTAAATCCAAGATGGCGGCCGCAATATGTATAAATGTTTTCAATATGGGTGTCATTTTCATGGTTTTCGAGGGTGCTGAAGCCAATAGTGTTGTCGAAATGTAAATCCAAGGTGGCGGCTGCAATAGGTATAATTTTTTTCATCATGGGTGTCTTTTTCATGGTTTTCGAGAATGTTGAAGCCGACAGTGCTGTCGAAATGTAAATCCAAGATGGCGGCTGAAGTAGGTACCAATTTTTTCATCATGGGTGTCATTTTCATGGTTTTCGAGGGTGTCGAAGACGATAGTGCTGTCGAAATGTAAATCCAACATGGCGGCTGCAATAGATATCAATTTTTTCATCTTGGGTGTAATTTTCATGGTTTTCGAGGGTGTTAAAGCCGATAGTGCTGTCGAAATGTAAATCTAAGATGGCGGCTGCAAGGGGTATCAATGTTTTCATCATGGGTGTCATTTTCATGGGTTTCGAGGGTGTTGAAGCCGATAGTGCTGTCGAAATATAAATCCAAGATGGCGGCTGAAGTAGGTACCAATTTTTTCATCATGGGTGTCATTTTCATGGTTTGCAAGGGTGTTGAAGCCGATAGTGCTGTTGAAATGTAATTCCAAGATGGCGGCTGCAATATATATCAATTTTTTCATCATGGGTGTCATTTTCATGGGCTTCGAGGGTGTTGAAGCCGATAGTGCTGTCGAAATGTAAATCCAAGATGGCGGCTGAAGTAGGTACCAAGTTTTTTCATTATGGATATCATTTTCATGGTTTTCGAGGGTGTTGCAGCCGATAGTGCTGTCGAAATGTAAATCCAACATGGCGGCTGCAATACATATCAATTTTTTCATCATGGGTGTCATTTTCATAGTTTTCGAGGGTGCTGAAGCCGATAGTGCTATCGAAATGTAAATCCAAGATGGCGGCTGAAGTAGGTACCAAATTTTTTCATCATGGATATCATTTTCATGGTTTTCGAGGGTGTTGCAGCCGATAGTGCTGTCGAAATGTAAATCCAACATGGCGGCTGCAATAGATATCAATTTTTTCATCATGGGTGTCATTTTCATGGTTTTCGAGGGTGCTGAAGCCGATAGTGCTGTCGAAATGTAAATCCAAGGTGGCAGCTGCAATAGGTATAAAGTTTTTCATCATGGGTGTCATTTTCGTGGTTTTCGAGGGTGTTGAAGTCGATAGTGCTGTCGAAATGTAAATCCAAGATGGCGGCTGAAGTAGGTACCAATTTTTTCATCATGGGTGTCATTTTCATGGTTTTCTAGGGTGTTGAAGCCGATAGTGCTGTAGAAATGTAAGCCAAGATGGCGGCTGCAATAGGTATAAATTTTTTCATCATGGGTGTCATTTTCATGGGTTTCGAGGGTGTTGAAGCCGATAGTGCTGTCGAAATGAATTTAAACTACTTTTAAAAAAATCCGTTTAATCATGCTATACGTTATTTTTAATGCGAAGGTATGCTCAATTGGATTTACCAATATTTTTTAATAGTTACGAGAATATAAACCAGTCACTTTCAGAATAGATATAGATAGTTGCAGATGTACATTTTTGGTCTTTAAATACAGAATTTGAATTGCAGGAATGCAGTGACAGCTCTGCAACCCTCTCAAAAATTAGAGGTGTGTAGTCGGGTGACGTATGGAGACTAAGAGAAAGAGACGAGAAGGGTTCCCTTACAAAATACCGAAATAATTCTATGCGATGATATTTTGTGATTTTCTTTTAATGTCCTAATGTTCATAATTAATCTTACAACTTTTCTCGTTAAAGGTAATCTTGGGCGGCGGTAGACGTGAGTTCCTACCTGATACCGTTATTGACGAAGAGGGCACACCCGGGAGGAGGTCTGATGGTAAAAACTTAATCGAGCAATGGCAAACTGATAAAATTTCTCGCAACGTCAGTTACCAATACGTCTGGAACCGTGATCAACTTATGAGTGCCGTCGAATCACAGCCAGATTATTTACTTGGATTATTTGAAGGTAGTCATATGCAGTATCACATGCAAGCAAACAAGACTACAGAACCATCTCTTGCTGAGTTAACAGAGGCTGCAATTAAAGCTTTAAGTCGCAACGAAAAAGGTTTCTTTTTATTTGTAGAAGGTGGACGCATTGATCACGCTCATCATGATAATTTAGTACATCTGGCATTGGATGAAACTATAGAATTAAGTGCAGCAGTAGCTCGTGCAACGGAATTGTTGTCGGAGGAAGATTCTCTAATAGTAGTGACGTCAGACCATGCGCATGTAATGTCTATCAACGGATATACTCACCGTGGTGGAGACATACTCGGGCCTTCTGATGACTTGGGTGATGACGGAGTACCTTACATGACTCTTTCGTATAGTAATGGTCCTGGGTACCGTCCACACAGCAGCGAAGGTGTCCGTGAAGATGTTACCAAGTATGATTACCGTGAGTACCTTATTATTTCATTTTTCTGCATTATTTGTGTTTACGAGGAACAAACACAAGCTAGTGGTACCATGTTTTCGACTCTACAAATTCAATAGTTCATTCATGGCATGATGAATACGCTTTTACAACATAGTTTAACAGTCACCAGTGGTAAAAGTAGAAAACAATTTTAGTAGGAATCATTTTTACTCTATACATATAGCATAAAATTATTCTATCCTATTTTATGTTGTTTTGAAGTTTATTTGTAAGTTCCTGTTCCGTTTATAGTTTCCGAGGGTATTCAGAAATTGTAGCTCTGGTTAAAGTCAGTCATGAAGACATGAAAAGACATGATCGGCTCATTATTACGGAGACGAGGGTGATGGCTGCGACATACGTCATATTTGTGAACAGGTGCTTGTTGGGGTTTGTTTTCTCGTAACTTAATCTGAGCTTTAACTTAATCTTTTAATTAGCCAACTAAAATACCACTGCTGAGACAGACACCTCCCTTTTAGGGAGGATTAGTTTAAATTGCCACGAGTGGTACGTAGACTGGCAACCGCAGTTTGCGATTTTTTTTTTATTTTATATTTATTATATTCATATCATTATAGAAAATTAAAAGTACTCAACTTGACAACCCTTCTTCATTGATTGCCTCATGGGTGGGGAGATATTTGCCAAAGTTGCCATGCTTTGCACGCATTGCACGCTGGGAGATGCTTCTGTTTCCTGTTTCATTTACCTATATCGCCATTCACGCTACCCCCAAGATGTTATTGAGTTGCGACGTTGAGATTTAGTTGGATTTTATTTAATTTCGACCTATAATCTGTTTTCATATGCCCGTTACTGTGGTTCTGCTGCAGCTCAAAAAATCGACAACCGATCCGGAAGAAAGGTTCTTGAGTGGCAACCTCGTATCGGCAGGCGACGTTTAGGCCCCCTCCACTAATTGGAGTGATCTTCTAGTAAGATATGCAGGAAGTCAATGGATGCAGGTGGCTCAGAACCATGCATTGTGACATTCCTTGGAGGAGGCCTATGTTCAGCAGTGGACTTGAGAAGGGCTGAATTGATGATGATGACGAATTTGATTTTGATTCTTTATATTACATATTGAATACTTTTGTGCAGATGACATAGAGTTCGTGGCACCAGCAGCCGTGCCACTGGAGTCGGAGACGCACGGCGGTGACGATGTGGCGGTGTTCGCGCGCGGGCCGCAGCACCAGATGTTCTCGGGTCTGTACGAGCAGAGCCAACTGCCGCATCTCATGGCATACGCAGCCTGCATAGGCTCCGGCCTGCATGCATGCGACTAAAATATAGTTGCATAGATCCAAGATGTGCTTTGATACAGTAAAACTAATAAATTTTTTATCGCATTTAAATTAACTTGTTTTACTTTAGGGTTTAGAGTTAGACACACTCAACTTTTACATTTTTTGTCCGATCTACCTTGAAGTCTTGTAGTCTTGAACAGAATTCGATGCACATGTTATCAACCAGTCATCTACTCTATTTAAATTAGGATGTTTTATAATTTCAATAGCCTCTCGAATCATTCTTGGTAGGAATCGATGTTCTTTTGCGCGGATTTTTGATTCATCAAATCTGATGTAATTGTGAGGTTTGCAGATATCCTGCCATACCTCACGTCAACTATATGTTCTTTTACAGGGTTTTTATTATTCTTACGCGTAGAAGAAAATTATTTTATCTGTGTGTACTGTGTGCTCGTTTGTCACCCTTACCCTATAAAAAAAAATATCTATTTAATGTAATATCTGTAATGTATTTTTACAATCTACAACGAATCGTTATCATAATGAAGGTATAGATATGAACGGTTGCCGATAATTTGCAAACATACTCCAAGCGCGTGTAATCGCTTCGGTTCGTTTCCACGCAGCAGCCACGAGCCGCGGCCTACTAGAGTGACGGAATGTTATGGTAAATCCTAATCTCTCAAGAGATGCCAGGCGACAAGAAGACTGCGTCACAGTACACACACGGCTCAATCACGTGTCGGTACTGAATCACCTAGCGTAAAATGTTAATCTGATTTCAGATACGCGACACGTGAACGTTATCTAATCGTATTAGAGAAATATTCTAATACGAGTCGAAAATGAAGGCCATTGTTATGTAAGTAGATATATTTTAACGGCAATGAAGCAACTTTTTATTAAAGTCAGATAAAAATCATTCCGATACATGCATGGTACTTATATAGACTACACATCAACTACCTTGAGGATAAGATCGTTTGTAATTAAAATTCTCCCTGTACCAGTAATAGATTGGAACCGGTTGTAGATTTTGTCGTTTTTTGATAGAATATGGGTGAAAATGAGCGCACAGTCTACCTGATGGTAAGCTGTGGCCCATAAACACCTTTATGTATCCCTGATTAAGAATAAAAATGCAGATGCGACCTTTGATACCGTAAAAGGGTCTCCCGTTCTCGACACTCACCATACAAAACACAAGGAGACCGTAGTTCTTGGTCGCACTAGACCCATTCTTAATATAATTAACAGGATCAGGCGTTACTTTGTCTGTAAATCTATTATAATAAAGTCAGTAAAAATTACTTTACCTAGTTTGAAGAGCACTTTGCGTCCTCCTTCAATTGCGTGCACTATCCTCGTCACCACTAATCCCAACACCACTACTCCTAACACCACTGTTTTCAACACCACTACACTAGGAAAGTCACACCACCAACGATAATTCGTGATGGGACTCGCTTTTTCAATTTCGCTAAGCTTAGCGGGCAGACACCGCAGAGTCTAGCAGAGTTTTATAGTTGTGAAATATGATAACGTCAAATGAAAATAAAAATATTTTAGACTAAGGTTTGGTGATGAAATTATCAGTGCGATGGTATCAGTTCTGCGCCAACGAAGCCTCCTGCCAACCACGACAAGTGTAAGCAGTCGTTCTTACTGCAAATCACAGCTGTAGTACTCCCAAGGCCATCCAGTGGCTTTGAAACAGGCTGATAAATGCATTTTATGGATATATTTGTCCACACACACTTTTATTTGATATTTGACAAATAATGAAAGGTAGCTTCTGGCTATGATAAAAAAAATATTAATATTAAACTAATTGATAAGGAAAAATGTTGGGTATAAAAGTATTGATTGATGTAAGAACACGTGGTCGTAGTTTGTCGAAACTGATGTTATAAAATAATGTAAAATTGAATGCAGTGCGTAAGAATGATGACCGTCGCAAATGTTACGTAGTACCGTACAGGCATAATGATTATATATATATTTAAACTAAGTTTCTAGTATCTTTTATCATCCTTGTTGTGTTGTGTTATAGGAAGTGACAAAGAGCAGACCAGCCTCCACAAGCAGGACCCGTTCACTTATATAACGTATGTGGCAGACATCACCCTCCTCAACCTTATTCAAGAGAAGTGAACGTCATGTCACAAAACGCTGCCGCAAGCAGAGAACAAATAAGCAAGCATTGCATAATATACCCAAGCCCATCACACACTGTTATGTCTCTCCCCACATGTACAGAATTATAATGGTTTACGGATGTCTGTATGATTGACTGGTGTTTTAACAATAATAGAATGAGACAATTTAATAATGTCCACCAGACCGAATTCTGGCCAGTCTCCACAGGGGTTTGCCATCTGCGCAGAAGGATTATAGTGATCAAGTAAAGTGACGCAAGCAAAATAACACGTGATATTCCCTCACTTTTATAGTCCTATTGAACAACAATCCGACACGACCAGAGAACAACCGTAGGAAGAACGGCTGTACTTGATTTTTAAAGCACGGGGGTGAAACACCGCAAATTTCCTGGCTCAGGGCTGCTAATGCAAATTTCTTGAAAGAAAAATCCAATAACTGATTTTTGACCAGACCGGGACCAGGATTCGAACCCAGAACACGAACTGCCATCGCGTTTACGACCCCTAGACTAACGAGGCAGTCAAAAAGACCCTAAAACTAAAAGGCATACGAATTAGCCTTAATCCAAAATCTGAGTACCAATGTGTTTTTAAATGGGGAAGGACTGAGCCCTGTTGCATCCACTGTTTTTCTTGGCATCACTCTCGACGCAAAACTTCAGTGGGGCCCCTATATGTCCAAACTAGCAAGCAGACTAAGTTCTGCAGCCTATGCTGTAAAAAAGATTAGAGGTTTCACTAGTGTCGAGACAGCTAGATTAGTTTATATATATACATACATATGTATATGTATGTATATATATAAACTAATCAATATATATATATATATATATATATATATATATATATATATATTGATTAGTTTTATATATATATATATATATATTGATATAATGTCTTATAGGATTTTGCTATGGGGAAATGCGGCTGATTCAGAAACTATTTTTGTTTTACAGAAGAGGGCCATTAGAGCTATTTACAACCTAAAATTGAGAGAGTCTCTTAGAGATACATTTAAAGAAATAAATATATTAACTTTGGCCTCTCAGTATATTTATGAAAATTTAATGTATGTTCACAAAAACAAAGGTAGTTTTAGTAACAAAAGTGATATATATTCTGTAAACACTAGGAACAAGCACCAGCTAGTGATACCAGTTTCTCGACTCCACAGAGTCAGTAATTCATTCTTGGGGCAATTTATATGCTATTACAACAAGGCCTATTACAACAAGGCCCCGGAAAGTGTACAGGCTCTCTCTATTACTAAGTTTAAATGTTTAGTTAAGTTGAAACTGCATAAAAAGGGTTATGATAGCATAAATAAATACATGGTTGATAATAACCCCTGGGAATGAGGTGGTCACTTCCAAGCTGTTTGTAAAATACATTTTGTACTTATATAGTTTGTACAACCATTAATGTAAAATATGCTTTTAAAAAAAGTCCCGCTGGGTTTCTTGCTGGTTCTTCCCAGGACAGAGGTCTTTTTTCAAACCAGTGGTAAAGTAAAAATGACTTTCAATAAGAATTACACGTGTGATCTATATTGAAAAAAAATGTTCTATTCTATTCTATAGTCGTAGGATTGTTGTAAAAAAAATGTGAAGTGGGGTCGTACATACAATTACGAATAATATCTCACCGACACATCAATAGAGATATAAAAGTTATTTAAAATATAAGAATAGATAGAACTCCATGGAGATATGAACATTGGCAAACCTTGGTTTATTTTCAAGCGGCGTTATTAAAAGCTCGTGCTGGTAAGATCCTGTTCACAATAATGTGTACAATCCCGCATAATACTGTGTGTAAGCGCTTCGTGCGGCGAGTGTCGAGTGTTGACAGTGGCGCGGCGGTGCGGTGGTCGCTTGCGTGTTGGCACAAACTCTTAGTGCACATTAATAAAGGCACGAGCCGCCTCACTCACAGCGCTCAAATGTTTGATCAAAGGCTAATTACACGAGCAATATTTCTGGTTGAGCTTTTGCCAACATTTCATTTGTTTTCCGACACTGTTATTGCCTGCAGATGTCCGTTCATACACAATACGTACACGTTTACAGTCTTACAACTTTAATATGTATTCGGAATTAAAATAAAATACTTTACAAATATATTGACTTAAGCGCAACTCTTAGTCAGTAGAGGTGACAAAGCATATTGCAATAAACAATTCCAAGGCCTGAAATAGTTACTTACCATCAGATATTCTTTTGGTTTGAACTTTAGTTTTATAAAAGCGGTTTCATTAAATAGATCTCTCCAACAAATTTAATTTTGTTTTATCAACTTATCATAGAACAGAATCAAAACAAACAACTACTTTCTTAAAGAATATGTCAAATGTATAATATCATCACAGCTACGCCCGTATTAGGAAGTTTAAGATCACTTAGCGAGCTATGGAGTGGGCTACGTACGGATTTTTTCAGGGTAATAAAACAATAGTACCAGAGTTACAGACATGACCCAACAGATAAATAAGAGGCTATGCTTTTTAACTGTTGGGTACAGTTTAAATACTCTTTATTTCGATTTCTTTTTATACGTATACCAGGCTATCATGTGATGTGCAAAAATAATTCTTTCAGAATTAATAATAGTATTTAGAAAAATATATTTTTACTAGGCATCTTGTCCAAGCTTAGCCGAAACTAGTAATTCCCTTTAAAACTTAAGTTCAAATATATAAATAATGATATATCATCGGTGTACCATTATTGCAGTTTTTAAAAATACGAGTAAATAAGGCTTTTGCTTTTATTTGAAATTATCCCAAATTTAATGTGGTTTATGGGTAACAACTACGCGTACGCGCGCTCCTCTGTGGGCGATTTAATTCACAACGTTTTTGCCGACCGATCGACGCTGACGAATATGTGCGTGCGTGGTAAAATAGGTATTTATGAATAACAATCAGTTAAAATATTGCATTAGCACGCATTTTGAATTGAAAACATAAAAGGACAGAATATTTAATTTTTTTCTCAATTTATTAATCTTCAACAAATGGATATGTTACTTATTCTGAAACTTCTAATTCTGTATATACGTAGAGCCACGCAGCTCTATTATGGTTGTAGCACGAATGGCTCGTATCGACTAGGGAATGACCAAACTCACACAGAAAACCATCGTAAAATAGCAGTTTAATGCTGCTGTGATTTGTACATCGTATCGTAGAGAGAGAAACTGAAACCCTATTTTACTGGAAATGAGGCATTCTATCTTAGTCCTCAGGGGTGACCACTCATTTGTATTTTGATTCTTTATCAAGTATGGATGTAGATGTCTATGAGCCACTTACCATTAGAATAGAATAGAATAGAATAGAATAGAATAATTTTTATTCAATATACATTACATGTGTAATTGTTATTGAAAGTCATTTTTTACTTTACCACTGGTTCGAAAAAAAACCCTCTGTCCTGGGAAGAACCAGCAAGAAACCCAGCGGGACAATTTTTTTAAAATAAATTTTACAATATAAATGATTACGAACTATTTACAAAATTTATTTTAGAAACTGCTTGGAAGCGACCACCTCATTCCCAGGGGTTATTATCAACCATGTATTCATTTATACAATAATAACCCTTTTTATACAGTTTCAGCTTAATAAAACATTTAAACTTGGTAATAGAGAGAACCTGTACACTTTCCGGGACCTTGTTGTAATAGCGTATACATTGCCCCAAGAATGAATTACTGACTCTGTGGAGTCGAGAAACTGGCATCACTAGCTTGTGTTTGTTCCTAGTGTTTACAGAATGTATATCACTTTTTTTACTAAAACTATCTTTGTTTTTGTGAACATACATTAAATTTTCGTAAATATACTGAGAGGCCAAAGTTAATATATTAATTTCTTTAAATTTATCTCTAAGAGACTCTCTCGGTTTTAGATTGTAAATAGCTCTAATGGCCCTCTTCTGTAAAACAAAAATAGTTTCTGAATCAGCCGCATTTCCCCATAGCAAAATCCCATAAGACATTATGCTATGGAAATAACTAAAATAAACTAATCTAGCTGTCTCGACACTAGTGAGACCTCTAATCTTTTTTACAGCATAGGCTGCAGAACTTAGTCTGCTTGCTAATTTGGATATATGGGGGCCCCACTGAAGCTTTGCGTCAAGAGTGATGCCAAGAAAAACAGTAGATACAACAGGGCTCAATTCCTCCCCATTTAAAAACACATTGGTATTCAGATTTTTAACATTCGTTGTTGTAAATTTAACACAATTAGTTTTATTTCCGTTCAAATGCAGATTATTAACGTTAAACCAATGCACTAATTTTGATATAGCATTATTCACTTCGTCACATTTAAATGATTGACGTTTAAGTTTAAAAATCAAGGAAGTATCATCAGCAAATAATACTATATCATGACTATCCCCTACAAGGTGAGGTAAGTCATTAATATACACCAGAAACAGGAATGGGCCGAGAATCGAGCCCTGAGGAACACCCATTAGTACAGGTGACCCGGAAGAACTTTTACCATTGATAATAACCTTCTGCTTTCTATTACTTAAATATGAAATAATAAGTTTAAGCGCTGTGTTCTTGACACCATAGTACTGTAGCTTCCTGATTAATGTCTCATGGTGAACACAGTCGAAGGCCTTGGAAAGGTCACAAAATATACCCAAAGCATCATCTGAATTCTCCCATGCACAAAAAATATGTTTAATAAGCTCAACTCCAGCGTCAGTTGTCGAGCGACCCCTTGTAAAACCGAATTGATTTTTATGTAGCAATTTATTAATATTAAAAAAACTTAACATCTGATCTAAAATAATTTTTTCAAAAATTTTACTTAATGTTGGTAGTACAGAAATTGGTCTAAAATTGGCGGGGTCTATTGTACTACCAGATTTAAATATAGGTATGACTTTACTATGTTTCATTAAATCAGGAAACACACCAGATTCGACGCTTATATTAAATATAGTGGCTAGATAAGGTGCTAATATATCTATTATAGATAAAATAACTTTAACGAAAATCCCCCATAAATCTGCCGTTTTCTTAACATCAATAGCTTTAAAATATTTAACGATATCTTTTGGCAGTACTCTATGGAATTTAAAAGTATTAGAACAAGCCTTTACATTTTGTTTGAGCAATGATTCGGCGACAGTAGGAGAAGAATTTAATGATTTTGTTGTCAAAAAAGGAACATCAGTAAAATGTTTCTCAAAAGCCATAGCAACTTCTTGATCAGATCGCGTTAAATTATTGTTAATATTCAATTGAAAATCCGAGTTGCGCGGTTTGACCTTGCCCGTTTCACTATTTATTATTCTCCAGGTCATTTTAATTTTGTCGGATGCAGTTTTAATTTTGTTGCTTAAATGTAAAGCCTTAGCAGTGGAGCACACTTTTTTAAATATTTTAGAATATGATTTTACATAATCTCTAAATATAACACTACTATTATATGCTCTTTCATCATAAAGCCCGTATAACCTTCGCCTACTTTTATAAATTCCTACTGTCGCCCATTCATTAAATGATTTGCGACTGTTAAAAGAGAAAGTTTTAGAAGTAAATATTCTACTAAATTCACAACTTATAATTTTAAATAATGTAGCATACATATAATTAGCACTATTTTTAAACGAAAGTGATGGAAGTCTTTTTATTACATTACTTCTAAACCTCTCCAAGCGATGTTCATTTATTGGAACAAACACAACTTTCTTATTTTTCTGTGTTTTGTGTATGTAAGGTAGTGATAGATGAAGATGAACTGTGTGATCTTTTATCACCATTATTCTATAAAAAAAATAAAGTTCGAAGAATTGACAACCAATGGGGATGAACGGTTCTAGGGTTGCAGCCTCGTCTTGTTTTGCACAGTGTAGATCAGCCACCTATAGATGTTGTGGTGACAACCTGGTAAGACATGCAGAAAGTCGACAGATGCAGGTGGCTTAAGATTTAAGCAACTGAACAGGTAAAAAAGGAAAAAAGAACCTTGATAGATTTCCGTTACCTATTCCCTTTCATGGGTTTCGTAAGAAGCAACATGCAATATGGTAGATGTAAGAACTATCATAGCTTCTGAATAATCACATCTTACTTACACTAGACACAAATAATAATCGGTGACCGGTAGCAAAGTTTGGTAGACGTTCGGTACTGTGGTCGCCAATTCGAGAGATAAGCGTTGCGTGTTAAAAAATATGACTCTGTGACGCAGTGGCTTTCAATGAGTTTCAGCGCTGGCGCCGCGGTTTCGAATCCCGCACGGAACAAGTATTTTTGTATGGCCTACAAATAATAGTTCCGGGTCTGGATCTTTGTCTTTGTCCCATTTATGTTTTGGGGTTGTTATAAATTAATTTGCTCAATTCCGCGTAAAGAAAGAAAATGATGTGTCCTGCCCAGTTTTAAGGGGACCTCCCACCCTCCCTCAATCGCGTGCACTACACCCGTCGCCGTCAATCCCAGCACTACCATTCCCAGCACCACCACACTAGGTACGACACACCACTCTCGAAAATACGACACGTGTTTCGCCTCTACACGAGGCATCCTTAGGTGAAGTAGACTCTGCGGAGGCTGGCCGCTAGTGCTGGGATTGACGGCGACGGGTATAGTGCGCGCGATTGAGGGCGGGTGGGAGGTCCCCTTAAAACTGGACAAGACACATCTTTTTTTTTCTTTACGCGGAATTAAGCAAATTAATTTATAACAACCCCATTATAATGGATTTCCGCAAAGTAACGCCTGATTCTATTAATTACCATTCATGTTTGTAAACTGTCTCCACGATAAATGATAATTAAATATTTTTTTAACGGATCACTAAAAACCACATCTAAATTCATTTCTATTATTATAAAATCAGTCTTGTTATGAGATAAAAACTATAAAGTTAGTATAAACAGCGCTAGTTTAAAGTAACTTTGTTTTTATTAAAAGTTTCGCAATAGTAATTATAGAGACAAAACTGTTCTTTGAAACATTATGCTATAACGGCAGCTTACTAAATACGAAATATTCTTGGGCCAAGTATAATGATTGGAAGGAATTCAAGAAATTTCGCAGTCACAGGAAGCCATAAATCAAAATGGTAATATTTCAAGTTGGCAAATGTCCCACACCTCCGCGCTGCAGTCATTTGTATCACGCAGCGCCAATCTGTCAAACGGAGTCCTCCTACCGACTTTGCACAACTGCTTCATCAACATCCTCTTACAACAATTTCGTTTCAAATGTAGTCAGGACTTGTCTGAGTGTTATTGTTCTTACTGAAAATAATTATTAAAAGCAATCATTTTAAATTTTATTATATGTGGGATGTACTAATGACAGGTATTCAAAAAAGAGAGAATGACAAATAAGTTTCTCAAAAATCTAAACTGTAAGTATATTTCTGGAAGACGTAGGTTAAAAATACGTCATGAGATTACTGTGGTGAATCTCCTAACATAAGAATTCGGAGCTAACTCAGAGTGGTCACTCACGCCTGTCACCCAGAAGGGTAGGTAAAGACTACGGACATCCATTTGGCATGATCCTGAAATACCTCTCGCCTACTTTGCATTCATATATCTACGTATACATGCTCATCAGTTAATGATACTCCTAATCTGGCCCATGTTCAATTTATCGCCAATTTGGTAGATAAAATTTCGTCTCGGGTGTCCCTTTCGGACTCTGTCCTAAGGGATTAATGGGAGTATTAGTGAGGTTAATAGCATTACGAGTATACTCTTGTAAAAACAATACAGTAGTCGGATTGATCACGTGATAGTAAAATAATTAAAAAATATAATAAGATGACCTCAATTTACTATAGGCTCTAGGTTTAATTTATTTGAAACCACCGTGGTGTGAGTTACGCAACGAGTAAGATCAGAAATATTACGTTACTCCATCCATCAATCCATCTATTACAATCTGTTAAAGTCCACTGCTAAACATAGACCTCCCATAGATTGATTCATAAAGGGGATATTTGCCTTACTTGCAAGGTTGGAGAGGCAGTTCGGCAAACGCAGCTTTTTATAATAGTGGCGATGTAAGAATATCCACTACCGCGTTAGTACTATTGCTGACCCGCCCGCCACATGCGGCAACTATAGCAAATATCTCCATTTTCAAACAACCTGTGGGGAGGTCTACAATCAGGGGTGGACTTTATTAGACTGTACCGAATAGATGGATATATCATTAAATAGATGGTAGTGAAATTGAAAACAAGGAGATCTTTTTCATGTCTATTAAAAACACTAAAATGTTTCTTTAAATGTACAGGTTTAAGGGAGATTATTTTTATTACTATCTGCAGTTAATCTCTGTGTGAGGTTCTTTAAAGATTGTTAATATAACATTTTACTGTTGAAATTTAAAAAAAAAATACAAATTTATCTAATACATCAAATAACTTAATTATATTGAATAAATCTATCCTATCCAAACTATTCTTAACAATCCACAATTTCATTTTTTACCACCATCACCTTGAGAGCCAATTAATTTTTATTCGATAAAATATCTTTACCTATACAATGAAGTTGACGAAGTCAAAACAAAATATTCTTTTGACTTAATTAATACGCTAAAATTTAGGCTGTACAGGTCTAAAAATAAGAATTATAACATTTATTTGCTATAAAATTAAACTTTTATATTATAGTTTATGCCACACATGGGGTTGAAAATAATCAAATTAAATAAATCATTTGCAGTGAAATACTTTTGTTTTATATTTCATTCCATTTGAAGGTTTCACTTCTACCGTGTGTGAACTGCACACATGCTTTTTTTACTTTTGACTTAAACAACGTGACTTTAACAACGTGGTAGAGTCATGCTGCAGCTATATCAATAGTGTAGTTGTAGCCTAAATGGGTCGGCTCGACCGGGGAAGGACCACGCTCTCACAGTCAATCAGTGTAAAATGGTGGCTTAATGCTGCTGTGTTTCGTGTGGTGAGTGTAAAGAACCGGAGACCCTTTTTACTGGAAAAGGGGCACTCTATCTTAGTCCTCACGGCTGACAATGCATCTGCATTTTAATTTGCGAACGAAGATAGATGTAAATGTCTATAGGCCACGGCAACCGCTTACCATCAGGTGGACTGTGTGCTGGTTTGTCACCCTTATTCTATAAAAAAATTATACTGTTATCTTATTATTTTTCTGAAATTTCCTATCATCATCATTTCATTTCATCATCATTACAGCCCTTCACAAGTCCACTGCTGAACATAGGCCTCCCCCAAGGAATGCCACAAAGCACGGTCCTGAGCCACCTGCATCCATCGACTTCCTGCATGTCTTACCAGGTCGTCACTCCATCTTGTGGGGGGACGCCCTACACTTCGCCTACCGGTACGAGGCTGCCACTCGAGAACCTTTCTTCCCCATCGGTTGTCGGTTCTTCGAGCTATATGGCCGGCCCACTGCCACTTCAGCTTACTAATCCGTTGGGCTATGTCGGTTACTCTGGTTCTACTGCGGATATCCTTATTCCTAAGTTTATCACGCAGAGAAACTCCGAGCATAGCCCTCTCCATAGCTCGCTGAGCGACCTTGAGCTTCCTCATACGGCCAGCAGTGAAGGACCACGTCTCAGTTCCGTAAGTCATCACTGGCAACACGCACTGGTTGTACAATTCAAATACAAGAAATTTCCTATAGTAGCCTCTTATTACACCCATTGGATGCAAAGAGGTGACGGATCCTTCTTTTACGCCGTCACCACACGGCAGGAATAAATAAATGGAACTCAAACCGAGGAGACATAATATAATATATTAAAATTTTAAATTTTCTTACATATTCATTTTATATAATAATTGGATGATAATCACCCCTGGGAATGAGGTGATCGTTACCAAGATATTTTTAATTTGTTTTGTGTAGTTAACTGGTTCGCATATAATACGATTGCAAATTGTTCTTTTTACATAAATCCAACTGGATTTCTTATTGGTTCTTCCCAGAACAAAAGTATTTTTCGAACCAGTGGTAAATTAAACATTACAATGACTTTCAAAAAGTATATTAATTATTCATATTCAATAAAACATTTATATAGTTATCTATTAGTATTTTGGATCCGTTACGACATATTTCAAACGTTAATCTTAAATTACTAAACATTGTTATAATTATTTATACATTTTATATAACCGGAAGAAGTCGTAACAGTTAATGCTGTTACTAAAAGAACTGTTTAGTGAAAACACATAAACGTCAGTAAGCACAGGAAGGACAGAACGGAACCGAACCAAACCGACCTATTTTATGGACGTAGTTTTGAACGTCGTATTTCCTGATAGATGACCATTGTTCATTAATGAAATAGTTTAAGAAAAATAATCACGTTTTCGTCCTCTACCATGTAATTCAATTCTTTAACAGACTCTTATTAACTTGACGTGTTTTTATGTATGAACTAGCTGTGCGCCGCGACTTCGCCCGCGTGTAATTGAGGGTTTTAATTATATTGCTCAGAACCCTAATCATTTTTCTCAAATATAGGTAGCCTAAGTTACTCCTTAGAACATCGGCTATCTGCCAGTGAAAGTGCCGTCGAAATCGGTCCAGCCGTTTCGGAGATTAGCCGGAACAAACAGACAAACAGACAAAAATTTTAAAAATTGTGTTTTTGTTATAAGTACCGTATATACATTCATATGCATTGAGTACAAAGCTGTTATTTTAACATTACAAACAGACACTTCAATTTTATTTATTTGTATAGATGTAATGTAATTTTGTAATTCAGTTTTCATTTCCTTCCGGAAGTCTGAATTATTTTAATAGCCGTGTAGTAGCGGCGTAAAAACTGCCTGATATCATCCAATGGGTGTCGTAAGGAACGTTACAGTGAAATAGAATAGGAGGTGCGCAGCAGAATGTTCCTTATGACAACACAAAATATTACGAAGAAAAACTACGTTCGCCAACCCGCATAAGTCAACAGAAGTACAGGCCAAGCGTGGCTATTACAGCAATTGTCCTTCATATGAAGCAGGTGTATGTTGAACAGTGGGTTATTGATAGGCTTTAATGATGATTATGATACATCAATTATACAGGAAAATGTTGCAGCCCATCTCGTACTTAATTCCATGTCGTCTATTTCGACACCCATGGGATGATATGGAGTAGTGAATTTTCTTATAACTCCACTAAAAGAGTAAGAAAGGAATGATCTAAAATTTTGCAAATTTACTAAGAACCTATGTTAGTACAATAATTTCATAACCGTGACTTAGTGTTCTCACTACGATCATCATGGAAAATCTCTTTCATATTTATAAATAACTAGTAAATAACAATAATTACAAGTATGTAAATTAATAACCTGGTTGCGCATAATGGCAGTTCGTCACCCCGCTTGCTCCCGTTGACCTTTGGGTTGATATTTGTATCGTTGAGGTTAAGTACACTACTATTTATATATTATAGTATTGTGATACGATCATTCCGAGAATAACGGGTGAATCGCGCACCCCTCCGCACTGAGTATACAGACTATACTCCGGTGCGTGATTGACACACTAGATTAGCCACTAAAGCAATAGACTTAACGGTGGTTATATAATTCTGAATCTGTAAAATTGATCTAATGGTTGTCAACGCGTTTGCTTATCATGACCCGGGACCGCGGTTTCGAATCCTGAGCCGAAACAAAATCAGTTCTTGCAAGAGATTCTTTTTCCCCCTTGCCTCAGAAATCACGTAAAGCCGTTGGTCATGTTCGTCTCTTTCTCCGGTCGTGTCGGACCATCCCATCGCACTATATTCACCTATGCTCACGCGCACACTTCGGCACTATAATCCTGTGTTTGTGCATACACTTGGGACAGGATTATAGTAATAATCCTGTCCTGTCCAGATGGGTAATCTCCGTTGAGACCGGTCGCCGTGACTGAAATCGATCTGCAGGACATTATAATTTTGAATATTGATGTAATAACTGCCATAAATCGCAACTATGACAATTATTCTCCTTGTAAAGTCAGTCTTTGGGGAGGATTATGTTCAACAGTAGACTTTTGATATACTATATGAATAAATGTAGAGCTTGAAACAAACTTAAATTGAATAAAAATTATTGACACTTGTAGATACTAGTTTCAATCATATTTTTAAACTCTTAATTACTCTATAGAAGTAAAAAAAATTACGAGACATTTGTTAATAGGCACGTATTGCTTTTTCATGTTGGTATTTCCCACTACCATGTGCTCCATCTCGAGATGTGTCCACCGATTATGTCTTATATATCCGGCTACAGATTGCTTATTGTCATCGCCATTTTGCTAATTTTTTTATAGGATAAGGGTGAAAAACGAGCACACAGTCCACCTTATTATAAGTGGTTGCTGCGGCCCATAGACTTCTACATCTATCCTCTATTACAAATCAAAATACAGATGCGTTTTCACCCGTGAGGACTAGGATAGAATGCCTCATTTCAGGTAAAAAGAACCTCCGGCCACCTGCACTCACTAAGCGAAACGCAGAGGTAAACCTCTACTTTACGCTGGTATTCTGTGAGGTCGTGGTAGCACTCCGGTTCGAGCCGGCCCATCCGTGCAACAGCAAGATACTACGATACCCATGTAACCATACGTTAAGCATTACAATGGACAAGGATATATAAAAGAAATATCCATAAGGCTATGTTTAAGCGCGATCAGATGTTTAAAAAATTCAAGCAGAATCGTCGTGCACTTAATTGGACAAAATTTAAAGCAGCGAGAAATCGATGTAATAATATGGTATGAGCCGCTAAACGCCGATATATTCACGATAATATCATGAACTTTATGGCTGATACATGGAAATTTCTCCGGACGATCGGGGTCTGTAAACCTACGTGTAACGTGGACCATGCAATAATTTCTATAAGTGATCTCAATTTACAGTTTTCTTCATCTACCCAAATGCAGATTTCTGTTAAATCAAGTACCATTTCTTATTTGTATTCCATGCCAGAATCTCATAACTGCATATTTAACTTTTCTCCTGTTGCTGATAAGATCATTTATTGTATTAAGTCTATGTCAGTTGGCTTCGATAATGTGAAAAGACTTATGATCATCTTAATTCTAGACTATGTTACTCCTATTATTACTCACATCATTAATCATTCACTATTGACCGGGGATTTTCCTTCACTTTGGAATAAAGCATTTGTCATTCCTCTGCCGTAAATAAATGACCACAGTTCTTTTTCTCGCTTTCGCACAATATCGATTCTCCCATTTTTAACTAAAATTCTTGAAGCTTTTGTTCACAAACAAATTTCTAGTTACATTTTCAAAAATAACTTAGCACATATCAATTTGGTTTTAGGCCTGAGCACAGTACTATCATAGCTCTTTTGATAATTACGGAAGATTTGCGTACTGGAATGGAGAACTCAAAATTGACTGTGTTAGTCCTCATAGATTTCTCTAACGCTTTTAATGCTGTAAATCATGATATTCTTCTACCTATACTTTATCACCTGGGTTTCTCTTCGTCAGCGCTGGTTCCTCTCATTTCTTCGGGGTCGTCAGCAGGCAATTAGAGTAGATCAGGTTATCTCTGATTGGTGCCCGTTGTCAGCTGGCATTCCTAAAGGCGGAATTCGCTCTCCTCTCCTGTTCTCAGTCTTTAAAAATCTCATTACATCCCACATCCGCTGTTCATACCATCTGTATGCTGATGATTTATAAATTTATGCTCAAGCTAAGGTGACATGTATCGATAATGTGATTGTGAAGCTCAACTCTGAACTCAATTATATTTCTAATTGGTCAAACAGATTTGGTATTACGTTTAATCCATCAAAATGTCAGGCTATTGTGGATGGTAGTTCTAGTAGACTGACTAAAATTGATATGTAGGCGTTACCTATCATAACATCTAAGAATGTTATTGTTCCTTACTTAACAACTGTAAAATCATGTCTTAATTATAGACAACACGCTCAGTTGGCGACCGCATATATATGAAGTGAGCAAAAAGGTCACTAACACTCTGCGTTATCTGTATCGTCTCAAGATTGTTTTACCGTTAGGGACTAAGGCAATGCTTATACAGATTTTAGTGTTGCCTATTATAGATTATGCAGATGTTTGCTGTGCTATGCCACGCAAGAACTTCTCACTAATTGCATACGCTTCATTTTCGGTTTACGTAAATACGACCACATTCCCTCTTATAGTTCTCAGCTTAAATGGCTACCTCTCCGCTATCGCAGATATTTCAGAATACTGTGCACGTTATTTTCAGTTTTACACGATCAGTTTGTCTATGAATATCTGAAATGTAAATTCCTGTACCAGGGTGATACCCATAATCGTTCTCTCCATTCTACGGAAAAATCTAATCTCCATGTTCCCCTCTGTCATACTAGCTTTCTAGACAAATTTTTTACTCCTCATGCGGTAAGATTAAGGAACGACTTACCGGGCAGTGTACGCGCAACCACGAGAAAGGCATCATTCGAACTCTGGCTCTGGATAACTAACGTTGCAGGAGTAGTTTGTGGATTTCCATTTCATTTTTACATTTTTTATTGGCGTTAAATCAGGAACTGCTATATTCAATTATTTACATATATATACTGTATGTATTATATAGACATAGATATTATTTCCTTAGCTGTTTGCACTTTGCACCTACAATATTTTCTCTGATTAGCCTGGAGGTAGACTGGTGGAGAATGCCCTGTTGCATTAAGTCCGCCTTTTTGTACTTGGTGTGTAAATAAAGCATAAACAAATAAATATATAAGGAGAAAGCCTCTGTGAGTATACGATAAGTGTTTTATAACAATAGGTAAATAAACCTACCTTATTTTTGTGATCTAAGTCCTGTTAGTCTATACGGCTCTTAGAGCTTCATCTGATACAGGTTTGAATCATTCATATGATACGGAATTTAAGGCCGCGAACTGTTTAACAAGGGAAACGAAATAATGATGAAGACGATGATAATGATGGTTTTTTTTTATAGGAGAGGGCAAACGAGCATGCGGCTCACCTGATGGTAGGTTACTACCGCCGCCCATGAACAACTGCAACACCAGGGAGAGAATTGCAGATGCGTTGCCGGCCTTTTAAAAAGGAGTACGCTCTTTTCTTGAAAGTCCCTAAGTCGTATCGGTCCGGTAAAATCGCTGATGGCAATCGATTCCACAAGGAAGTCGTGCGAGGAAGAAAAAATCTTCTAAATCGCACAGTGGTGTGATAGCACACAGCCTTGTGGAACACCAGCGTTAATAGGCTTGTAGTCAGAACATGCACCGTCTACAACGACCTTGATGCTCCGATCTGCAAGGAAGCTGGTGATCAAATTGCACAATTTCTCGGGAAGCCCATAGGAAGGGAGCCTCGAAAGAAGCGCTTTGTGCCAAACCCGATCGAAGGCCTTTGCAATGTCCAGACTAACAGCCAACGCCTCTCCCTTGGACTTTACTGCCTCCGCCCATCTATGGGTCAGGTAGACCAGAAGATCACCAGCTGAATGACCCCGACGAAAACCGTATTGGCGATCACTAATCAGCTGGTGATCCTCAAGGTACCGGATGAGCTGGCAGTTAATAATGGATTCCATTATTTTGGAGAACATGGAGGTGATCACGATAGGCCTATAGTTGGACGGGTCTGAGCGGTCGCCTTTTTTAGGGATCGGGTGGACTAAAGCTATCTTCCATGAATTCGGGACTACGCCTTGGGAGTAGGAGTATCGGAAAAGACGCGTTAGGACCGGTGCCAACTCCGGAGCACACGTCCTCAGCATAATTGGGGGGATTCCGTTAGGCCCACTCGACTTCTGGATGTCCAGGGAGAGAAGTGCTTTACGAACCGAGCGCTGTGAGAACAGCACATCCGGCATGGAGCCCTCACATCGCGGGATGGTCGGCGGTGTTTCCCGCCCGTCATCAAGAGTCGAGTTGGACGCAAAAAGGGAGCCTAAAAGGTCGGCTTTGTCTTTTGCGTCTTGGGCCAGTGAGTCGTCCTCCCTGTGCAGAGATGGTAGTGATGGCTTACAGAAATTCCCTTGGACAGCCTTGGCGAGAGACCAGAATGCACGGGTTCCCGAAGGAAGGCGGACTAGTTTCTCGCCAATTCTGCCTATGTACTCTGACTTTGCCTTGGCAATAACTCTTTTGAAGGACCTGGAGGCGAAATTATACTACTTTTTAAGTGTGCTGGTGTTTACATCCTGAGTCGCCGAAACCGCAGCCCAGACTTGATAACACTCCTGCTTACTGCGTAATGCAGTCTTACAGGTGCGACTACACCAAGGCTGAGATCTGCCTCCGATGGGTACCACAGATGATGGAATAAATAAATCCATTCCCTGTAGCATCACATCAGTGACAGAGTCAGCGACAGCGCTGGAATCATCCGGCGAGAAGCAAACCCGTCCCCATGGGTAGGATGCAAAGAAATACCGCATTCCGTCCCCAATCCGCCGACCTGTAATGCCAAACACGGCGGCAACCTGCAGAACGCAACCGCGAGGGGAGCGTGAGTGGCACCACACTCCGGATCAGATAATGATCCGAAGAGCCGAGAGGGGCATCGACGGAAACCTGATATCCGTCCGGATAAGAGGTCAGCAGAAGGTCCAACAGGGAAGGTGTATGATCCTCCACATCTGGAATCCGCGTAGGCAAAGAAACCGGGTGTGTCAGACCATATGCTAAAGCAAGGTCATAAACAGATCTCCCCACATGATTGGTTAAACGTGAACCGAGCCATTCGGCGTGGTGGGCGTTAAAATCGCCAAGGATCACGATCTCTGCGGATGGGACCTGTTGTAGCAAGGAATCTGTAGCCATTTGGACGTGGTCAATGAGTCGGTCTGTTTCGGCATTACCGCTATGGGACCTATAGAGGCACCCGTAGACGCGCGGATGGTCGTCGCTGTCTACGCGTAGCCATAGGATGGACGGGTCCAAACCTTCAAGACTGCCGAGGCGTCGAGAACAGATGTCCTCTCTGACATACACGCAAACTCCAGCCCGAGGCACAAAGGAGTGCTCCAATTTGTACCCCGGGTAGGAAAGATACGAAATATCAGCCGGAGAGGAAACCTGCGTCTCGGTCAGGAAGAGCAAGGACCCACGCTCAGGATTGGAATAACATGGTCGTGGATGCTCAGCTAGGGATTCTCCAGGGGTACTGGTACCCTCCTGGGATAGTCTATTGTGTAATTCCGCTACCGTGTTGATGGGGGGATACCGGATTGGGCCTCGGCCACCTGCACTCGCCAGACGAAACGCAGAAACAGAGCTTCTACTTCACGCCGGTATTCTGTGAGGTCGTGGTACCAACCCGGCTCGAGCCGGCCAATACGTGCAACAGCAAAAACTGCTGCATGGCTCTACCACCGTTGACTTATACCGTTGGTTTATGATTTAGTATTGTTATCAATCATCATGTCCCCTCTGTTGAGGTTTTTTGAGCTATCTAACCGCTGTCCAAGTGGGTGTGTGCGGCCCCCCGCCTCTGACTACTAAGCTCTTGTCGGTTTATGTTCTGAGCGGTGAGACCCTGCCAAGTACGCGGGTTTACGGTGTGTTCGCGGTTTGTGCTGGAAAGCATCTTGCTCGCCTACGGGTGCGACGCGTCCCATCCGTTATCTTAGTAGTACTTGTCCCATTTGGTGTGGGTGTAATTTCAATGTTTGTCGGCGCGATGTTTGGTTGTAACAATAGTGTAAAATATTAGTATAATGAATTCAAAGAACTGTAGACCCTGGATTACTGGAAGTGAGGAATTTCAACTTAGTCCTCGGAGGTGACAAGGCACCTGCATTGTGACTCGTAATTTAAGATGGATGTAGATGTCTTGATGTCTTTGAGCTGCAGCATTCTTTTATCATCAGGTTGACTGTGTGCTCGTTTTTTAACCTTATTCTTTATAAAGAAATATATCTTTTTTATAGTTTACAGATTTTTATAGTACTTAAAATTCGTGATAGAATTGGCCAGGAAAACCAACCTTCAGATTTTTTCCACTACAGAGTACGAAAACATAGATAAAATGCAATTAATTCAATACCACAGAGTAAACAAGATAATTATGATGGTTATTAACATGTTAGAGCCGGACGCCGGGCGCCAAGAGGTGCTCCATAATGTATCGGCGCCGGCCATAAAGCAACGCTGAGTGATGCCACTAAATTTTATTAAGTAGTTTACTTTAGCGTCCGGCCGGTTGTTTGGTCAGCAGCGGTCGCGTAAACAAGTTTTTATGAAGCGCATAGCTTCGGTCACATAGATCTGTGGCTTCACATCGCCGATACACACGGACGTATCAGCGTGCGAGCATGTGGTTTCCTCATTTTTAAGACTCTCATGCAGTTAGTTTATTAGTCAGTGGTTAAGTTATCGGCATAAATTTCACAGTACGTGAGTAATTTAGCGTGTTCAGAGTAGAACAAGGGAGATAAAATAAAGCTCTTTAGAACTGTTACAACTATATTTCTGATACAATTACAGTAGATACAATTCGTTAGCGTGCCCGTTAAAATATATTTTAGAACACGTAGTCATAAACTTATAAGTATTTATACTTGTATCAAAACGGAAGTATATACTATAATGTACAATAATTATGAACTAATTAACTGTCTAGAGCGCAGATGCAGTTTCGATCCCCGTCGATACAAATGAAATTGTTAATTGCTCGGCGGTGAAAAATACATTTTGTTAGAAAACCTAAATGTCTGAGAAATAAAATATTTAAACAGAAATAAAAAATCAGACTTAATCTCATGGTCAGTAACCCTCTTAAAATACGAGCGTGTGCCCAGCAGTGGGATGTAGGTATATAGGCTGTAACTTTTACTTCGAGAAACAAGTTCGTTACCACGGGAGGACGCGACTCATGTAGATTAAAAAAAATTGTTAGCAAATAAAATTCATTTATTATTATGGGATTAGCATTGATAAATATCGTCAGCTGGTTTATCTTAATAATAAATTAACAATTAGATTGTGTATTATCTTATCGTAGTTGATATTATAATAAATCCTCATATCCACGTGTATTAAAATTAAAGAGATTAAGATGCCAGGGATGGTACCTGGTGTAAGGTGAATACTGTGATGTATAGAGATGACCAAATCATTACATCCGTATCTATCATATAAGCCATATGCCCGTCACATTCTAAAAAGATTACATAGCTTCTTATAGAAGAATTTAAGAGGTGACAGAGGAAAATTAAGTAATTTAACAGTGGTAGAGCCACGCGGCAGCTTTTGCTGTCGCACGGATGGGCCGGCTCGAACCGGGGTGGTACCACGACCTCACATAAAACCAGCGTGAAGTAGAGGTTTACCTCTGCGTTTCGATTGGTGAGTGCAGGTGGCCGGAGGCCCTTTTTACTGGAAATGAGGCATTCCATCTTAGTCCTCACGGGTTACAACGCATCTACATTTTGATTTTGAATAGAGGATAGATGCAGATGTCTATGGGCCGCAGCAAACACTTACCATCAGGTGGACTTTGTGCTCGTTTGTCACCCTTATCCTATAAAAAAAAACCAAGAAACGGGCAGCAGCGTCATCCAAATAATACCTAGAAAATAAAAAAAACTGCGGTTGCTAAGCCGCTTGACACGCGTGGCAACTATGGCAAATATCCCATTTGAGAGACTATCTATGGAGAGGTTTCTGTTAAGTAGTAGACTTTGATAGACTGTAACGGTAACGGTACTGCTCCAGTGCATATCCGCAGACGTCGGTGAAAACCGGGGAACCTTTCCACAGGAAACGAGGCATTCCATCTTGGTCCATAGTGGTGACAACACATATACATTTTGATTCTTGATCGAGGATAGATGTAAGTATCTATTGGCCACAGCATTCATATAATAAAATAAGCATTGGTGACGGCAGTGTGTCCCCATCTCGTGCACGTGGCAGGTGAGCCCGCAGGTGCAACCGCACTGTCGGTTTTGTTACTCCTGCCAAATCTCTGGGTCGCTTTATCACTAAAACACCTTGTTGGCGATTTTTTATCTGTATTAGTTGTATAATTCATTGCCACAGTAAATGAAACGTGCACCTGTCTTTTGTTTGTTATTAACAGCAAATACGAGTCAAAAGCGATGAAAGCTGCATGTTTTTTACAGAATAAGGGTATATAAATCTTTTTGTTTAATTTATTTTCCTTTTTTAAGAAGTATTTGCTTTAATCGTTTAGGTTTGACCTTGTAGGGGCGGTGTAATAATATCTACTACCCTAAATCGTCATTTGGGTGTCATATGACGCAACAGAGAAGAGATGGGCAGCAACGTCTTCGTAAAAACACTGCAAAAGATTTTTCTAGCTTTTTCAGATCCTCGTCAGACGAATGTATCTTCCAGGCTGAATTTCGGTTACGGCGATCTTCAACGAATACTAACCATCTGCGTAGGACAAGATTACAGGGTCCAAGTGAATGCGCTCAGGTCCACTCTCCATTCCCTCAATCTCATAGTCAGATGGGACGGTAATTCGAATTGATCGAGATCAGGCGCAGTACCAATGACTGTACGTGCTTTAGGCACAGAGGTGAAGTTATACCGCCGAATTCCTAACTCTATGCTGCTATTGAGTATTTGTTGACAGAAAAACCCAGCAATTGATTTTGGTCTGACCCGGGATACGAAACCCAGACCTCATGGTCAACAATCGCGTTTACGACCGCTAGATCAACGAAGGAGTTATCGGACGAATATATTTTTCTATTATCTATTTTATATATCTTTATTATCTCACAAACTTTTTATCGATACACATTTAAGTGCGATAACAAAATGCACGTTATTACTGTTTTACAATGGATTTAATTCGTAATCTCTTGATATTATTCGTCGACTACGAAGTTAAATCAAAAGCTAAATTTTATATCGTTGTAAAGTTTTGACGATGGAACATCTATAATAAAAATGTATTAATAAATTTACGATTCAAAACTCTTTTATATATCACATACGAACCGCCTTTGTCTTCGTCTGTCGGTCTATTGATGTTTCGATGTTTAGATTTAAGATTATCATATTAGACATTTTTTTTTATTTTTCGAAATAAAACCGCCAAGTTTTCCAGATAAAACATATCATAGATTATTCCTGCATAGCATTCCCCTCTACTTGTTCATGAATTCCATTACAACTGGTTCAGCTATTCCGAATATCAGCCCGAAACGACAGACGTTTTTACGTGGTAGGGCCAATGCTGCAGCTATATTAGTAGTATAGTTGTAGCACGAATGGGACGGCTCGACCGGGGAAGGACCACGCTCTCACAGAATACCAGCGTAAAATAGAAGCTTAACACTGCTGTGTTTTGTATGATAAGTGTAGAGAACCGGAGACCCTTTGTACTGGAAAAGAAGCATTCTACCTTAGTCCTCACGTTTGATAACGCATCTGCATTTTGAGTCTTTATTGAAGATAGATGTAGATGTCTATGGGTCACAGTAACCACTTACCATCAGGTGGACTGTGTGCTCGTTTGTCACCCTATCCTATAAAAAAAAACCCTCAACTCAACAAAATACATCAATTTTGGTGTTACAGACAGACAATTACATTTTAATTATATTATATTTATATCTATATAGTTAAAATTAATATCCGAGATTGAATCCCGCTTAAAACATTTTTGTACAAATAAATTATAAGTGACCGTGCCATGGCGGTGTAAGAATATCCAAAAGAAGAGAAGAATATCCCGTGGGTGTCGTAAGAGTCGACAGAGGGAAACAAACCAGGAGATGAGTAATAGTGGTTCCTAATAACAAACGGAAAATAAAAAGCTGTGGTTGTCAGCGTAGGCAATAAGAAGTGGTAATTATGACAACTATAGGGTATATTATACGGCAGTCCAAGTCGAGGTTTAAGTTCAGAAATGGATTTTGATAGGCTGATATAAATAAATAAACTATGAAAATTTTATTTTAAAAATTATATAAAGTCCTCCAGAAGAAATGTCGGTCACGGCAGCAGTCTCAACGGAGACTAGCCAACTGCGTAGGACAGGATCATAGTGCCCGAGTGTATGCGCAAGCATTAGTGCACTTTCTATACCCTCACTCTCATAATCCGATAGAACAACATGCCTAAATACTCGAAAACTGAGGAAAAATATCCTCCAGTCTGAATTTCTGTGACGGCGGCCAGATAGCGATCGGCACAGGACAGGATTATAGTGTTCAAATGTATGCGCAAGCACAGGTGCACTCTATATTCACTCACCCTCTTAATTCGATAGGACGGTAAACCGACACGGCTGGACAGAGATCAGGTGCGGGACCAACAGCTTTTACGTGCTTTCCGGGACACGAGGGGAGATACCACCAACTTCCTGACTTGAGACAGCTAAATTCTTGATGGAAAAGCTCAATAACTGATTATTTTTCACCCGACCCGGGATTCGAACCCGGGACCTCATAATCTGCAGTCGCGTTTACAATCACTAGACTGATCAGGCAGTCCACTAGACCACGAGAATAAATATACATAATGTATTAATGTAGATAATACAATATGAATTCATTTATTTATTTACACTTTCTTACATAAAACTACCATTAATAAAAGAGTTACAATGGGCGAATTTAATTATTCAATTAGCAGTAAAAGAGACAGTTGGCAATAATAATTACGTTACCAACAAATTACGCAAGACTTTTCCGATTGAGCTGACTCAATTCTAAGGATAACTATATTGATATTAAAAAGGAAATATTAGAAGTTCCTACAAAATGACGATTGACAAACGAGACTTAATTTCTCACGAGAAAACTTAGGAAAACCAGTAAACTTTTATTTTATAATGGCACTGATACTGGCCTGCGTCTTTGTCGCAAACCCTATATCAATCCATGAGTGTCGTTAGTGGCGACAAAGAGAAATGATATAGGCAGAATCATCTTTTCGATAACAGCTCATATATTTAAAAAAAACTTCCTATCAGGCAACTAAAGGCGCGTGGTGCAGTGGCTTATTATCGCGTTGCGGTGCCTAGAGCTGAGGGTTCGAATTCCGTACTGAACGAGTATTTGCATGGTCTACAAACAATTCCGGGTAAGGATATTGATTCGGGCTTGGCCTTGTGCAATTTATGTATGTAAGTCCTCCACGATACAGGAGAAAATCTTAATATTGTTTTCCACAATAACGATATAAACAAAACAAATTACAAGGAGTTAAACTTAAGAGGTAGGTACAATAAGGTGGTCTTATTGCTAAAAAGCGATCTCTTCCAGACAACCTTAGGGTTAAGAGAAAATTATACTGTTCGACAGTGCGAGGTTGTATTATAGTAAACTTACATACTAATACCTACTCGTAAATAAACTAAATCGATACATAATAACAAAATATTTAATACACTCATATATACATTCAAAATACGATAGACATACATAAGATTAAATAGGCAATTATATATATAAATTACATAAATTATTACGGACAGGATACAAAAAATACATGTCGCAAATAATGACCAGTAGTTATTGCACTGTTAGGTATTAATTTTTGACGTCAGTCTTAAACTTTTCTACTGTTATTAAAATCTTATTGTGGTGGTAACGAAAAAAAAAATTTATCGTCGTCGTCTCGTCGTGTGAAAATAAGTATTTCGCTTCTTCTTCTTATTCATAATCATCATCATCATTATCATTACAGCCTTTCACAAGTCTACTGCTAAACATAGGCCTCATCGACGGAATGGGACAAAGCACCTGCATACATCGACTTCCTGCATCGCTTACCAGGTTATCACTCCTTCTGGTGGGGGGCTGCACTACACTACGCTTACCGGTTCGAGGCTGCCACTCGAGAACCTTTCTTCCCCATTGGTTGTTGGTTCTTTTTATTATAGAATAAGTGTGATAAATTAGCACACAGTTCAACTGATGGTACATGACTCTAAAACTTCTTTTTACTCAGTAATTATAATTTTTATCACGTATCTAAAATGTTTAAGCAATTAAGCTGTCACTAATCCAGCGATAAAGATTACGAACGGAAGCCAAACGAGCAACACGAGGGTCTTACGTAATAACACGTCCTCTCCACTTTATCGCTTATCGTTATCGCCAACATCGAGTGTCTGTAACATGATGTTTGATTGGTTAACTCGAAACTTGTCGATTTGTACCTTTTTTATGGAATAAGGGTAACAAACGATCACACAATCACTTGATGATTATTAAGAACTATGTATTAGTTTAGGACAGTTACTACCGACAATATTTCTGAACCGATACGACTTAGGGACCTTTAAGAAACGAGCTTACTCCTTTTTAAAAAGCCGGCAATGCCTGCAATTCCTCTGGTGTTGCAGTTGTTCATGGGTGGCGGTCGACACTTACCATCAAGTAAGCCGAATGCTCGCTTGACCCCTCTTGTATACAAAAAAGTATAACTCGAAATTAGTCTGTTTCTACTCTTTTATGGAATACGAGTGACAAACGAGCACACAGACCACTTGATGGTAAATAAAAACAAGAAACCGTTGTGGTTAGTTTAGACGATTAGTTTATGAATAATATACGTGGTAGAGCCTTGCTGCAGCTATTATTATGGTTATAGCATGAATGTTGGCTTGACCGGTGTACTCCTAGGACCACGTTCTCATAGAAAACCAGCGTGAAATAGCTGTTTAATGTTGCTGTGTTTTGTAAGGTGAGTTTAGAGAAACTGAGACCCTTTTTACTGGATACAAGGCATCCCATCTTATTCCTCAGGGGTGGTAACGCATCTGTATTTTGATTCTTAGTTGAGAATAGATGTTGATGTGCTTGAATCACGGTATTCACTTACCATCAGGTGAGCCGTGTGCTCGCTTGTCATTCTATAAAAAAATATGAGGGGTATATCGAGCCGTGCCTAATTATGTAATGACAAATATAAGAACTAAATGCCCCTCGGTGACAAGACCAACTATTGACCATGTTTTCCCTAACGAAAAAGTATTTTTTACGTTTCGCAATTGGACGCGCAGTGAACTCATGATATTACAAACAAAATAGAAACGACTAGTTCATAAATCACGATCTGGAAAACGTTGATGTGTGAACGAGCTGTCTAGTAGTATACTTATTTCTGATTTCGTTTAATATTTTTATCTAAATGTAATTATACTAGACATTATAATAATATCTTACAAATCGATTGTTGTCCAGTTGTCCAGTTTCCTTTGAGACTGGACAACTGCGCGGGAAAGGATTGGTGCACGAGCTTTTGCGCAAGCACAAGACGTCCTTTTACGAGACACAGGGGTGAAACAACGCGAACTTACTGACTCTAGGCTGCCAAGGATAATTTCTTGACAGAAAAAAAAACTGATTTTTGGCCTTACGTCGGATCTAAAACTAGGACTATCCGAAATCGCATTTACAAACACTAGACTAACAAGACAGTTAGATATTATAACAGTATATACAGCAACAGATTACACCATGAGCTTCTATACGGCGCATTTTACTTATTCAGTGGAGGTGTATTGTTATAAAGAATACTAGAAAGATTTTTAATGTAAACACAATTTTTACTGCAATACCGAACTACGAAATGATGCTACGAGATGATTCAAGACAATAGTCCGTTGACAACAACGCTAGATTATATCTAGAACTATTTATGTATAAAAATACCTTTTTTCTTTTCATTATTTTACGTTCGCTCTCTCTGGAATAGTGCCAAAGACTTACTTCCAGTAACGGAAGTAAGAATTCAATAAAATATTTTCCTTAGGACTAAATTTATTCCTCATTTTATTATTACTAATTTCACATGTCCGTGAAAAGCGCCTCTAATTTGTTCCAGTGGATGCATTGACGACCGCAATTCCGGATATATATATATATATATATTGTTACGAGCTTGGGGTTCGATACAATTAAAAACTGCCGATTGAATTACCAAAATTGACACTTTAATTACACAACACTAATTACAATCTAAAACCACACTAATAATAAAACACAATTGTACTACTGATCACTTAAGTTCGCAGTTGTTTCGCTTCGAAGTATTCGCTTATATCGCCAATTCAATACTGCCTCGGTCGTGGGCTATATCGGCCTTATATAGGGCCTCAGATAGTTACCAGAACCTTCTACTGTAGCGACATCTAGAATGTTCGAGTACATATCGGTCCGAAATTTCTAGAAGGATCTTGACTCTTCTAGTTCTGCTACTCGACACTAGAGGGCGCTGGTGGTAACTAGTGTTGCCATGCACAAGACATTAATAGTGGCGCGCGACAATATCATTGAGCTGATGTCGCTTCCAATGCTATAGTACGAATTAAATTAGCACATTAAATTAAAGTTAACAATTTAATTGTTGCTGGTAGGGCTCGAATCCGAAATGCTTCGAGATTTAAGGCGAGCGCTTGCCCTGAGATATGACATCTACAACTCAGTCCACCTGATGGTTAGTGGATGCTGTGGCCCATAGACATCTACATTGATCCTTAATTAAGTATGAAATACAAATGCATTGTCCCCCTGAGGACTAAGATGAGATACGTCGTTTACAGTAAAAGGGTATCCGGTTCTCTACATCCACACGAAACACAACAGTACATATCTAGCGAAAATAAATATTTGTATTTAGTTTTCATTTAAAATAAAATAATTATAATTTTCAAAACTCTTAAGACTTACTTCCATTTTAACGTCGTTCATAAATCAAAGCAGTTATTGAGTACTCATCTCAAACTCAATAGATTGGGTCGTTCACATCGGTCACTTGGCACGGCGATATCACCGTGAACTATGAACGGAGACTGATTTAGTTCACAGCCGCCAGACCTAATAAATTGGTTACATTTTAGAAATTGAAGGCTTTACCGCTCAGGGAAGTTTGATGATTGATGAGGGAATGAGTCTAGTGGTGGATCGAGTGAGACATTGAAGTTGTGAGTAGTTTTATTTCATTCACAATTAAACTTTCAAATCTGAAAGAAGAGAACCAATATCCAAGTATGGTTTACGTACAGTCTACGGTCTGATGTTAAAAAATAATAATAAGAAAAAAAATTGAAATTCGCGAAATAAACTATAATTAATACATAAATTGATCTCTTTTTAAGTATATTGCATGCATAGAGGAGTGTCTGCTTTGGCATAGTTATTATTTTATATAGAGAAGAAGTGTAGAAAGCAAAAAATTACACAATATTTTTACGTGGTTTATAATATTTTGTAAGTGATAAAGCCATGCTGCAGTTACAAATAATAACTGATAAATTAACTGAATAAAATGTGAACATAACTCATATTACTGATTTTTGCGTGGCTTCAAATGTTTCATTTTCAATAGTATGTGGAGTGTATATAAAAGACAAAAAAGCGTTTATTTTATATTTTGTTTACATAAGACATTTTCATTTCATTCATTTTTTATGTGTAGTTTAAAGTGAAATACATTTTGCTTAATATACAAACCAAAGAAATAATAAAATGGAAAACCCAATAGTACACACCTCGAACGCTCGAGTAATCTTTTGAATAATTAATTTAGTTTTATTAATTACTGAAACACGTATTTCGTTTACAGTTACAAAAGTTTTTTCTGTATAATTAACACGAAATTATAATTGAGGATTGATGTTAAAACATCTATGGGCTACAGAATCCACTTACCATCATGTGGACTGTGTGGTCCATTTTCACTTTTATTCTATAAAAAATGCATATATAAATGTCATATAAAAATATATAACTCTTGAATCAATTACCAAAACTGAATTAAAAAAAAAACTAGATCAAAGACTGGCTTAAATGCTTTTATTCAGGTAATTTAAAAAGAAAAAACCTCGTTAGCTAGCGTTAGAGCTACAGTGAGTCATCAAACGGTGCTGTGACCAATCGCCTACATTGTCATAAATTAGAGGAGCTAATAGCGCTTGCATGATTTACGTCACCGACACAATAGCGCCCCTCGGCGTGTGTAATGTGACGCATTAGGCACGCGACGCGAGGAGCTGAATGTAACAAATTGTGAATCAAGTCACTTCACAACACAGAGTAGATAGTTACGTAGTAATCGCTTGCACATTTAAATCGATTTGATTTTTTGTGGCTTTAAACTGCATAAAGTTATTACAGATGAGACCAATAATTTGCTATAATTCGCGCGCTAAGAAAAGTGTGACGTAATGAATTATTAAAGAAAACTGGATTAATAAACGAAATTACAGTCCATCCGATGGTAATAAGTCTGTGGCGGGTGGAAGGAAAAAGGGAGATCTCCCGCCAGGCACAGTGTTCTACCCAGGGAGCGGCCAACGCTCCGATTGATAGTTCGGAGCTATTCTAAATATGCTGCTTTAACTTCGGAACTTTGTAAGCGTGATTAAGGCTTCGATGTGTTTCGCTTGTGGCGCGACGACAGCACCGCAACAAGTCCCGCAAGCAAATACAAACAAAAAATGATTCGACGAGTTGTTGTCACTAAGTTGAAATGTCTCACAGTCTGTTATCCTACTGGCTTTGTATGCCCTTCTCTATTACGATTGTTTTTTTTTTGTGAAGGGTAAAGTACATTGTGGGTTTTAGAGATGGGAAAAAAGATTTTATACCTAAATTGTTTTTTTTTTCAATAAGTAAAAATTTAAAAAACAGATTTTTATAGGATAGGGTGACAAACGAGCACACAGTCCACCTGATGGTAAATGGTTGCTATGACCCATAGATATCTACATTTATCCTCAATAAAGAATCAAAATGCAAATGCGTCGTCACCCGTGAGTACTAAGATGGAATGCCTCTTTTCCAGAAAAAAGGGTCTCCTGTTTTCTACACTCACCATACGAAACAGCAGTGTCAAGCTGCCATTTGACGCTAGTGTTCTGTGAGAGCGTGGTACTTCCCCTGTCGAGCCGAACCATTCGTGCTACAACTATACTACTAATATACCTGCAGCATGGATCTACCACGTAATAAATTAGGCTGAAGCCCATACTTTATGATTCTTACTATAGATTTTTTATAGAATAAGAGTGATAAACAAGCACACAGTCCACCTGACAGAGAGTGTATCCTGTCGCCCAAGAACATCTACATCTATCCTCGATTAAGAATCAAAATGCAGATGCGTTGTCACCCCTGAAGACTAAGATGAAATGCATGTAAAAAGGGGTCTCCGGTTCTCTACACTCACGAAACGAAACACAGTTGCATTGAGCTGCTATTTTACGCTGGTATTCTGTGAGAGCGTGGTGCTTCACTGGTCGAGCTGTCCATTCGTGCCACAACCATAACATAGCTGTGGTATCGCTAAACTTTGAAGCGCAAACCTACAAACTACGTAATATACATTCTGGAAATATTTACAACGTTCCTGTTTTATTCCTTAAACTTGTTAAAGTCCGCTTGCAACGACATCTGCGATCGTCAATCCGGCTGTCAAAAGTGACTATTAAGGCAAAATTTCTCTAGAACGGGAGATATCCATTTCCAACAATGAAATTTTACGTACTGAAGATAAAGAAGCTGGTAGAAAGTACTTTTTGTAATTTATAACATAAAACAAACTTCGTTAGATAAAAATATTTAAAAAAATAAACAGTGAAAACAATTTCAATTCTACGGGTTACACTCTCATGAAATTGGAAAAAACTACCTATTTAATGTTATAATTGGCCCTGAAGGTTAGGTAAGGTTTTGGCTAGATTTGATTAAAGATGTGATACATAATTTAGATGAAATTACATTATTTACTCAAAAAGTAAGTTTTATTAAGAATAGATAAAAGCTAGCCTAACCACTTATTTTTTTTTTCATAAAAATAGAGTGACAAAAGAGCACGTAGTAAACCTGATGGTAAGAGGATGCTATGGCTTATAAACATCTACATTTATTCTTTTTTGCTTATTCTCAAATACAGATGTGCTGTCACCACTATATTATTCAACTAATAGAAAGCATGGAATATTAGTAGAAATAGATTTAAAAAAATGACGTTTCACAAGCAAAATTTTTTTTTTATAGGATAAGGGTGACAAACGAGCACACAGTCCACCTGATGGTAAGTGGTTGCTGCGGCCCATAGACATCTACATCTATTCTCTATTACGATTCAAAATTTAGATGCGTTGTCACCCTTGAGGACTAAGATGGAATGCCTCATTTCCAGTAAAAAGGGCCTCCGGCCACCTGCACTCACCAAGCGAAACGCAGAGATAAACCTCTACTTCACGCTGGTTTTCTGTGAGGTCGTGGTACCACCCCGGTTCGAGCCGGCCCATCTGTGCGACAGCAAAAGTTGCCGCGTGGCTCTACCACTGTTATTTGTTTGTCAAAAAATAAATTATTCATTAGGGAACTTAACGTTTAACCTAAGCGAACAATTAAATTATTAATTGTTATGTTTTACTTAGGTGGAAATAGTTTCAATGATAAAGTATTTAGCTGCTTAAGAAAATACTTAATATGGTATAATAATATATAGATCCTTATTGTTCTTTGATTGTATCATCTTACATAATTTATACGGTAACGAATGCATCGTTACCGAAGCATCACTTTCGGATGCAAGCATTAAAACTAAGTAATTTCTCACTATACAAGTCATTTGTCGTGTTGTGACTACTTTTAAACGTTTCAATATTTATCAGAATACAAAGCTAGATACGCATTAGCGCTTCTATATTTAAAAGAAAAATTAAAAGTAAAGTCTTCATACGTCTATATACATATCTAGTACAGGCCTCCTCCCATTTCTGAGAGGGTTTACGGAGAAATTAGTCCGTCACACTGCTCCAATGCGTTTGGCGGACTTCACATGTCTTCAAAACATTTTATTTCTCAGATATGCAGGTTTTCACAGATGGTAAAACATCACAGATATTAATTTTATTTGGTATTTATTTTCTACTACATATGATCGTACAACACAAAAAACTAAGTAACAATAAAATTAAACGATACCAACTAAATAAAAGGTCTAATATATTTATATAATTATACAAGAAGATCTAGGTACCCAACTGGTGGAACTGATGCTCATACTAGGTTGTCCTGTGCTATGGCCATCATCAGGCCCCTCTAACAGTGGTAGAGCCACGCGGCAGCTTTTGCTGTCACACGGATGGGCCGGCTCAAACCGGGGTGGTACCACGATCTCACAGAATACCAGCGTGAAGTGGAGGTTTACCTCTGCGTTTCGCTTGGTGAGTGCAGGTGGCCGGAGGCCCTTTTTACTGGAAATGAGGCATTTCATATTAGTCCTAACGGGTGACAACGCATCTGCATTTTTATTTGTAATAGAGGATAGATGTAGATGTCTATGGGCCGCAGCAACCACTTACCATCAGGTGGACTGTGTGCTCGTTTGTCACCCTTATCCTATAAAAAAAAAAAAAACCCTCAGCAGAAGTGATATTGCTGTAAAACTTTTAATAAAAACTACAGCTACTTGTAATAAAAATACATTAAAATTGACTTGTTCAGTTTGAGAGATAATGTGTAAAAATTATTAAAAAACATGTGTGGTCCGTAATATAGGGATGTTGTGTTGTATATAAGTGTATCTTAAGTAAAAAAAAAGTAAAGTTGCAGCCTATTTACGTCCCACTGCTGGGGGCAGGCCTCCTCTCATTTCTGAGAGGGTTTTATGGCAAGGAAATGTCCGCCGTGCTGCCCCAATGCGTGTTGGCGAACTTCACATGTCTTTGAAATATATTTTTTTTCATATTTCTCGGACATATAGATTTCCTTACGATATTTTCCTTCACCATCGAGCACGTGGTAAACCAGCACTTAAAATTACATAGCAATTTCATTGGTGCCGGCGGGGATCGAATCCGGTTTGCTCGCGTACTGTGAGCGCTAACCATCTGAGCTACCACGGCTCCTAGCGAGCGCTAACCATGTATAGTGTATCTTAAACAATACGATAAATAAATCTTCTATCTGTTCGTAGTCTAATGATTTAAGCCCTTTTGATTAAGGAAATTTTTGTCTCTCTCCGTATATATATATATATATGTGTGTTTAATAATTTTACTAACAGCTAGATTATAAATCAGTGGACCTCTGTAATTGAAAAATCTTCGAGCAAGGAATAAGTTACTAACATTGTTATAACTGCCAGCGAAGATCAAACTCGTTTAACTTAATTACTAACTAAGTTATTGGAAGCGTTTAGTCTTTAAATGCCACTCCACAGTAAATGGTATTTAAAAATAATCTTCCTTCTGACAAGTGTTGCCCGTGATAATGGCGTTTTTAAAATTAGAGCGGCTGGCGTGTGCTACAATACTTCATATATTCGGAACGACTCGCAGGGGTCCACCCCTCCGCGTACAACGTATATCAATTACCATTCGGCGTCTCTAAAGGGACAGCAATCGTAAATGGAAATGAGGAGCGTCGAACTACTTAACCAGTTTTTGCTTTATTCTTGTCTAACGAAAAAGTGACAATATCAAAAACAGTGATATTGTTTTGTAGATAACCGTTAACCTGTTTCATATAGAGCACACATTCCTTGTTGGTGTAAGTGGATGCTGTGTCTTTTTTATAGAATAAGGGTAGTAAACGAGCATACAGTCCACATCATGTTAAGTGGATGCAGTGACCCATAGACATCTATACTTATTCCAATTTTATACATTATTAAAAATCGAAATTCAGATGCGTTGTGACCCCTGACGAATAACATGGAATGCCTCGTTTTCAGTAAAAAAGGTTTCCTATTCTCTACACTCACTATACAAAGCACAGCAGCATTAAGCATGATATTCTGTGAGAGCGTGGTCCTACCCCGTTCTAGTCGTCCCATTGCAACGTGGCTCTACCATGTATGAACTCTTGAGGACTAAGATGAATGCCTCGTTTCAACAAATAGAGGTAGTAATAGGTCTAGTTCTCGTAATTTATCATAGAAACACACCCCCCAGTGGTAGGCCTCCTTATGCCTAGCAGTCCGTCTGGATAGGTATTATTATTAATTAGGATTAATAAATAAATAAATTAAATTATTATTTATTAATTATTATTAAATTAATATTACCCTCTCACCTATTTCTGCCGCCAGATGGCAGTGCTTTGTGGTATCCTATCTCGATCCTCAGAACGACAAGTAGCCTATTTTGTTTGAAGTTGGCTGCAGGTGTCCATGGATTGCAGTACCCACTTACCATCAGGTGGACTGTAACTGTAAGGTTTTTTTTAAATAAAGTCATGCCTCCACACTAGAATTTTCTGCTGTATCTAGAAGACTACACATTAAATGAAACTAACTTTTACGGATTTTATCGCGTTTACTTTAACTTTTTAATTCCTGACGTTTTGGGTGCTTTTTAGCACCCGTGGTGAGTTCTCCCCGTGACCACGGGTGCTAAAAAGCACCCGAAACGTCGGAAATGAAAAAGTTAAAGTAAACGCGATAAAATTCGTAAAAATTAGTTTAATTTATTGTGAAATTATATTTAATAAACGGATAAACAAGAGATAACAAAATTCTAACCACACCTTCCCTGTCCTTTTTTTATAGGATAATGGTGACAAACGAACACACAGTCCACCTGATGGTAAGTGCTTGCTGCGGCCCATAGACATCTACATCTATCCTCGTTTGCGAATCAAAATGCAGATGCGTTGTCACCCGTGAGGACTAAGATAGAATGCCTCATTTCCAGTAAAAAGGGCCTGTCCTACATTCGGCTCTACAAAGTTTCGCATTATTTTCGGTAAATATGTCAACAACGTTTTTAAGGAATAAGAAATGTTACCAAAGACAAGAAAAATATGAAATATCATCGTATTTGTTTCATCATTGCCGTTATCGTTACCGTTACAGCCCATTTAGTTAATTTATATTAAGGTTATCTTCAGACATTTTTGATAACTTTAAAAACATGTATGGCATTGAAAACATATTGTATTTCCATTTACTATGTAATTTCACAAATTTTTGTATTTTTAACCAAGCTAAAAAAAGGAGGAGGTACTCATTACGACTCTATTTTTTTGTGCATCCTCAGAACTTTTTTCTAGGTGAACCAATTTTTATGATTCTTTTTTGTTTGAAAGCTGGTGCTTTTCATGTGGTCTCATATAAATTTGATGAAGATCTAACTAATAGTTTTCGAGTTATCTGTAATAATGCGTATTTAAATGACTTCGACTACATTAATGATGTTCTCATTTTATTTATATTGAAGTCGGTTTAACAAAAATGTTATTTTACCACTACAAGTTTGTTACATTTATATAACTATTTCATTCATCCATCTATAACAGCTTATAAAATTTATTTTCACCGATAGTTCCATTTTTGTCTTAAGTGGTGGGGACGTAAAGGTAACCATCACCCTATTATGTCCCGTAGGTATCGTGAAAGACGATTTTGAGAGATGTCTGAAAGAACAACAAAGAATACTGTCCAATCTCATGGTTTCCGATAAACTTAAAACTTTCGATGAATTTCCGATTTTGCCTACGTTAAATATCTAGACCAGCGAGTGGGATCAGCATCAAAGTTGCAAAACGTATTTAACTGCGATACTCAATCCTCGAACCAAGTGCGGGACAGCAAATCTTTACAACTTTATAGGCCCATATCCAGTGACTTACATATTGACTTACATTTACAATTTACTTGACTAAAATTATGCTTGTACAGTTACTTATTCTACCGATTATTGATTATTCAGATATGTGTTAAGCAGATTTAAACCAAAATCTTCTTAACAAGCTAGGGCGCCTTCTCAACAATTGCATCCGATATATTTTCAGTCTTCGTAAAAATGATCATATCTCTCATTATGACTCTCGCTTTAAAAGGCTCACTATTAAAGCGAGGCTTGACTCTAGAATTTTGCTTGCTCTCTTTTCTATCTTAAATTAAACAGTGGTAGAGCCACGCGGCAGCTTTTGCTGTCGCACGGATGGGCCGGCTCGAACCGGGGTGGTACCACGACCTCACAGAAAACCAGCGTGAAGTAGAGGTTTACCCCTGCGTTTCGCTTGGTGAGTGCAGGTGGCCGGAGGCCCTTTTTACTGGAAATGAGGCATTCCATCTTAGTCCTCACGGGTGACAACGCATCTACATTTTGATTTGTAATAGAGGATAGATGTAGATGTCTATGGGCAGCAGCAACCACTTACCATCAGGTGGACTGTGTGCTCGTTTGTTACCCTTATGCTATAAAAAAAATGATACTATATATGACAAATTTGAGTATATTTCATCAACGCTTGATAGAACTCTGAGTTTCTCATTTAATAAAATAAGTATCCCACTACATTTCACTAATTTTGTTGGTAAATCCTTCACTATTCAAGCTGCACTGCTCTGGAACTCCTGACCTGAAGATGTTAGAAAAATATGTAATAAGACTGCCTTTAAAAGATTGGTACCTGAACACTCTATGAAGATATCACATAGATAAAGTTAAATGCGAAGCGTTAAGAAAGTTAAACGCGATAAAATCCGTAGTAGTTTCATTTAATGTGTAGCATTTGCGAAAATATAAGAAATCATTTACGAATTCTATTTGATGTAGTCAGTAGATCAGTAGATCATAGTCGATGGGGTAGTGTCCGGGCGGCCCCGCGACGTACCAATTACCGGCGCGTGGCGCTAGCCCTCGCCGCAGGGCCACATACCTCGAGACACGCGCCGTCGCAATCGCCAAAAATGAATCGATTAATGCCAGCAACACACCAAAAGTAATAAATATGAGACTTTGAAATCTTACAATGGTTTTGACAATCTTCCGACATTAAATTAAAAAAAAAGATTTTTTTTTTTAATAAAACAAATCAATTTTATATGTGTTATTGATATGAAATCGAATATAATTTTAGTAAATACAAACGGATAATAGTAGACAAAACACATTCGAATCATGCAAGCAGTTAACTGCACTTTAGGCGCACTAAATAATTCAGTGTGAGATCACAGGTGTATTCACAGGTTTAGCGTTTCGTCATTGTATGTTGGGAATAGGATTGAAAATGGGCAGGATAGGATGGGGAAGAGTATGCGAATGTTCGTATGCAAAATACTGCAAAGGGCCGAGTTTTTACTGTTCAACACAATATCTGTACTACTGTACAATTCTACACTTTCACTGGCATCTGGTATATTGTATGTGACATTTAAAAATATACATTATGTTGATTTTGCTATATTAGGTTGTGTCACTGACTTCCATATATACTAGTACGCAGGACAGGACTGGCCCTACAAAACTTTTGTGCCTATTTGAAGCACCGCCATTGAGTGTACCGAGAACCTAATGTGAAGAAACATTTAAATAAAAAGTATTTTAGTGACATGATAATATAAAATTAATTATCAGAAGGGAAGTATAGTGACATTCTACAAGTAAATTGATCTACAGTTTATTTAAATAATTAAAACTATTTGATAATATATGCTCTTAAAACCTTTTAACTTATCTTATTAAATATAATTACAAACTTGTTCGACTTTCAAATACTTATTTTTATGTATGGCAATATATAAAAATAATACATAAATAGAATGGTAGGCATGGGTATAAAATTTGTATTGATATATTTTGTCTATCTCTGTTATTAGTTCCGTGGACGCTCACTTCGCTATTAACGCCAAAATGGCGAAAATCATATCGCCTCATTATGTCACTGTGTTCAGCCATTCTAACGTGCTTGAATAATAGGAATCAGTCGGTTGTGTAAAAAACGACGGAAGTTTTTTATTATGGTAATGAATTTTATCATCATCATCATTACAGCCCTTCACAAGTCCACTGTTCAATATAGGCCTCCCCCAACGAATGCCACAAAATACGGTCCCGAGCCACCTGCATCACTCCAGCTAGCAGAAGGATGCCCTAAACTTCGCCTGCCGGTACGAGGCTGCCATTCGAGAACCTTTTTTCCCTCGGTTGTCGATTCTCCGAGCTATATGGCCGGCCCATTGCCACTTCAGCATACTAGTACTTTGGGCTATGTCAGTTACTCTGGTTCTTCTGCGGATATCCTCGTTTTGAAGTCTACCACGAAAAAAGAACGCCGATCATAGCCCTCTCCATAGGTCGCTGGCAGACTTTAAGCTTCCTCATATGGCCAGCAGTGAAGGACCAAGTCTCAGTTCCATAGGTCGTCACTGGCAACGCGCACTGGTTGAACAATCTAGTTTTTAGATTATGAGGTATGTCTAACGAGAATATGTGTTGTAGTCTCCCAAACGCTGCTCAGCCGAGTTAAATCCGTCGATTAAACTCCCGGTCAAAGTTGGACATACCTAGATGGAGTATTTGTCCAAGGTAAACATATTCTTCAACAACTACGCGCTTTGTACTCGCAACAACTACAGGCACAGATGTGATATGGACGTTAAGCATGATTTTTGTTTTGTCCATGTTTACTTAAGACCTATCCTTTGGGAGACACTATTGAGGAACTTCAGCATAGTGCTTAGGTCCTCCAGCGATTATGCCATAAGGACTATATCGTCGGCAAGTTTAAGGTGAGTGATGTACTCACTATTGACGTTAATACCGTATCCTTTCCAGTCCAGTAGCTTGAAAACGTCTTCCAATGCGGTGAAGAGTTTTGGGGATATAATGTCACCCTATTTTACACCTCTCTGCAATTGGATAGGTTTCGTACTCTGTTTTTGTACTCGGATAGCCATCGTAGCCCTACTGTACAAACACTTCAATACTTCGATATACCGACAGCTCACTTGGCACCGCTGGAAGGACTGCAGCACCGTCCAAATTTTGACGGAATGAAAGGCATTTTTTTAGTCCACGTACGTCAAACATAGTGGCTAATTGTACTCTTTGGATTTCTGTACAATTTGCCGAAGGGTAAATATGTGCTCTATGGTGCTAAAGCCTTTTCGGAAACCAGCTTTTTCGGGAGGCTGGAAGTCGTTGAGTCTGCATTCGATACGATTCGTAATGACTCTCTAAAACGGTACGTAGACGCGGCTCAGATGGAAAATCGGTCCACAGTTCTTCAAGAGAGCGTTGTCACCTTTCTTGAAGAATAAGACCACCGCACTTTTGCTCCACATCTCTGGAGTAGTGCCTTCATGAAAGATGGAATTAAAGAGCCTCTGAAGGACTTTAAATACCGCTTTTCCACCCGATTTCAGATGCTCCGCTGTTATTCTACCCTCGCCCGGGGACTTGCTGTTTTTAAGGTTCTGAAGAGCTATTCTAGTCTCGCTTAGACTGACGTCCGGGATATCATCGGAATAGTGTCATATAAGACTTGCTCTTGGATCGTTACACACACTTGCGTGTGGCTCCTACGATGACGTGTACAGCTGCCCATAGAACCTCCCAATCTCACTCAAAATCTCAGGTGTCTCGGAAACGATGCTGCCACATTTGGTCTTCAGCTTTGACAGTTGGTAATTTCTGGCAGACAGATCAGCACAACAGGTCCCGCGCGATCGCTTCTTGAATACGAGCAGTATTAAAGTTGCGTAAGTCCCGCCCAATGGATTTGTAGATCTGTCTGGTCAGTTGTCTATATGCTATCAAATCTACTGAAGACTACAGCTTCATTTCTCGTCTAACGACCATGAGGTTAAGAGCGTGATCAGAGAGCTTTTGTGTTCTTCTGCGGCGGGTGTTGCAAAACTTAGCTCCAACCGCATGGACAGTTTCCTCGAGCTTGTCATTTATACCTTCCACTGCATTGCAATCTTCTAGGCACTGAAAACGATTTTGTAACTCATGCTGAAAGGTTTCGGGACTTTGGATTAGAGCACGAAGGGGACGGAGCGTTGACTTCATTATACGACACCTCTCTAACTTAACGTTTAGGTTCAGTGTGCCTCTAACCATTCGGTGATCGCTACCAGTTATAACCCTCGCGACCATTGAGACATCACTGAACAGTTGTCGTCTGGTCGTCATAATGAAGTCGACCTCATTTTTTGTCGAACCGTTGGGGCTCGACCAGGTCAATTTCCTGTGGGGCCGCTTCTGGAAGAAAGAGTTCATCATAAAGAGTCCCTCTTTCTCCATGAAGTTGGCCAGTTGCTGGCCCCTTGAGTTCCATTACCCTATTTCAAATTTTCCTACTTTCAGCTCACCATTCTCTCTTGTGCCTACTTTTGGGTTAATGTTTCCCATTAACACCGTATAGTGGGTTTTGGAGGAATGCATGACTCTAAAGATATCCTCATACATTTCCTCCACCTCCTCATTGGGATGTGCCGACATTGGTGTGTAAACCTGTATGACCTTTAGCGAATACCGTTTGGTGATTTTGAGTATAAGGTAATAGGTTTGAATGTTATTAAAATAAATAATTTTGAGTCAAAATATAAATCTTCATAATTTCCTGTCGGTTCTTTCCTGAAGTCTTGTTTCAGCGAACCGGTGTAGATTTTGACGTTCATAAAAGCTTAAAGCAAGCCTTAATTAGATGAAAGTTTTTGACTTTAACTTTATTTAATCAGAATGGATTACAATCAAGCGTTACCCTTTTCGTCGTTAGCTTCCAAAATTTATCACAATTAATTTATTATCGTCAAAAGTATTTCAATCTTTACAATGAGCGGTCTTGAAATTATTAGCAATTAATTTTCTTAAACTGAACAGCTCAGTAAAATGCGTAAATTACTGTCCATATTTTATTTTATTATAGATATTTGTTTTATCTTAACCCTCAGTTATGTCAACGCACCTGTATCTATTTTGTATAGAGACGGCCGCAGGTATCCATTAGGTGCATAAGTGATTTCCAGCCAGGTTAACTGTGAGTTCGTAAGTCAATGAATATAAAATATATGAGTTGAATCTTATCTTTGCCGTTTAGTGGCAGCTAAGAAATTCCACTACCTCACAAACTGTGGGTGTCGTGAGAGGCGACAGAGGGAAACTGAAACAGGAGATAGGCAGCCGTACCTTCTTGACAACAGCTCAAAATAATAAAAAAAACTATTGTTGCCAACCTACCTACTAAGCGTGGCAACTATGGCAAATATAGCCACTATAAAAGGAGGCCTATATTTAGCATTGGGGCTTTTGATAGGCTATAATAAATTCTTATTTTCTTTTATTTAAATATGGTTACCCCCACAATAGGATTTTTGCCTATTGTTCGCGCCAAGCGCTAATGTCAATAATTGACGTCAGAGGGCGCGCGCGCCTCTACGATACCGGTTTTGACGTCCCGTCGTGTCGAGGACACGCAAGGACAAGCAAGTCCAAATTCATCGCTGCGATAGATAGCACGCGGTCCATTTGTCGGGAACTCGTAATGGTAGGCGCGTATAATAAATATACTGACTGGGAATTGTAGCGCGTATTCCTTGCTGAGAGCTTCATCCGGGACTTTAAGGTTAACGCTGAGTCCGTATAAGTGGATTCGACTGAATAATTACTAGTGCGGTATTTGATATTCTAGAAATAACTGTGGCCACGCAAAACGGTAGTTACCGTTGAGCCGGTCTGGCGTGTTCAACTTTATAACAAACGAGAGTTTGGCTTCTGTAAGGTAGTTAATCGTACGACAGAGTGAAGGGACTGTCATCGTAGAAACGAAGAAAGTGACTGTGGACGGAGAGCAGTGGGAGCGGTGCGGAGGTCCGAACTGCTGCAGATGGTAACGGTCTAATAAGGTCAATAACACTACCAGCCACACCCAGATACACATCACTGACCCTTACTTTCCTAGCACTATACATCCACATGCGACCTGACCGAATCTTGAGGGACCAGTCGCCTTGGATAGAGGTAAGTAAGCTCCTTTTATTAGAATAGAACGCTCGCCCCTGATTGTTTATTGTAATTAGAAACTTTCCACCTTGGCGTTAGGACGCCCGACCTGCACCTGCTTGTAGGTTCTTCGTCTATGGGCTGCGGAGGACTCTACTCCTGGGATAAGCAGCTGCTGGTCGTAACACCTATATTATGAGGCCAGTTTACATACATAAATTTCACAAGGTCAAACATTCACACGCGGAAAATTATTTATAGACCATACAAATACTTGTTCAGTGTGGGATTCGAATTCGATTTCAATGACTCCGCATTATCATAGATATATGTTAGTCCGACCTTGTCAGGAATACGGAAGCCCTACGCTGAGCTAACATCTGCTGCATGGAGGTACTCCTGATGCAGCGGCAATTGCGTTGGTTTGGTCATATCTTTCGGATGGCTGATAACAAAGTGGCAAAACCCGTCATGTACTGTGAGCTTCAAGAAAGCAAGCGCAAGCAAGGCGGACAGCTCCTAAGTTATAAGGATGTATTAAAGAGGCATATGGAAAATTGCAATATTGAGCCTTCTTCTTGCTACCTGGTACCTTGCTAAAGACCAGCAAAAATGTAAGCGACTTGTAAAACAAAACATCAACACTTTCAAAGCCAAACGCGTACAAGATCTTGATGCTAAACGCGAGTAACTTAAAGCCCAACAACCTGCGGCTATACAATATAATTACTGCAACGGTGTTCTCACCTGCACAACGTGCGCTCTAACTTTTCTCACTAAGATTGGCTATGCTACTCACTTGAGAGCACATGAATAAATACAACTATGAAAAAAATAGGAGTCAAAAACGGTCGCTAATACAAAACATAAAATTGTTAACTTTCGACCTTAGTACTTTATTTCTAAATACCTACCTAAGTTTATATTCTTAATGTTTGTCTAAAGTACAGCGTATCATTATAAACAGCAACATAACTCGTAACAAATTAGTTTTGTTTGTTTATGATGCATTATTTACATTAATTGTTATGTTTTAAAAGTCATTTCTAATAAACCTAGCAAGCTAACAGCATAGCACAGTGGCGAAGCAATCAGCTTTGTAGCGGTTTCTAACGGAAAAAAAGATTTCAAAATAGGAGGTTCAGATGCCTGGGTAATTAGTAATCGATTGCTGAAAACAGAATTTGAAAATTCGAAACCGTTCTCGAGATAATCGTGGGACAGACGGACGGACAGACGGACGGACGGACGGACGGACAGACGGACAGATGGACAGAGGGACAGACATCGTGACACCAATATGTGACTTCGCAAGCTTCGCCACTTAATAATCTAAAAAAAGGGTTCAAGCCTGTACTATGAAAATGTTCGTGGTATACGTATGAAATGTTTTACTAATTAACAAACTAAATAAAAATATTTCTCAAGAATATGACATAATGTTATTGACCTGAGCCGGGATATATATATATATATATATAATATATATATATATATATATATATATATATATATATATATATATATACATATATAACGAACTATGTGATCGTAGATGTTTTTCGAAGTGATCGTAATTTTTTATTGTTAGGGAAAAGGTCGGTGGCGGAGAGTTATCACAGAGTTGCTATGTCTTTTGAGAAACATTTTACTGATGGTCCTTTTTTGACAACTAAATCATTAAATTCTCCTGCTGTCGCCGAATCATTGCTCAAACAAAATGTAAAGACTTGTTCAAATTTTTTTAAATTCCATATAGTACTGCCAAAAGATATCGTTAAATATTTTAAAACTATTGATGTTAAGAAGTCAGCAGACTTATCTGGGATTCCCGTTAAAGTTATTTTATTTATAATAGATATAATAGCACCTTATCTAGCCACGAGTCTTATCAAGCACCAGAATCAGAAATAAAAAACTTCTATAATGACTTAAGAATGGCAAGGTGATTTTAACGCTAAGATTGGTTTGCCAAGAGAAGAAGAAAACCTAGTGACAGGAAAGTTCGTATATGGGAGTAGAAACAGTAGAGGACAACGATTAATAGAATTCTGCTAAGAGAATAAATTGATAATAACAAACACAAAATTTAGAAAGAACACAAAGAATAAATGGACCTGGCAATCCCTCGACGGGAAGACAAGAAATTAAATTGACTACCTATTAGCTAAAAATTAAAAATAGTTAGCAATACTGAAGTACTTACCATTTTCATCTGACCATAGGGCTGAAGATGTACTATAAAGCTAAAAGGAGTTTTCAAACAAAGTAGGAAAAATTCTACAACGAGAGAAAAAACTTCACGCCAACCGAACAAGACTCATTAAAAACGTCACTGAGAGATGAAGACAATGTAATAGGCGGAACAGCAGATATTACGTATGAAAATATTATTAAGACAATCGAAAAATGCGTAAAAAACTACCAAATTCATATAAAATTAAAAAGAAGCATGAAGATATCAGTAAAGAACAAGCTTATCATGGAACTTATAGAGAAAAGGGAAACTAAAAAAAATCAAATATGGAACATATAAGCAAAGGAAACGACTAAGAATACTACATAAAAAGATAAGACAAGTAATTAAAGACAAACAAAAACACTCATAGGCTTAAGATCATACAAGAATAATTAGAGCTATCAGGGTCTAGTAAAAGAGCTTACAATAAAATGAATAATACGAAAAATTGGATAATGAAATTAAAAGCAAACAATAACATAATAGTATCATCTAGAAGAGATATGTTACAAATAGCAACCGATTTTTTTGTAAAGAATTATACAAAGAACATAAATACAAAATACAAAATAGTCCAAATAAAACAATTACTCAAAACCAAAGAATGGAAGTTCTCCCATTACTCTAATCGGAAATAAGAAATGGTATTTCAAAGATAAAGATAAATAAAAGCCCCGGTGAAGATGGCATAACATGTGACTTAATTAAAGCATTTGATGATTCGATTATTCCTTTATTAACTGCCTTATTAAACCAAGTATTGTTTTAGAGAAAAGTCCCCGATAAATGAAAAAGCTTCGTAATCACTCTTTTCTATAAAAAAGGAGACCCAAAAAGTATAAATAACTATAGACCAATAAGTTGCTTTCGATCATATACAAACTTTTTACATCCATACTTTTAAATAGAATATCTAGAAATATAGAAGAGAACCAAGCTAAAGAACAGGCTGGTTTCATTTAAAACTTCTTAACTATCGATCATATGTATACAATGACACAGATAATAGAAAGATTTATAGAATTTAGAAAAACGATATATACATACTATTTATAGATTATAGCAAGGCATTTGATTCTGTGAAACATAATAAACTGTGGAGAGCATCGAGCAAGGAATTCAAACAACATACATAGAATTGCTAGAAAATATATATACTACTACACTATATATATACATATATATATATTTAACAGTGGTAGAGCCACGCGGCAGTTTTTGCTGTCGCACGGATGGGCCGGCTCGAACCGGGGTGGTACCACGACCTCACAGAATACCAGCGTGAAGTAGAGGTTTACCTCTGCGTTTCGCTTGGTGAGTGCAGGTTGTCGGAGGCCCCTTTTTACTGGAAATGAGGCATTCCATCTTAGTCCTCACGGGTGACAACGCATCTGCATTTAGATTCGCAAACGAGGATAGATGTAGATGTCTATGGGCCGCAGCAACCACTTACCGTCAGGTGGACTATGTGCTCGTTTGTCACCCTTATTCTATAAAAAAATACTAACTGCAAAGCGAAAGTAAAATTAGAAAAACCAGGAGAAGAATTTTTCATTCAGAAAGGTGTCCGCCAAGGAGACCCATACTCACCAAAACGGTTTATAGCTGTACTTGAGCACAGTTTTAGAAAACTGGATTGGAGCAAAGAAGGCATAAATATAAATGGAGAATACCTATCAAACCTTCGTTTTGCGGACGAAATTGTAATTATCTCTAAGAGTCCAGAACAGTCACAAAAAATGATTTATGATCTAAATCCCGAAAGTTCAAAATGTGGCTTAATAATTAATCTAGATAAAACAAAAATCATGACTAATGGAGAAAAATACCTGTGCTTCTAGAAAATAAAACCATCGAATATGTGGATGAATATATATATATATATATATATATATATATATATATATATATATATATATATATTTAGGTCAAATCAATACGAAATGTTCCGTGAACAAGACAACAAATGAAGTAGAAAGGAGAATAACATTGGCATGGAAAAAGTACTGGTCGTTGAAAGAAATATTCAAAGGAAACTTCCCATTACAAATTAAAAAGAAAATTATGGACTCGAACGTGCTACTAACTCTTACTTACGGATGTCAAACTTAGGTCTGCAATGCAGAAATAAAAAGAAGAATAAGATAATTTCAAAACGCTACAGAGAGAAGTATGTTAAAAATCAAACTAAAGAAACGAATCAATAGCAACAATATTAGAAGGAGAACAAAAATTACAGATGCCCTAACGATTATAGCGAGGCTTAAATGTAAATGGGCGGGACATGTCATAAGATCCGAAGACGGTAGGTGGAGCGAGCGCATCCTACATTGGTTCCCTCGTGATGGCAAGAGAGACCGTGGTCGACCTTTTAGAAGATGAAAGGTTGATATAGAGGCAGTAGCGCGTAACCTGTGGACACGTACTGCAAAAGATAAAGACAAATGGCACGAGATGGAGGAGTCCTTCATCCACCAATGGATGATCCTTAAATATAAGATGGTAATCACATATTGAACGAACATACAAACAATATAACACAACGCACACACACACACACACACACACACACACACAGTTAAAATTGTTAAAAGAGGGAACAAAAGGCTTTTTTAGTTTATTTTATTTTATTTTATTTTATTTATTTTATCTAGCCACTATATTAAATAGAAGCGACGAATCTAGTGTATTTCCTGGTTTAATGAAACATAGTAAAGTCGTACCTTTATTTATATCTGGTAGTACATTAGACCCTATTTTAGACCAATTTCTGTACTACCAACATTTAGTAAAATTTCTGAATAAATAATTTTAGATCAGATGTTAAGTTTCTTTAACATTAATAAATAGCTACATAAAAATCAATTCCGTTTTACAAGGGGTCGCTCGACAACTGATGCTGGAGTTGAGCTTATTAAACATATTTTTTGTGCATGGGAGAATTCAGAGGATGCTTTGGGTATATTTTGTGACCTTTCCAAGGCCTTCGACTGCGTTCACCATGAGACATTAATCAGGAAGCTACAGTACTATGGTGTCAAGAACACAGCGCTTAAACTTATTATTTCATATTAAAGTAATAGAATGCAGAAAGTTATTATCAATGGTAAAAGTTCTTCCGGCTCACCTGTACTAATGGGTGTCCCTCAGGGCTCGATTCTTCGCCCGTTCCTATTTCTAGTGTATATTAATGTCTTACTTTCTCTTGAGGGGGATAATCATGATATGATATTATTTGCTGATGATACATCCTTGATTTTTAAGCTTAAACGTCAATCATTTAAATGTGACGAAGTGAATAACGCTATATCAAAACTAGTGCATTGGTTTAACGTTAATAATCTACATTTAAACGGTAATAAAACTAAATGTATTAAATTTACAACAACGAATGTTAAAAATCTGATTACCAATGTGTTTTTAAATGGGAAAGAACTGAGCACTGTTGAATCCACTGTTTTTCTTGGCATCACTCTCGACGCAAAGCTTCAGTGGGGCCCCCATATGTCAAAACTAGCAAGCAAACTAAGTTCTGCAGCCTATGCTGTAAAAAGATTAGAGGTCTCACTAGTGTCATGACAGCTAGATTAGTTTATTTCAGTTATTTCCATAGCATAATGTCTTATGGAATTTTGCTATGGGGAAATGCGGCTGATTCAGAAACTATTTCTGTTTTACAGAAGAGGGCAATTAGAGCTATTTACAACCTAAAACCGAGAGAGTCTATTAGAGATAAATTTAAAGAAATAAATATTTTAACTTTGGCCTCTCAGTATATTTACGAAAATTTAAAGTATGTTCACAAAAACAAAGGTCGTTTTAGTATAAAAAAGGGACATACATTCTGTAAACACTAGGAACAAACAAAAGCTAGTGATACCAGTTTCTCGAGTCCAGAGAGTCAGTAATTCATTCTTGGGGCAATATATACGCTATTACAATAAGGTCCTGGAAAGTGTACAGGCTCTCTATATTACCAAGTTTATATGTTTTGTTAAATTGAAACTGTATTAAAATGGTTATTATAGTATAAATGAATACATGGTTGATAATAAACCCTGGGAATGTGGTGGCCGCTTCCAAGCTGTTACAAAAATAAATTTTGTACTTATATAGTTGGCACAACCATTAATGTAAAATTTGCTTTAAAAAAAGTCCCGCTGGTGGTGTTTTTTTTTTCACAACAGTGGTAAAGTAAAAAATGACTTTAAATAAGAATTACACATGTGATCTATATTGAATAAAAATTATTCTATTCTATTCTATTCTGACTTTACCTGCACGTACGATTGAGTCCTCGGTTGATTTCCATATAGCTATAGCGTACATTCCACCTGAATTAAATGTAATACAGAGTTAATGGAATAATATTAAGCAAAAATTATCGAATTGCATTGACAATTATCCTTTGGATAAATTTTTACTTGTGGGAGATTATAATTTTCCGTGTTTAAGATGGAACTCCAACAATTGTATTGCCTAAGTCGACGGTTCATCTTTTATGGATAATTTAGCGATATCTTTTGTTGATGATTTAGGGTACCTCGGTGTCAAGCTATACAATTATAAGAGTAATTCAAAAGGTAAATTCCAAAGGTAATATTCTGGATTTCTGTTTTTGCAATTTGCCATTAGTTGTTGCTCTCTGCCACTCTTACAGGAAAATATATATCATCCTGCTTTAAATATTGAAGTACCTGATTTTAATAAACAACTCTTTAAAAAACGTAAACAACCGCGTTTTATCTTTTTCAAATGTGACTACAAGAAGTTTTAATAATTATTTTAAAAATATTGATTGTCACTCAGAATTAATTGCCCTCGACACAATAAATGAAGAGTTAGATATTTTTAGAGTAAATTACATGAATGCTTCTCCATTTACGTACCCATTAACATGTACTCTAAGAGCCGACATCATTATCCTCTATGTTATTCTTCTTCATCTATACAAATAGTGTCTGTTTGTAATGTCAAAATTACAGCTTTTACTAAATGCATATTAAAGTATATACGGTACTAATAACAAAAATACAATTTTTAAAGTTTTTGTCTGTCTGTCTGTCTGTCTGTCTGTTTGTTTCGGCTAATCTCTGAAACGGCTAGACCGCTTTTGACGGGATTTTCACTGGCAGATAGCTGATGCCACAAAGAGTAACTTAGGCTACTTTTATTTTAGAAAAAGAATTAGGGTTCTGCGCAAAAAAATTAAAAACCCAAAAACACGCGAGCGAAGTCGCGGAGAACAGCTACTCTTCCATATTGACAAATTTCATCTTTCACATTGACCCATTTATCCATTCAAAAAATTAATTTAAACCTAAAGGTAGTACAGGCGTTGACAGGAGTAGACAATTAATCTGTAATTTTTATTGCTTATGTTGGTAGTACTTTTAGTTTTATAAATCCGTAATAGCATCTCAATGTAGATGTCCAATTCGATAATTGACACAAAAATAATTTAATATAATGTGTGTCTGTGAGTGTACTCTGCGTTGGTATAATCTATGTATGTATATTTATTTATTTGTTTATATATATATAGCCCGACATAGCCCAACGGATTAGTAAGCTGAAGTGGCAATAGGCCGGCCATAAAGCTCGAAGAACCTACAACCGTTGGGGAAAAAAGGTTCTCGAGTGGCGGCCTCGTACCGGCGGATGAAGTGTAGGGCGTCCCCCCCACTAGATGGAGTGACGACCTGGTAAGATATGCAGAAAGTCGATGGATGCAGATGTGTCTTAGGACCGTGCTTTGTGGCATTCTTTGGGGGAGGGCTATGTTCAGCAGTGCACTTGTGAAGGGCTGTAAGGATGATGATGATGATGATATATATATATATATATATATATATATATATATATATATATATATATATATATATATATATGTTTACCTATATGTATAAGTATTTAATTAGAATATGATTATATGTTATGTTGATGTATGTATATGTATGTATACATGTATTTATATGTGTATATATGAGTGTGTATACATGTATATATTATCTTATAGAAGCATAAATATTTTCCTAGGTCAGCCATGACAAACTATTTAAATTAAGTATTGTTTTTGATCAAAGCTTTTGTTACTTTTCCTTTTCTTACTTCTGATTCGTGCTAAATTTTGAAAAGTGGAATGACTATTGGCCCTATGTAAGGCATATTATTTTTATTATAATTTATATAAATTATTATTTATTATAAACATATTATATAAAAATAATGTATCACATAATGAAAGTTATTGTTATCCCTAATAAAATAAAATAAAATTCAATTCATTATCGTTATAATCAACCATAACTTTTTAATACGTGCATTTATATCTCTAAATTGCTAATATAACTTAGATGTACAGTGCAAAAAGTCAAATTAATATAGTGGCTGGTTACTAAAAATAACACGGTATTTTTTCAACAGTGACAATATTTTTTCTATTACAAAGTAACAGAAAAAGTAATAGAGGGAAGTTCTCTATTTGACGCGTATTTGTTTTTTTTTGTATGTTCATCGATTTCAAAGAAACTGCTTCCTTTATTAAATTCCAAATATAAATTTAGTTTGGGTGGATAAAACGGATGAAGTTTAAAATGTTTATTATTCAGATGATAATCTAAATTATTAATTTGTAATTACACATTAAAATAGAACCGACGAAGTAGCTTAGCGTCTGAAGTCAGGGCTTAATTCTTCGTTACACTATGTCAAAATTATTTTATTTTATTTTTGTTTCGTTTTTGAAGTCGATTTACTTTATTAAAAGTTTGATTATATTCAAGAAAATTTAGAAATTATTCTCATAATCATGGTGTATACGCCCTTATAAGCCGATGCATCCAGTGATCCGAACGTGCAGCGAATTGATTCCTCTCGCAGCGCAATAACTAGACGATGGTCGGGCTCGCTCGCTTTAGCATATCTAACAATTTAATAATAAAATGCACGATGAGATCAATTTAATAAAGTTTCAGATTTGTGCCATAAGTCGAAGGGAATGAACGAGGGATATAATTTTTGTGCTTCATATTGAGGTCGTAAAGTTTTCTGCAGAGCTCTTTATAATACGGGGTATAATATCTTACAATTCAGTTTTTAAAATGATATTGGATACAGTTTCCAGTGAAGAATATTCAATTTCATCTTTGTAAAAATTTATTCTATGATCTGTATTCTTCAAGGCTGTGGTCGTTAATGAAGTCAGCGTTGTCGTTTCACTAAAACTCATGTGGAGCGTGGGGCTCTTTTGGCATGGCTTCGAAGTACAAAGTCAAATTCAACCGCTTGAGTCATATATGAATATTTCGATTGTTTAACTAGTGTGTAACTATAGTGTTTTTTTCGCAGACAGGGAAGTTTTTAATTAATTTATATACTTTATGTTATCAATAAGGTATTTGAGCCGGGACAGTTGTTTACACTATATAACGCTCAAGTTCGGTAGTGTATGGAGTACTGCTACAATTATGAGCTGATACTGCTAAATTACACTTAGTGGCTTTGGACTAAACGGAAAGGCGTGCTAAGAGGCTTATCGGTGACACGAATATGGTCAGGACTAATCATACCACGCTCGACCACAAGTGCAAAGTAGCCAACCTTTTTTTTTACCGAATACATTTCGAAGAGTGTGCTCCTAATTCCATGACTTAATTCCTTCCTCTTCGTTTCATCATCCGACCACCAGACGCTTTATATAAATCTATGTACAATTTCTTTGTCATCCAACCTTATGCCAATTACACAGAGTAACTAATTAAGTAAGAGTATACAAGTATTCTATGCTTATTTATACTATAATGTTGCTGTTCTCTGAGTGGAGTTTAATGTTGATATTGTGAGGGAAATGCATGTAAATATATTCATAAAACGTATAACGTATAAGTTAAGTAGGAGGGATATACCTAAAACGTATTCTTGGTAGTAGGACTATTTCATGCTTAGCAGTTCATCTGGACAGATTGGTGTATTCGCACTCTCTGACTTATAAAAGCAAAGATTGTACTGCTAGTTCCGGTCCAAAGGAGAGAGGCAGAGATAGAGAGAGTCACTATAATTAAACAACACATTTTTATTTGAAGTTAGGTGCAGGTGTCCATGAACTGCAGTGGCCACTTACCAAACGAGTTCGTTTGTTATTTAAATTTCATGAAAACCCGGAACAATTATTAGAAGGCAATACCATTATCTATATCAATATCGTTACAGCTCCTCACATGTCCACTGCTAAACGTGGGCCTGCCCACAATATAAATACTTATTATAAAATAATAATTATTGGTAGGCAATACAGCATAGTCTCCTGACGACAACTCAAAGTTATAAAAAAATGGTGGTTACCATCCCGCGTCCCAAGTGTGGTAGCTATGGCGAAATTCCCCTATGATTCTCTTTGGGAGAGAACTATATTCTGCAGTGGACTTTTATAGACTGTAATAATGACAATAATGATCATGATTTTTATATCACAACCGCAGTTTTTTTATTTGTTGTCTGGAATATGTTGTTGCCCATCTTCAGGTTTAATTACCGTCTATCATCTCTTATGACACCCACGTAACGATATGGGTTAGAGGGTTTACGTACTCCGCTACTACACGTTGAATAAATTCAAATAAACTAAGAAAATAAATCGCAAATACATTAATATGCCCGAAAAACTCATCTGGGGTGGTCGGGTAAAAATAATGTCAAAGATAAAAGAATTCCCCAAAGATATCCAACTCACTCGTCAAACCATAGTCCAAAGCGCTCCTGAAGGCTGGAAGCCTCGCCGCCCTCGCGCCGGGAACCCCTTCCCCCGCCTGCCGCCCTCCACCCCTGCACTCGCCGCACAAGGAGCGTTCCCGGCAGTCCCTGTGCTCCCGGCGCCGGCTTTGCTCCTGCCGATCCCTGCACAGAGTTTCGATCCTCGCTCTTACGCGGAACAATGCGTCGCTGAGTTTTTTCGCGGCACAAAGTTTTGAATGTGACAACAGTGAAGTTTTATAGAAGTGCTATTATGAATTGCAACTTATTGAAGTGAATGGTGTCGACTTTATTAATAGTGGGTCCTAAGTTTGCTTACAAAGCGGTATGTATAAATGTTATTCATAAGATTTATATTAAGTTATAATCTTACTTAGTTATTTAAAATATATTAAGTAGGTAAAATTAGGAAAATACAAATGAAAATATTTTTAATTTTAAAATCTTAAAATAAATCGGTAAAAACGTAATGTATTTATATTATTTTTTTACATTTAAATACTAAATAGACTGTGATAACTTACTTGTTTTAAAGAAATTAAACAAATTCTAATATGTAAAAATTAATATTTCTTTGTTAGTATTTTATGCGTTGCCATACCGTTCATCAGATTGCAGTAAAACCTTGTCAACTTATTGCTTACACTTGAGCGAATGTAATAGGCATAGTACAATACAACTGTTATTAACTTAGAGTAGGTGGCGCGCGTATCGTACCGACACGACATATTTATTAGAAAGTTAAATATCATTCTACTTCAATGCATGTATTATCATTCCTAATAAAACAATATGACTATTCAAATTTAAAACGATATTTCTACAATTATTTCTTTCGTGGCAACAACGCGCCTAGTAGCAACTAGTATAGCTATAAAATTAAAACAGTGAATACAGGAATGAAAAGAAAGTGAATATAGAGTAAGTTACGAACTTAACTTCATTAGTTTGAAGTTAAGTTCGTAACTTACTCTATATTTAGTAGAGCCACGCGGCAGCTTTTGTTGTCGCACGGATGGGCCGGCTCAAACCGGGGTGGTACCACGACCTCACAGAAAACCAGCGTGAAGTAGAGGTTCACCTCTGCGTTTCGCTTGGTGAGTGCAGGTGGCCGGAGGCCCTTTTTACTGGAAATGAAGCATTCCATCTTAGTCCTCACGGGTGAAAACTCATCTACATTTTGAATTGTAATAGAGGATAGATGTAGATGTCTATGGGCCGCAGCAACTACTTACCATCAGGTGGACTGTGTGCTCGTTTGTCACCTTTATCCTATAAAAAAAAAACTTCACTTCACAGATTTTGGATTCAAGATTCAAGGATTTTTTGTTAGTTGTTAGATATTAGTTAATTATTTTATTAGTTGCCTGAAGTGGAAGGTCGTTGGTGTAGCGGTCATTGCTGTTTATTTCACAGTACGCAAACAACACGGGTTCCAATGCAATTTAATAACAATTTTAAGTGCTGATTTATCACGTGCTCAGCATTGAAAAAAAATAATTAATAGAAGCGTCACTTCGCGAAAATCTATTGCATAAAAATGTCTTACGTAGTTTGACGAGCACCTCCCGCCCTACCTAAATTGCCTGCATTATCTCCGTCACCACTAATCCCAACACCACCACACTAGGAAAGAACACCACCATCGATAATAGTGGATACTATTATCTCTTCAAGCTAGTTAATTCCTTGTCCAAAAACCCAATAAGAAACGAGAGGAGGCCTGTGCTTAGCAAAGGGAAGTATTTGGGGTGTATCTTTACTTTAAATTTCATTCATGCATTACAAGTCCACTGCCAAACATAGGCCTTCCTCAAAGATTTCCTTGGGTGGATTCTCCCATAGTGGCCACGTTTTGGCTTTGCCGACCCGCTTGCCAAGCGTAGTGACTACGATTAATACCTTCGCTATGAGGCCATCAATGGGGGAGGTCTATGTTCAGGAGTAAACTTATGATAGGCTTTACTGGTGAGGTATTCAATTAAGCCTTAGATACAACATCTGTATCCTTTATTAATATAAGTTAATACACGTGATAAAATCCATAAAAACTAGTTTTATTTAAATGTGTAGTGTTCGCCTAAACATAACAAATAATTGTGTAACCTTTATTTTTTATAAAAAGGGTCAATCGCACATTCTACCAGATACTAACTAGATGTTGTCCGTAGGCATTCAGATCTGCCTTCGATTATTTTGTCACCCCTAAAGATTAAAAGAATGTTCCGTTACTAGTAACAAGGGTCTCTGCAATCACCATTGGAAACACAGCAGCAATAATTTACGCTAGTATTCTGTGAGAGTTTGGTTCCTCTAATATCAGCATGGCTCTATCACTTTAAAAATATATAATTACATCACTATAATATTTTATTGTCAATGTAGTTGTGTAGTCAGTGTAGTTGAATTATTCTCTATCTCCAGTGGTCATTAAATAAATGACAGCGGCTGTTAAATTGAAATGTATTTCTATTAATCACAGTTCTACCTCTTTGAGTTGAGAATCTCGTTCTTTTTTAAAGTCGACTAAAAATTTGTTTTAAGCAAAAACAAACCATGGAATTGGTGTATGAATATCAAATATATGGTGACGCGCGTCTCTGCAATATTATACTTGATTTCTTAATTTGAATGTTTCAATTAAAAATTGACATCAATACGAATTCCAAGTCCCTCACCTTTTCATTTTAAGTCTAGTGATATGAATAATCTAGATTTTTATACGTGGTAGAGCCATGCTGCAGCTATATTACGGTTGTGGCACGAATGGGTCGGCTCGACCGGGGAAGGACCACGCTCTCACAGAATACCAGCGCAAAATAGCTGCTGGATTTCATATGGTGAGTGTAGAGAACCGGAGACCCTTTTTACTGGAAACGAGGCATTTCATCTTAGTCCTCACGGATGACAACGCATCTGCATTTTGATTCGAAATCGAGGATAGATGTAGATGTCTATGGGTCACAGCCACTTACCATTAGGTGGACTGTGTGCTCGTTTGTCATCCTTATCCTATAAAAAAAGATAACTGCGTATGAATGTTTCTATTTCAAATTAATAATTATTAACAGTGGTAGAGCCACACGGCAGCTTTTGCTGCGCACGGATGGGCCGGCTCGAACCGGGGTGGTACCACGACCTCACAGAATACCAGCGTGAAGTAAAGGTTTACCTCTGCGTTTCGCTTGGTGAGTGCAGGTGGCCGGAGGCCCTTTTTACTGGAAATGAGGCATTCCATCTTAGTCCTCACGGGTGACAACGAGTCTGCATTTTGATTCGCAAACGAGCATAGATGTAGATGTCTATGGGCCGCAGCAACCACTTACCATCAGGTGGACTGTGTGCTCCTTTGTCACCCTCATCCTATAAAATAAAAAAAATAAAAAAATCCATCTTAGTCCTCACGGGTGACAACGCATCTGCATTTAGATTCGCAAACGAGGATAGATGTAGATGTCTATGGGCCGCAGCAACCACTTACCATCATCATCGTGAACTGTGTGCTCGTTAGTCACCCTTATCCTATAAAAAAAAATTAAGAAATTCTATCTTTAAATCTATACATATACATAAAACTGAAGCGTTTGCGTCTATTATTGAAACAACTGGCTGTTTTAAACTAATGGGGTCATTTACAAGCTAAGACAAAAATATTTTTTAAAATTTTTGTCTATCTGTATGTCTGACCAAATTAATCTTTGGAATGGCTGAATTGATTGTGATAAAACTTTACTAACAGATAGAGAAATATGCTAGAAGGATTTTGTTTGTTGAATGGATTTTGATGAAATAAACGGTCTTTAGTCTAAATAACGCCACTTTAATAGATCCTATCCAGGCAAAGCCAGGGCGGGTCGCTAGTGCACAATTAATTTATAACGGAACCTATAATGATTGCTTATTACATCTATTTGATTTCTTTTTCACTGACTTTAAATAAATAATAGTTAAAAAAACTAAAAAAAAACATGCTTTTGTAAATAACCGAACTAACAAGAAGAAAATAATTTTCAATAAGTTTGTAATAAGAAAATAGCGCTTAACATAAAAAATATTTCATTGTAAAAAGCATGAGATGCTTTTTCAGACATTTTTGTGACGACGCTAGTTTTACAAATATCCACAAACGTATTAACACCAAAGACATCAAGCACGTTAAATAAATATGTTAGAAAAAACACTCTGTTGTAGACAAAAGTGTGGTTTTTTTTAGTTTTTTCAAACTATTATTATTATTATTATTATATATTATTATTATTATATTATTATTTATTTTCTATTTTCAGTGCGGCTAACTACAAAAGCGTGTTTTATTTGGAACGAAATTCTTTTACGCGGCTTACAGTAGATTGAACTAGCAGAAATCGTAGTTGTTTTATGAATTATTCTCAAATCCTGAGGATCCTGGCAAGGATAATGGGACAAACACTATTTAAATTATTGCCTTGCATTGTCAGTCCTTGATAAGTGGGCGAAGTTTAAAATCAATTCTATGTTTTGAAAGCGATAACAATCACATTCAAAAATTCCGTTACTTTGATACATAGATACATACCAATTATTTAACACGCTAATAAAAGCGTGTTAAATAATTTTAAATTTTAAATTTTGTACAACCGACTTCAATATAAATCATTATGAATAACTCCGAAACTATTATAGTCAGACCTAGATCAAAATTTATGTGGGATCACATGTGAAGCATCAGCTTTCAAATAAAAAAGAATCATCGAAATCGGTTTGGCCAGTAAAAAGTTATGGAGGTAATACATATAAAAAACACAGTCGAATTAAGTACCGTCTCCTTTTTGAAGTCAGTAGAAAAAAAGGCAGAATTAAGACAAATCTAAAAATTCTCCCAAGATGAGGCAATCCATGTTGTAGGTTTATTTTCAGCAGTGGATAGGCTGTAATGAATGAATGAACTGACGGGCGAACAGACGGATGGACGGACAAATAACATTACAGGTTTCGTTTTTTCTTTTGGGGCGCGGAACCCTAAAAGATTTAAATTTTAAAAATAGAATATTACAAGAATTTATCGTTTGTGTTATTAAATATGTTTATTTCAGTAACTATTATACTTTTAACTAATAAACTAATAATTAAATTGTCACGTTTCTTTACATTATCAATGATAATATAAATTATCGACGTTTAAGCATTTATCGAAATACAGCTCTGAACAATGGAGACACGAATAACAAAACAACGCATATATAGCAGGGCAACCTATCACCCTAAACCTTAAGACCCTCAATCTCTTTTTACGATATTCGTGAAGGGGAGAATAATTCTTTCAAATCCTAAAGCAGTTTGGGATAAACTAAAATTCAAATTGAAAAATTTTCTGCGCTCTGCTGTAGCCGCTCTCCAGTAATCGCTGTTTTCATTATAGATATGGTAACACTGGGAACAGAAAGTAAGTGTTTAAATATTGTTGAGTTTATTTAAAGCAACTCTCGAGGGAATAATTAGACGGAAATAAGCACACACTGCCGCTTGCGGTACATCGTTAACAACGCCCGAGTATCCTTCAGAACTAGGGTAACCATTTTAAAATGTAGTGTTGCCTGTCTAGAGCACATAAAATGCCTGTTTTTGACAAAAAAAGGCTGATTTAGCGGTCAGCCATTGTAGAGTCTACTTGACCTGAGGATACCTCGTTTAGAATCGAAACACGTATCGTATTATCGACGGTGGTGTGTCTTTCCAAGTGTGGTGGTGTAGATAGTACTAGTGCTGTAGTACAGTATTAGTGGTGACGGGGATAGTGCGCGCAGTTGAGGTAGGGCGCGAGATGCTCTTCAAACTCGTTTTACGTGGCAAAGTCATGCTGCAGCTATATTAATAGTATAGTTGTAGCACGAATGGGTCAGCTCGACCGGGGAAGGACCACGCTCTCACAGAATGCCAGCGTAAAATAGCAGCTTAATTCTGCTGTGTTTTGTATGATGAGTGTAGAGAAGCGGAGACCCTTTTTACTGGAAAAGAGGCATTCCATCTTAGTCCTCATGGCTAAAAACGCATCTGCATTTTAATTCGAAAGCGAAGATAGATGCAGATATCTATGGGCCACAGCAACCACTTACCATCAGGTGGACTGTGTGCTCGTTTGTCACACTAATTCTATAAAAAAGAAAACTAGGTGAGCCACGTCATTTACGCGGAACTTATTTAAAGTATTTTTATCATCTTTAATATAATAAATTTCGCATGAAGTAACGCCTGATTCTATAATTTATCAAAAAAATGGCTGTCAACGAAGACGGAACATCACCTTGACATAAACCTTAATTCCGTCTAGAGGAAGCATAAGAAAATTCACTTTATAATTACCCGGGTGTCATAAGAGTTGACAAATGTAATTAAAACAGGAGATAAGTACCAGCATATTTGGATAACATATTAATGATATAAAAAAAACTGGTATTGTCAACCGGTCACGACAGCTATGTCAAAATGAGGCAATCTATATGCATGCAGGTCTAATCGGTCGTAATCAATAAAATAATGCAGGTTAAACCAGGTAAGCATGTATTTTGTAATAACTAAGGGTAGTATTTTTCAGATAGCATTATTTTTTACGTTATTGTATAAAATTTTAATATTCATAGCTTAAAAAGATAAAAGTAATAGCTGTAATAGCCCTTAGCAATGAGTCGCATCGGCTCACCCACACACATGCGTTAAAAAACTGCAAGCAAGGAGGGTGCAAATCGGCGCCTACCTAGGAACGATCGCAATATTCCAAAATGTCTTAGATCAATGCTGGCCGTACGCTTGTCTAAGCCTTAAAACTCCCATAGAATTAGGCAAATGTCAGTCATATGGTAACCCTACTCGGAACGTGTTCCACACGTCGCTAAGTAGCTGCAATGCGAGCCAGTTTTATTGCTCACTATTATTTAACCATTACCAACAGTAGTCATCAAGTGGACAGCAATCCTATGAATGTATCTCTAGATGTTTGAGATCAAGCGGCGTCTTTCATGCATTTAAACGAAATGTTTTCAACTTGTCCATTGAATTTTGCTACTACTAGTAGCTCGTTAAATCGATTGTGTAATTACAGATCATAGATACGGCATCTGTTAACTGATACCGACGTATTGATTTATCTAATTCTACCAGCATGTTTCAGACATAATTACATACTTATAGTAATTATGTTTAGTATTCATGAATAAATTAAATTAGGGATGGATATCTCAACGTATTGTTTTCATCGTTAGAATTTTTTAAAATAAAATTATAGTAAAAGCGAGCACACAGCCCACCTGATGGTAAGTGGATGCTGTGACCCTTAGACATCCTAATATATCCTCGATTCTAACAGCAACTTAATGCTGCTGTGTTTCGTATGGTGAGTGCAGAGAACCGGTGACCATTTTTACTGGAAACGAGGCATTCCATCTTAGTCCTCAGGGGTGACAATGCATCTGCAATTAAGGATAAATGTAGATGTATACATTTCATAGATATCTATGGGTCACAGTATCCACTTATCGCCAGGTGGACTGAGTGCTCGTTTATCAGCCTAATTTTATATCATAAAAAAAACATAAATTGTTTAACACAAATGTAGTGTTCGATTTGGAAAAAAAACAAATTTTAGATTTAAAGTAAATTGTTGTCTATTTTATTTAAAAAAAAACTTGACGTAACATTTCATTATCATTATCGTTACGGCCTATCAGAAGTCCCCTGCTGCAACTTTCTGTAAGAATGTGCGGTGTTAGAAAATCCACTACTACTATCCCATGTGTATCCTGCAGGTGTCGTAGAAGGCGTTAATGAAATAAGAGATAAGCTGCAGCATCTTAATAAATCAAAATAATAAAAAACTGCAGTGGCCAACACGCCTGCCTCGCGTAGCGGCTATAGCAAATATATGAAAGGTTAAACACAGAAACATTCATCAACAGGGATATTATTTCTGTAGTGCTTTCCCATTTATCTTCTTCTTTAATGTGTCCGTAGCTATCGACTGATTGACGGCTTCGTCTTGGCAGACACTATCAGGCATCCCGCATCTTTGGCGCCAATGTGTCATTCTACAAAAATTTTGAAAAATTTTAACTAAAAATGTATATTATTATAGCTCTTTACTTATTACTAAAACTTTTTTTCAAGAACCTGTATTCAAGATTTTGGAATAAATATAGCCCAGATTCCCCCTGTCATCGTTATATCACAATCTTTCCAGCCAAGATTGGCCCAGATAGACTGACTGACAAACATTTTAAAATGGTTATTGATGTCTTATTAGTATGCAAAAAATCCGCTTAACTTAATAGAAACTAGTAGTTTCAATATTACAGACACGAGTACTCTTCAATTTTATTTATATGTATGGATTAATGTTTGAAAGGCGGAACCCTACCTTATACGTAACCCGTTTGATTAATTTTATGGTAACTGACCCTTAACTTACTGTTATGGAAATGTTATATTGAATTATTTTTAATCTCGTTATAAATAATCAGAGGAACGAAAAAAATTGGATGGAGTAAGAATGCTAGAAAAGCGAAATATAATAATGCCTACGTTGCTCACGATTCTTTGTGATTTTCCTCCGACGAGCTCTTGACTCCGTACGCAATCCGATAAAAGCTTAATAAGAATATGAAAAAGTAGCTCAATTCACAAAATAAGGGTATTGCTGATTTTCATATCACACAATAGTACATAACGTTTACGAATATTTGACTTTGGTAAATTATTAATCTACGAGTTGCAACTTATCAGCAATCATAGTAGACACACATTTTAAAGTAATTCTCGCGAGTTGCCAAAACAAAGAACTTTCCATAGCATTTTTTTATAGGATAAGGGTGACAAACGAGCACACAGTCCACCTGATGGTAAGTGGTTGCTGCGGCCCATAGACATCTACATCTATCCACGTTTGCGAATCAAAATGCAGATGCGTTGTCACCCGTGAGGACTAAGATGGAATGCCTCATTTCCAGTAAAAAGGGCCTCCGGCCACCTGCACTCACCAAGCGAAACGCAGAGGTAAACCTCTACTTCACGCTGGTATTCTGTGAGGTCGTGGTACCACCCCGGTTCGAGCCGGCCCATCCGTGCGACAGCAAAAGCTGCCGCGTGGCTCTACCACTGTTATTATTGTGGGTGTTTCTAGAGAAACACCCACAATAATGTGATAGTATGTTTTATAAAATACGAGTGACAATCGAGCACACAGTCCACCTGATGGTAAGTAGAATAGAATAGAATAGAAAAGAATAACTTTTTATTCAATATTGATTATTACATAATTCTTATTGAAAGTCATTTTTTATTTACCACTGGTTCGGAAAATACCTCTGTCCTGGGAAGAACCAGCAAGAAACCCAGCGGGACTTTTTTTTTCAAACATATTTCACTTAACAATAATTTAATTTATACAATTTTTAAATGATTTTAATAAAACCAGCATAGTGGCGATCACCCTATTCCCAGGGGTTATTTTCATTCATGCATTCCTTGATATTATAATAACCCTTTTTGTACAGTTTTTCTTTAATAAAACTTTTAAACTTGTTTATTGATAAACTTTGAATATGTTCTGGGATTTTGTTGTAAAAGCGTATAAATTGCCCCATAAATGAATTACTGATTCTGTGGAGTCTAGTAACTGGTTTTACAAGCTTATGTTTGTTCCTTATGTTTAAAGAATTCACATCCTTATTCTTATTAAAGCTATTTATGTTTTTATGTACATACATTAGATTTTCATAAATATATTGCGATGCCAAAGTTAATATGTTTATTTCTTTAATTTTTTGTCTGAGGGACTCTTTACAATTTAGGTTATAAATCGCCCGAACGGCTCTCTTTTGCAAAACAAATATAGCTTCAATATCAGTCGCATTTCCCCGTAGCAAAAGTCCATAAGACATTACGCTATGAAAGTAATTAAAATACACTAATCTAGCTGTCTCAACATCTGTGAGACTTCTAATCTTTCTTACAGCATATGCTGCAGAACTTAGTTTGCTTGCTAATTTAGATATATGGGGGCCCATTGAAGTTTCGCGTCAATAGTAATACCGAGAAAAACAGTGGTATCCACAAGACTCAACTCCTCCCCATTTAGTAGCACATTGGTATTCGAATGTTTTACATTAGGTATTGTAAATTTAATACACATTGTCTTATTGCCGTTTAAGAGCATATTGTTGGCGTTAAACCAATGTACTAATTTCGATAGAGCATTATTTACATCGTCATAATTAATTAACTGCCGTTTGAGTTTGAAAATTAAAGAGGTATCGTCAGCAAATAATACTATATCGTGATTGTCCCCTACAAGATAAGGTAAGTCATTAATATAGATTAAAAACAGGAATGGGCCAAGAATCGAGCCCTGAGGAACGCCCATTGATACTACCGATCCGGAGGAACCTTTACCATTTATCACGACTTTTTGAGTTCTGTTACTTAAATATGAAGTAATAAGTCTAAGCGCCAAATTTTTTACACCGTAATGTTGTAGTTTCCTGATTAATGTTTCATGATGAACACAATCGAAAGCCTTGGAAAGATCACAGAAAACACCTAAGGCATCCTGTGAATTCTCCCAGGCATTAAAAATGTATTTCATTAGCTCAACACCGGCGTCAGACGTCGAGCGACCCCTTGTAAATCCAAATTGGTTTTTATGAAGTAATTTATTTTTATTAAAAAAAATTATCAGTTGATCCAAAATTATTTATTCAAAAATTTTACTAAGAGTTGGTAGTACAGAAATAGGTCTAAATTAGCGGGATCAAATGTACTACCAGATTTAAATAAAGGTATTACTTTACTATACTTCATTAAATCAGGAAACACACCAGAGTCGATACAAGTACTAAAAATTATAGCAAGATGAGGTGCAATTAAATCTATTATGGACGCAATAACTGTCACGGAAATCCCCCACAAATCTGCGGTTTTCTTTACATCAATGGTTTTGAAGTATTTTACAATATCTTGCGGTAATACTTTTTCAAATCTAAATTCTTTTAAACAGATATTAACATTCTGTTTGAGTAATGACTCGGCGACAGTTGGAGAAGTATTCAAAGACTCTGTTGTCAAAATAGGAATATCAGTGAAATATTTCTCAAACACCGCTGCGACTTCTTGATTTGATTTAGTCAATTCATTGTTAATTTTTAATTGATAGTTTGAGTTACGAGGTTTCTCTTTACCGGTTTCGCTGTTAATTATACTCCACGTCATTTTAATTTTATTCTTAGCCGTCTTAATTTTGTTGCTAATATGTAACGATTTGGCTGTGGAGCAAATTTTTTTAAACATTTTAGAATAATTTTTGACATATTCTTTAAAAGCATCAGAAGGATTATATGATCTTTCATGGTAAAGGTCATATAACCTTCGTCTGCTTTTATGAATTCCCACTGTCGCCCACTCATTAAATGCCTTGCGACTGTTTCCGGAGAATGTTTTAGAAGTAAATGTTTTTTTTAAATTCATTGCTTATAAGGGTAAATTATTCTCCATATAAAAAGTCTGCATTGTTCTTATAAGAAAACGATGGAAGATTTTTTACCATATTACTAAATCTCTCCAGGCGTTTTGCATTAATAGGAACAAACACAATTTCTCAATTTCCTGTTTTTTGTGCATATAAGGTAATGAAACCAGTTGTCCACAGTGATCTGAACTAAGTTTTTGAATTATTGATTTGTTGATTGGTACAACACCTGTAAAAATATTATCAATACAATTTGCACTACACCCTGCAATTCGTGTAGCTTCAAAGAATAAATTATCAAGATTATAGGATTTGAACAAAGAGCAAAATTTAATACTGATGGAAGAAGTTTCCAGGAGATTGATATTGAAGTCTCCACACACTAAGTGAAAGCTGAAGCCATATGCATCTACATCTATGCTCGATTAAGTATCATAATGCAGATGTGTTGGCACCCTTGAAGATTCAAACTATCTTCCAGTAAAAAGGATCTCTGCTTCGCTGATATTCTGTGAAAGTGCGGTTCTTCTTCAGTCCAACTGACCCATTCGTAGCTGCAGCGTGGCTCTACCACGTATAGTTAGTTAGTATAATTATTTTATGTAGTAAAAACAATATAATTATGTATTTTAAATAATATATAAAAATCTAATTTAACTAATTTTTGACACTATACTATCATCAGATCGTTTAAACACACTCTTAGGTAGATAAGAGCCTCTGCAGCAGTACACAAGAGCTTCTCACACTTTAACTGTCATTATCGCCGCGCTTAGCAGTTGGATTGATGTTCGAAATACCACTTTGGCACTGTTGCACGTTAATTGTCTGAATACTTTATGCCTGACATAGAAAGACGGTTATGCCGCAATTTATTGAAAGCCATAAAATTGTTCTAGCACTTTCCACAGGTGTGCTAAAACCCTCTCAGTATCCTATATCCAGAGGCCTGTGCTCAGCAGTGGGATATATATAGGCTGTAACTTTCCGCAGGTAGTCCTCTCTTATGATACTCATAAGGCGAAATAAAGTAATTAATTCTATTACGCCGACATCACACACTGTACAGATAATAGAAAATATAGTCTACATCATCATCATTACAGCCCAATACAAGTCTACTGCTGAATATAGGCCTCCCCCAAAGAATACCACAAAAACACGGTCCTGAGTCACCTGCATCCATTGACTTTCTGCATGTCTTACCAGTTTGTCACTCCATGTAGTGAGAGGATGCCCTACATTTTATCCGCCGGTACGAGGCCGCCAATCGAGAACATTTTTCCCCATCGGTTGTCGGTTCTTCAAGCTATATGTCTAGCCCATATCTACTTACTAATCCATTGGGCTATGTCGGTCACTCTGATTCTACTGCGGATATCCTCATTTCAAACCTGTATGACCTTTAGCGATTACCGTATGGTGATTCTGAGTATGAGGTACGCAACCCTCGTCGATACACACCCAATCTTTACAACGTTGTTAACGAGAGACTTGTGGACGATAAATTCGACACCTCCTTGGGATAGATGGTCGCCTTTACGACAATAGAACAAGGTGCCGGATTCAAGAATTACTTTGTCCTTCCCCTCTCTTCGGACTTCGGCTAATCCTATAATATTCCAGCGCAACTTGTCTATCTCTTCTTCCAGCTCCAGGATCTTCTTGTCAGTACTCAGGGTGCGTGCGTTATAAGTTGCAGGTTGAATCGTCGTAGGTGGAAACCGATTCTCCACCGGAGATTCTTAGCACCCCCTGCCCCGCCGTTACCATGGTCGCCACCGTAGCCAGAAAAAGTGGGGCCGCCATGGACTGCGGGCCGTCTCTTCGTAACTCTATTCATTAGCGGGTATGCTGCCATAGTTGCCACACTTGGCGAACGGGTTTACAACCGCAGTTTTTTATTGTTGTTTTACTGTTATCAGAAAGATGTTGCTGCCCATCTTCTGCCACAGTTTCCCTCTATCGCCTCTTATGCAGCCACGGGAAGATATGGGGTAGTGAGTATTCTTACCCGCCACTACACGGTCGGATAATAACACGGATAATAAAGTCTTTTCAAATCATATTATGCGGTGTTGAAAATAATGTATTACCTTGTTTTAATTGTATTATTGAATAAATTGACAATATATTATACATACATAAGTGTTGAATAAAACTACTTTTACAGATTTTATCGCGTTTAATTAACTTATTTTATATTCCTGACGTTTCGGTTGCTTTCCAGCAACCACGGTCATGGGATAAAATCCGTAAAAGTAGTTTTATTCAATGTATAGTGTTCGCGTAAATATAATAAATCATTACATACACAAGTGAATAAATAAAAGAAAATGTAAGAGAAAACAATACACTTAAAACCTCTTTGTTGTTAACATGTAGTAATTATTTAATGATGGTGTCTAGTACTCAATTATTTTAATACGATTGGTAATAAAATGGTATAGTTATACATTAATTAGCCGCCTAATAAATTACAACTTAATTACTTAATACGCAACTTTAACGTGTAATGGCGGTGTAAGAATATCCAATTTCTCATAATATCGTCCCGCGGGTTTTGTAAGAGGCAACAAAGGGAATATTATCGTGAATATATTTACTTACCGTTAACTTGTTGATTTAAATATCACTTGGTCTTAAAACAAATTAATACTTAAGTAAAAAGTTTTTGAAGTAAAAACTTCTTTAGCGGCGTTGTGCACTTTTTTTGTAATGGGTAAAAAATGTTAAACTCGCGTCAGCACACGTGACCTGATCGAAAATTCGTAAGACAGACGGAGAGTAGACAGCCGGCGCGGCGTAGGAGAGGAAGTATCCCACTCTCTTTCTACGGCGCGGCGAAAATGTATGCCTGCGCCTGCTGTTTCGTTTAGGCACCGCAGGACGCTTGCGCAAACGTTCGTGTGTGTGTGATTTTTCTGAGAGATAAACTTTTTAATGTATTATAAATTGTCATGTTTATGTACGATAGCGCAATAAATAAATATTGTATTCTACCATATAAATGATAGTACTTTTATACTGATAATTAAAGCAATTCGTGCAAAATTATTCCCTAACCATTCCAATATATCAAAAATGCACAACGTTATTATTCAAGTTTTCACTTCTGCCGGTACTCCCGGAGTGCAACCCGTCGTTTTTTTTTAAATATTTTCTTCCACTTTTAAGCTATTACGTTAATTAAACTTAACATCAGATATTAGCAGTTTGATCATAAGGCGAAATATTTTTTTTGCTATTTACTGTGGATAATTGGCTAAAAGAGAAAGTCACAAGGGTCAGTCATAACGATTAGCTAACGGGAATCGTGCGGGGTAGCAGATGTTGCCAACTCGAATTACGTCGAGGTCGCCAGTGCCTTATAGATGTAATAAACAAATTTTATAGAAGCTCCTTTTTAAGTGATTTCTTATATTACGTGAATACTACATATTAAAAAAATATATTTTTTAATTGATTTATTTTAACTTAGTTATATTTCGGACGTTTCAAGTGCTTCACATTACCCATAATTACGGGGGACTGGGGTGTTTTTGAAAAGCTTAGAGACCCATACATCTACGGAACAATGATCGAGTGAATCGGACTACAGTCAAACGTGATGCTACTGTACAATCATAAGTCACAGACGAGGTTGACTGCAGCTTGAAACGAGCTTCCATTAAAATATTCTTTAAAGTGGGGAAAATTAGTCAGTCAGTAGATGTTATCTTTATGACTATCTATTTTCCCTCCTAATGATGGACAATACCTAATGGTGGTTCATCAAGGAATAGATTAAAGGTTTATCAGAATAAGGTTATTTTTTTATGCAATTTTTAAATATATTTAGCGAAAAATTAATTTGATAAAAATTAAATTGCCTAAAACACCTATTCTTAAGACTATACTATTAGTTTTCTTTTTTTTAAATATTAAGTTCTATTTTAATTTTATGATATGAGAACAAACAGTTTCGTGGATCTGTCGCCTAAGTTAAGGATATTTCAAAATACGGTTAAAAATTTAACGTGACGTAACACACAGACACAGGCCTTATATTTTTTGATCCTAGTATTAAATTAACAACCTACATATTGCCCATAGCTAAGCACGAGCTTCAAAAAGAACCCATATATGAGTGCCAAAATAACCTATATTTGAGGTTAAAAATAACCCATATTCGACGCCCTAAAATAAACCATATTTAAGTTTTGAGCTCAAAATCTATCTTTCTTTATTAACCACTTTCAAATAAAGGAGGAGGATTTCAATTCGAATGATCTTTGAATTATTTATTTATTTAATAATTTATGTACACACAAAGTAATATTTCAATAAAAAATTAAAATAAATACATACCATACACCATACACACATATATATATACACACACACACACACAAAAACATATATAAAATCATTGTTACGATAAAAAAAATTCCATAACTTGCTCGTAAACTGCATGTACTGTAAAAGAGTGAGATTAGCAGTTAGTTTTGGAGGAAAAGAAATTTAGGAGAGTTTTTAAATGTGATCTGCAAACTGACTGACTGAAATAAACTTTTATTAAAAGTCAAATTTTTATAAGTTTATTTTAGTGTGGTCACATAATACTCGTAGATCCAGAGCATAGACGCTTTAATACTTCTATACGCTATGTCTTAGCACTGACTTTATAAGCTATAATAAGTTATTGTGTTCGTTTTAGTTATTGAAGTCGACTTTTATTTTTTATTAAAAGTGAAACTTAGTGGATCTTTACCTTATCTACGCGTGAAAGGATTATGTATCAGTAAGTTCATCGATCTTCAATAAGTGTTGGCTTGGCGGCCTTTATTACCATCTCCTCTAAATCTTTTTATTCCGTAGAACTAAATTAAAAAGAATTAATAGAATCAGGCGTTACTTGCGGAAATCCGGCATACTAAATGTGTTAAAATTAATTAGCTGAGACTCACGAAAAAAAGAAAGTGATATGTCTCTTACCTAGTTTGTAGGGAAATGATGTGTTTTTACCTAGTTTGAAGAGCACCTCCCGACGCAATGTGTAAGTCATTATTTTACTTTATTACGTGGACATTAGTGAATTAAGTTTTAACATCTCCGAAACGGTTGGGCCGATTTTGACGAGATTTTCCTTGGAAGATAGCTGATGTTATGTGGAGTAACTTAGGCTACATTTATTTTAGAAACACCTTTAGGGTTCCGCGCCAAAAAAAAATGAAACCCATGAAATCCATTCGTAATAAATTCAAAGCGGGCGAAGTCACAGGGAACAGCTAGTAAATAATAAAGTCTGAAGTTAGCGCGTTACACAAACTTTAGAGAAAGGATTTATTAAATGTAGAATGTTTTATCGTTACAGACCATTAATTTCCTTTTAAATCTCAACGCACCGTGAGGGTTGCGATTTTTTACTGCGTACAGTGCTCGCGTTTATGTGTGTGTGACCAACATGTTCGATGCGCGATATTCATACATAGAAAAACGCCTGTCACCCAGACAGTTAGGCAGAGACAACAGACTGCGCAATATCTATGCACATATAATCAAATTAGATTATTTAGCCATAACTTAAAACCTCGTGATAGTTAATTTTAATCATGCTACCACGACTGTTAGGAGTAAGTATGAGAAAACACCTTTGTGGCCTGCTATGAATGCTGTGGCCCATAGACATCTACATCTATCCTCAATTACGAATCACAACGCAGATGCGTTGTCACCCTGCCTAATATCCAACAAAAAGGGCCTCCAGTTCTCACTATATGAAACACAGCAGTGTTAAGCTGCTATTTTGCGTTGGTATTTCGTGAGAGCGTGTTTCTACCCCGGTCGAGTTCTGCTACAACTGTAATATAGTTGTAGTTTACCTCTACCATGTAAAATTCCCAACGCCACCACAAAACGACAGTACGTAAGTAATTAGAGTCGAACCGTCTCGATCCAACGTGCGTGCTAAGCAACCTACAAATGTATTTTGGCAAAGGAAGGGTCCACTAACGAGTCCGTTTGGCATTCAGCCTAAGCACACAACCGGTTGCGCAAAATCAACACATGCGTGACTGCTACCTTAGGTATCAGAGCATTAATGTAATACAAAAGAAAACATTTTTTTTATAAAACTGAATTGACAATTGTATTTACAGCCACCTGATGGTAAGAGGCTACCGCAGCTCTTGAACAACTGCTGCCAAATTCAAACAAAGAAGACTGCAGATCCGTCGTCAGCTTTGAAGACTAAGATGGAATGTCTCACAGCCTGTAAATATACTGGCTCTCTACAACCTCAGTTTTAAGTTAATAATAATATTTTTTAAAGTAAAAAGAGAAAAAAATAATAATTATGTCCTCCAGACCGAATTTGGTCCCGGCAGCCAGTCAAGGAAGATTATACTCTCTTAAGTGTATGCACAAACAAGACCAACGAGACAATCAGTTCTAAGTTAACTTTGTTATGAAGCTTTTGCTTTGTAAATCCATGTTTTTGGTACGTATTAAGGTCAGCAGGAATTTATTATGGCTGCAGCAAAAATTTTTCGGTTCGACTAGGGAAGGACCACATTTGCATAGACTACCAGCGTAAAATTGCAGCATAATGCTGCTGTTTTATGTGGGCAGTAACAACAGGTAGAGACACTTTTTACTGGTAAAGGCATTCTATCTTAGTCCTCAGTTCCTCGTTTTAATTAACTCGTTTTCGTATTTCTGTTCGGGTAAATTTAGTAATTGATTTTAAACTAACATTCCGATGATTCAGAATCGGGTTACAATGTAAGAAAATATAAAAAACGTGGTGTATTAAAAAATAAACACAATTTTTAAAAACATTACTGTTTAGGGTTCCGTACCCAAAGGGTAACCAATGGGGCCCTATTACCAAGCCTCCGCTGTCCGTCCGTCCATCCGTCTGTCCTTCTGTCTGTCAGCGGCCTGTAACTCATGATCCGTAATAGGTACACAGTTGAAATTTTCACAGAATATGTATTTATGTTCCCGCTATAAGAACAAATATAAATTAGAAAATTTAACATAAATTAAAAATTAAAAGGGTTCCCCCACTAGAAACATGTATTAAGATGGTACAGAACCCTACACGAGCGAGTTCGACTCAGACTCGGACGTTTATTAATTCTTTCTTGAGAATAGATAAAAGTGTCTATTGTCTGTAGATTACGCTTACCATCAGGTGAACTATGTATTCGTTTGTCACCTTTATTTCTATATGAAAATGTATTTACAATAAATAAATAAATAAATAATTACCTTCACAGAGTAGAGCTGTGCGTCGTAGTGTAGCGCAAAAGAAAAAATTGTCTGTACTGCAGTTGTACCGCTTTATTTCTAGAGAAGCTGTAGCTTGTTAAAAGTGAATGTAATCAACATAAAAAAGGAAAACAAGACCTTTCGGCAGGGTGCCAGAGTTTAAAACTAGTGACATAAAATAGAATTTTGGTACCTTTTGATTATAAAAAAATTATATATATATATATATATATATATATATATATATATATATATATATATATATATATATAAGCAGTGTTAAGTAACATGAAAAGTTGTTTGGGAATCATAAAAGAATAATGTTAATTTTAAAGATTTCATCGTATTTAATTTAACTAATATCGTTATTTTTACTACCTTAAAATGAGTTAAATTAAAGGTGATGTACGTATAATTATACTTTAGTGTATTATTCCTAAAATGTAATGTATCATTATCTTAAAAATATAAAATAGCTGCTGGCATCCTAATTATCAAATTACTAATTAGGTTACATTCGCAGTGCAAAAAATAACGAGCAAGTAATTTTTAAATTAGAGATTCTCTTAAATAAGTTAAAAAATGTAGGTTCGTTAATTGATAAAAAATTAGAGACAACTCGTGAATCCTTATTAAAGTACAATTATCATAATTTAAGACTTAAAATGAGAGCTCAAGTTAACATGTTTTCGTTCAGCTTGTTTTACACAATATGTATGTAGAACACTACTACTACTAAAGCCCATCACAAGTTTTATACGTGGTAGAGCCAGCAGCAGCTGCAGAGCTGCAGCTATTAGTAGTATAGTTGTAGCACGAATGGGTCAGATCGACCGAGGGACGACCACGCTCTCACAGAATACCAGCGTAAAATAGGAGCTTAACGCTGCTATGTTTCGTATGGCGACTGTAGAGAATCGGTGACCCTTTTTACTGGAAACGAGGCATTTCATCTTAGTCCTCACAGGTGACAACACATCTGCGTTTTTATTCTTTATTGAGATAGATGTAGATGTCTATGGGTCACAGCAACCACTTACCATCAGGAGGACTGAGTACTCGTTTGTCACCCTATCCTATATTTATAAAAATTAATATCCGCTGGACAGATTATGATGATTTTTTTTGTTTTTTTTTTATCTATGTATTAAGAACAGTTTAACAAATTAGGTATTTAATAGTACGCCTACGTTTGTTGCATAAAACTGTAAAATTGTACTTCTGTTATATTTTTTGACAGAAATCAAAGTAAAAAAGGATATTCTAAAAAACTTGTGCTTTGATTATTTACGTTCAAATCACTATAATATTATGCAACTAAAAATAAGAGATAATCTTTCATACATGCGGCAATTGATTTTTATTTATGTTCAATATAGATTTACCGAAATATTTTTGAAGATACATTTCTTTTGATGCATTTGAGAAAAATATTGAGAGTGAATTTTTTAGGACGCGCGCGTACACCGACAGCTATCAACGACACCATGAAGTTGTTACCATGGGCGCGCACACCTAAACCTAAAAGCGGCAACTTCAGTTTGTATTTCTCTGTAAATTGTCAAGGTTTCGTGAGAAATGATAACTATATTATCAAATAGGTATATATCAAACATATATGAATCTATATTTCCTTTTGTTACGCTAAAGAAGTATAACTTCTTACGTGCGTGCGTAAGTACACACACACGTTTTTTTATTATTAAATTATTGTACATTATCTTAATTATTTCTTGTGTCAAATCGTAGTAATACATACATTTATTACCAATTTGGCATCTGTCGACAGTCGCGGCGGAGGCGGAGGGCGTCCTCGGGCGACACGTAATAAATACACAATCAGTCGGCTCGCAGAAGAAACAATCTATTTGCTCCCCTTTTGTAAAGGGCGCAGAAAGTCGGGGTGAGGTGTCCTCGATATCTTACACAAAGCGATAACGGGGCGCAATCACATATTTGTTTAGCTGAACGATGCTCGTCACATTCACGATCATTACTTGAATTCTTTATATAAGTTTAATATTTGGGAGCACGAGATTGGTCTGAATATTTTATTAATTGACTTCCAATCAAGTTGTTATTTTTTTAAAAATCTAAAAACTAGAAGTTTCTATATTCGACGTGTATGTTTTTATGTATGTTTAGCGATTTGTCGGAAACAGCTTGACCGATTTCAATGATTTTTCTTTGATTAAAAAGTTATACATCTGGGATGATTACCCATAAATTTTAAGAAAAAATTTCACCCCTAAGGTGGAAAAATAGGGGTGCAGTTAGTTAGTTTAGTCAAGAAGATGGGAACCACAGAGTTTTTGTTACATTTTGTACAACACTTAGAACGTATAATGCTAAGTTACTTAATTTAAATTAAAGCGAAATGTGGTTAAGCCAAATGAACGGAATTTGCTCACGAGCTGCGTCGGTCGACAAGTGGCTTACCATCGCTCGTGATTGCATTCGAGAACAAATACTGAACAATGTACTTACATTACATCATTTTCACTATATACGATTTAAGAAATTGTTATTTTTTTTAAATTTAACGTGATAGAATCTGTAAAATTAATTTAATACCAAATTAAGAAATTGCTAATGATTTCTTATGTTTACGCGAACACTACACATTTAAATTAAGCTAAATTTTATGGTGGTTTACAGTTTTATTATGATATTGGAACGTCAAACCGCTCAGTCCCCCGTTACCAGGGGTGTAAAGTACTCGAAACGTCATGAATTGGAATAAATTAACCTAATTTATTTCCAATTCATTTTTTTTCAAAATTAAGTAATTGTTATTATTTTCCAAAATTACAGTATAGATTACAGTATATAGTTATACGTGGTAGAGTCATGCTGCAGCTATATTATTGTTGTAGCATGAATGGGTCGACGTGACCGGGGAAGGACCACGTTCTCACAGAATACCAGCGTAAAATAGTTGGATAACGCAGTTGTGCTTCGTATAGTAAGTGTAGAGAACCGGATATCCTTTTTAATGGAAACAAGGCATTCCATCTCAGTCCTCACGGGTGACGACGTATCTGCATTTTGATTCGTAATCGAGGATAGATGTAGATGTCTATGGGCCACAGCAACCACTTACCATCAGGTTGACTGTGTGCTCGTTTGTCATCCTTATCCTATAAAAGATAGAATTAGTATACATTTACCACGTAGTGGCGGTGTAAGAATAACCACTACCCCATATCGTGAGATGTCCTGAAAGGCGACAGAGAAAGTTGAAGATGTTAATATTAATAAGCTAAGTTTTCGCCTTAGCTAATGAATTTTTAACATCTTTAATACAATGGATTTCCGCAACGTAACGCCTGATTCTATTATTTTATTGAATGAAACCAGGAGATGGGCAGCGGCGTCTCCCTAATATCAAATAAAAAAACTGTGTGTGCTACAACTATGACAAATATGACTGGCTTAGTTACTTTGCTATAAATAGAGTTGAAACTTCAACAGCCGCCACCTGGCAGCGTACTTGTGCAGTATCCGTACGATGCATGTATACGCGTTTTTTTATTCAATAATGGTGAGAAACATGTACATCTATCCCCGATTTATAATCAAAATGCAAATGAGTTGTCACCCCTGAGGACTAAGATAGAATATTTCGTTTCCAGTAAAAACTGTGTCCGGTTCTCCGGTTCTCTACACTCACCATATTAAACATAGTAGAATTAAGCTGCTATTTTACGCAGTTATTCTGAGACAGCGTGGTCATCCACCAGTTGAGCCTACCCATTCAGGCTACACACAGTCTCTACCACGTGTTTAAATACAACCTCCTAAGGTACATGATTTTCACACATTCTTTGCGGTCGCTGTAAAATGTGCTAAATTTATCTCATAAATGACATGCGTTGATGGTCTATACAGTTGGTCATATAGAGAAGTCATAATTTTTAAAAATAAATGACTAAGTAGTTGTATGTTAAATGTTATTATAGTTATGTTAAGATAATATATTGTATTACATTCGTTATCATCATCATGACAGCCCTTCACAAGTCTACACCTGAACATAGGCATTCCCCAAGCAGTACTACAAAGCACGTTCCTGTGCCACCTTCATCCATTGACTTCCTGCATATTTTATCAGGTCGTGACTTCATATACATTAGGCGAAATTAGTTTTATATATTTTATCGCGTTTGATTTTACTTATTTTAAAATCCCAATGATACTTTGCTCGAAAGCGTGTTCATGCGGGGACTGAGGTAATTAGTGTCCTGATATTATAGCCTATTTCCGAGAACCAAAACGGCCATTTGGGATAATTTTTAAATATTTTAAAATTATTATAAACTTAATCCCAAAAAGACACAAAATTACTGGCCTTTTTTAACTTTAAAATAATAAGAAAAAAGTTGTAAGACTTCAGAAGTGCGCAACCCTACCTTCAAGTCAGGAAGGCGTCGCGAGGCACATTCGCCTAGCGTCCTCGTATTAACTAAATCCCCACATAAACCGCTTACGTCCTTCGTCTACTCACTGCTTATTACTCTATACTCAACCTTATCAATAAACACTTGGAGTTTCAATTACCATACTTTTGCCGTGACTATTTAAAGAGCATACGTACGGCTATCCAGGGATGGAGCAACTCAATTACACTCTCTCATTGTTGCATTCTCCGGGGCATTGTCTTTTAGTTTTAAAATCGCTTAGTAATGGCATTTTAGTACAACTGTTGCGTTGAAGAACTGTACGTTTAAAAATAATTGAATTGTCGTTTGTTGGAATTTCAGTTTCAGTTTTATAAGTTATTACTTAAGACGGAATTTTGATTACGATAATTGAAAAAAATGTCTTTTAAAATAGTATTAGATACTGTTATGAGGATCAAAAATGTTTATCACTCATATAAGATTTCTTACAATGTTGTTATACTATAGGTATGTATTAAATGTGATCTAATGTAATGTAATATTAATGTTACGACATTGTGATTTGTTATATGTGTGTAAATTTTTATTTAATGTTTATTATTTGGTATATATGGTTAAATATAAAAGAACTTAAAATATACAATTGTAAAGTATCTTTGTTAATACTTGTATTCGCAAATAAGCACTTACTTAATTAATTACTTTTAAAATTACTGGTATAATAGTTTATGATACGTTTAGTCGAAACCCCAATTCGAAGCCTATTAGATAGACGGTGACCATATTGTAGTTTCTTTCGATTAAAACCGCGCATGGAACTTATACAAAACGACATTAGCAACCTACTCCCATGTACACAGTCGTACATAGTCGTAAGTAGGTAAAACGTTCACACTTATCGGCCCGACCATTTTCTTCTAGTGACGTGAGCTTTCAGAGGGAAATTATTTATGATCATTAAAAACTTTCTAATGAAAAGACTTTTTACAAGTTTAAAATGTACTAAAAACTTTATTTTAGTCGCCCCTTGGAGAGTATCAAAAATACTTGACCGGATCAGACTTCTGAGAACAAGCTTAACTAACACAATTAAAAGTCGAATCCGACATCTGTGAAATGGAAACACTAAAATGTTGTTGCTAAATATTTGTTGAGTGACGTAGAAGTCTTGAGTTCGGATCCACTGTCTACTGTCGTATTTTATATTTAGTTAACGGGCGAAAAAAAACGACCACAGAGTCCATCTGATTGTAAGTGGATGCACTGGTTCATAGACAACTACATCAATCTTCGATGAAGAATCATAATGCAGATGCGTTGTCACACCTGAGGACTGAAATGGAATGCCTTATTACCAACAAAAATGGTAAATTATTACTTTGTAGTAAATTGCGTTGTGGTAGCTTATATAGAAAAGCTATATAAAATACGCAATATATTAAAAGACTGAATATGCTACATCCATTATATGGTTGTAGCACGAATAGGTCAACTCGACCGGGGAATGCCCACGCTCACACAGAATACCACAGTAAAGTAGCAGTTTAATACTGCTGTGTATCGTATGGTGAGTGTAGAGATCCGGAGACCCTTTTTACTGCAAACGAGGCATTCCATCTTAGTCCTCACGGGTGACAACGCATATGCATTTTGATTCGTAATCGGGGATAGATGTAGATGTCTATGGGCAGCACAGCATCCACTTACCATCAGATGGACTGGGTGCTCGTTGACCAACCTTATTCTATATTAAAAAAAAAAAAAACTGTTAACAAAGTTAGCGAAGACTATTTCTGATCGTACCATGCCTTTGACGCATGGTATCGCGCACGTCATCTGATCACTATCAACGTCGCAGCTTAGGCTTCCGTACTGTAATCCGCTTCCGCCGGCAACAGTCTAATCCCGTCCGAGCTGGGCTTACGATACATCCAGCGGCGACTCGAGCGATAGCGCCCGAACTTTGCTCCGTATTCCTTGCTTAGCTCTAAACTTTTACATTGCTACGTGGAAATGGAATAAGTTTCTTCATAGATTAAAAAAAATCTTTATTTAAATGATTTTTTATGTGTTTTTATAAAACTCCTATTTGGTTTACCAGGCCGTATGGGTGTGTGCCATATTCTTAACTGTTTCTAGTACCAAGCAGCGTTATCTATGTTTCGTTCTGTAGCGTAAAGAGAGCCAGTATAGTAACAAGTTGTAAGGAATTCTATCTTAGTCCTCAGAATTGACAACGCCTACCTTTCAATCTTTATTTGAAGTCGCTTGCTGGCGTAGACAGTATTCACTTAACCTGGGGTGGTCTGTTAGTCAATTTCTTACTTTAATATGAAAATTGACATTTAAGAAAAGTATACTTGCTTTCCACTGCTGGTATGCCCAGCCAGGCCTTGTCTTATTACTGAGAAGGTTTTAAGAACAAGGTCCGCGACGCTGCGCGTATAATCGTTGACGGACTTTACATGTCCCCGAAATATTTTTTTATTACTCAAACGCCTAGCTTCCACATCGATTGGCTAAATATTCTAGAAAGAAATGGATTACTTATTAATTAGCAGAAATTGCATGACTTAGGCACTGCGCAAACCTAGACACTTTTGTGTCTAGAGTGGGATACAAGTAACCAGTGAGTATTTTATTTTCATATAATCAATATGAAATCAACCACTCCCTGCGCAAACGCAGACATAATTTTTCTTCAGTTGCTTCCACTTGACTCATACCGATCGCTAATTAAAAAGAGTTCGGTGTAGAAACTGGAAACTCAAAGTCATCAAAGTCAAGCAACATTAACAAATACTACAATTGTACGGCGCTGACATTAACGTAGTTGATTTGCCTGCAAAGACATTTAAGTAGTAGTAGTAATATATTTTTTAAATCTCTTTGTTTGCCTGTAATGATTGACGGCAACGACGTCTACGTCGATGCATAATCCACACAACACGTAAAGGCAATGGGTTTTCCTCGTCATCCATCACGAAACTTATGAAAAACAAGCAACGAATTTTCACCAGTAGCCAAAAGTAGCAACCGATGATTGTAACCGATTGCAGTTACCGGGCACAGCAATTCGAATCAAACAGTTTGCTTCGTCGTTCATGATGCGTATAGCAAATGAGTAGAATAATTTGCCAGTATCTGTGTTTTCACCCAATTATAATGTGTTTTCAAAGAAAGAGTGAATAGGCTTTTGTCAAGCTAAATCAGTGCACCATTGGACCGTTTTCAGCTGCATCGCTACTTAACATAAAATGGGATAGTAGCCAAGTACATCATAGTTAAAAAAAGTATCTTGTGTACCACCGAAATAAAGAGAAAACTTATCCTCGTAGTTTTCTTGACTCCACTTCACATTGCATAAATTATATATTTTTATTTTAATAGTAGTATGTATAATATTTATTGTTATAAAGTTACAGCATATTTAAATAACTTATTAAGTTTTTCTGTAAAGCAATTCTTCCATAGTAACATCCCGTAGTCAGGAAATTGGTGCATGGAGCATGTAAAGGCGCAGGACGCTTGATCTCTCTGGTAGTATCGGATTAACGTCTCATCGGGCTAATAGAGTGAGGGAATATATTTATAATCCTGTCCATTGCAGATGGCTAGTCTCCGTTGAGACTGGTTGCCATGATCGAAATTCATTCTGGAGGACATTATTATTAAGTGGCGAAGCTTACGAAGTCACTTATTGATTTCACGATGTCTGTCCGTCTGTCTGTCTGTCCGTCTGTCCGTCTGTCCGTCTGTCCGTCCGTCTGTCCGTCTGTCCCACGATTATCTCGAAAACGGTTTCGAATTTTCAAATTCTGTTTTCAGCAATCGATTACTGATCACCCAGGCATCTGAACCTCCTATTTTATTTTCCGTTAGAAACCGCTACAAAGCTGATTGCTTCGCCACTTTGCTATGCTGTTAGCTTGCTAGGTTTATTTCAATAATAAGAAATAGGTGTATGCTTATGGCCACACGATAGAAATGGAAACAATGTACTATTTGTCAGACTAATAACGTGGTTGATGTCGATTGAAGTCGAGTATTCAGGGTTCATTGCGTCACTAAGCCGAGTGTGGCGATTCACTTTCATTCACTTTTCAGAAAGAACGCGTCTAAAGAAGTTATAACTTATCATACAGTTCTAATCTCCGCGGCATTGATCAAGAATGCTGGAAATCACAACATTTAACGAATCTTATTTAAATTTTAACATCTGACTAATGCAAAACATTTCCATCACATTTCCTGTGGTGGAAAACTAGCAACACCTACGTTCTCACCTTCTTCTATATTCCATTACAATGTGTTGGAATCTCAAGGATAAACCATCCATTACATCCATCCATCAATTACAGTATATATAAGTCCACTATTGAACATGAACTATGATCCCAATAGATCCTCATATGTATGATCTTGCCATAGTTGCCACGCTTGGCAGGCGGTTTGGCAATCGCAGATTTTTTATAAGGTTGAGTAGTTATCAGGAAGATGATGCTGGCCATCCACTGTTTCTGTTTTCCTTTGTCGCTTCTTACGATACCCACAGGATGATATAGGGTAGTGAATAATACTTTGGTTATCATTATTAGATATAGAATAGGATAAAACACAATACATTTTAATTCAATAACCAATTCTCTGTGTGTGATTAAATTTTAAAATGCGTTGATACTCGAATCCAGAACCTCTTAATCTGAAGTCAAGCACGCTGGCAACTAGGACACGAGACTATATTTTATCTGTTTATTTATCAAGACAGTAAGTGCTTAGCATAAATGTGTCAAGATTAGCTGCAGTTATCAAATATTTCATAAAAGCAAATAATCAATTGCTTCGTCTATAAGCTTAACATTGAAATAACAGTGTAATGCTCAAGTAAACAGACTTGCTACGGGCACTTTTTTATACCCCGTGGGTGTCCTAAGAGGTGACACAGAGAAATGTGTGTACACGTGGCGGAGCTATGCTGCAGCTATATTAGTAGTATAGTTGTAGCACGAATGGGTCGGCTCGACCGGGGAAGGACCACGCTCTGACAATACCAGCGTAAAATAGCAGCTTAACACTGCTGTATTTCGTATGGTGAGTGTAGAGAACCGGTTAACCTTTTTACTAGAAAAGAGGCATTCCATCTTAGTCCTCGTGGGTGACAATGCATCTGCATTTTGATTCTTTACTGAGGAAAAATGTAGATGTCTATGGTCACAACAACCACTTACCCTCAGGTGGACTGTGTATTCGTTTGTCACCCTATCCTATAAAAAAAAACTAAAATAGCAGATGTCGCGTAGTACCGGCAAAAAATAATCTTCTACTGCATATCATACCGTGGGTGTTGCAAGAGGCGAAAGAGGAAAATTGAAACAGTACGTCCATCTCGGGCAGCAACATCTTTCTGAAAAAAAAACTCAATAATAAGAATAACTATGGTTGCTAAACCGCCTGCTGAGCCTGGTAACTATGCAAAATATCTCCTTGACTCCAGATGGACTGTATTAATGACAATGAATGACGCAAACCCTACACATAGTATGAAACTGGTTTCCTTCCTAACCTAACAGATTAAGAATATTTTACTTCTTTATCAATATATGTGCACTGTTTCATACAGGAAAATATAGCAAATACAATGACAAGAAAAAGCTGATCTCCAATGCTCTATCTCTATTTATCAAGTGTGACAGCTGTGGCTTCATGGTTGCAGATAAGATAATATAACATTTCATCCGTCTTCTTTTCTGCCGACTTCCAAAAAGGAGACGGTACTCAATTCGACTGTATGTCTTTTTATTTTTTTTATATGTGTGACCTCATAACTTTTTATTTGGTGTACGGATTTCGATAATTCTTTTTTATTTGAAAGCTGATACATCTTGTGTAGACCCATATGAATTTGATCGAAGTCAGACCAATAGTTTTTGAGTTATTCTTAATAACTTAAATTGAAGTCGGCTGTACAAAATTTTTAATTTTAAATTATTATAAACTACATATACCTCTCATTTTGTAGAGAAGATTTATCTTATGTCAGTTTACTATATTTAAAAGCACTTCGTTTTCTTTTATAGTCGTTTCGCTTAAATAAATTAAAGAAAAGTTACAGCCTATATACGTCTCAATGCTAGACACAGACCTCTCATTTCTGAGGGGGTTTCAGGGCTAGGAAATGTCCGCCGCACTGCTCCAATTCGTGTTGGCGAACTTCACATTATCTTTTTTTTTTATCTTATTTCTCAGACATGCAGGTTTTCTCACGATGTTTTCTTTTTTTGCAATTAACAATTTCATTGGTGCTGGTGGGGATCGAACCCGGGTTATTCGCGTGTGAAGTTTACAACGAGCGCTTAGTATCTGAGCCATAACGGTTCTTTAAATGATGTGAACAAAATACCAGTTCAAATATTTATAAAACGTTTAAAGTTTAAATTTTTAATTTCAAGTCATCCTGAATTGAGATGTTGAATGAATAGTTTATAATACAACCTGTTTTTAGATGTACTTAGTAAAAATGCGTGTAATGCATCATTTTAACTGATTTTACTGCGCACACAAACATTTATAAGAGTTGATTGGTAGACAAAAACGTTAATATAAATCACATTCAATTTGCGGTAAAGTCAAATAAAAGTAGGCCTTATTTACTCGTATTTTCAAAAACTGGAATAACGGCATGTCATTTATTACATATTATTTAAATTTAAGGTTAAAATTTGGCTTTGAAAAATAACCCCGTATAGCTAGGTTGTAGCACGAACAGATCAGCTCAACCGGACTTGGATCACGCTCTTACAGAATACCAGCGTAAATTAGCAGCTTAATGCTCATGTGTTTCGTATGGTGAGTGTCTAGCCTAGAGAGAGACTAGCCATTTACGCAGGACAGGATTATAGTGCCCAAGTGTAATGCGCAAGCAGGTACACTCTCTATTCCGTCACTTTCATAGTTTGATGGAACGGTAATCTGACACGACCGGAGATAGATCAGACACAGGATAACAACTTTACGTGCTTTCCGAGGCTCGGCGGTGAGACATCGCCAACTTTCTAGCTCCGGGCTGATACTAAGAATTTCTTGACAAAAACACCCAATAACTGATTTTGGCTCGACCTAGGTTTTAAACCCAGAACCTCATAATCAGGAACCACGTTTACGACAATTAGACTAATATGGCAATCAATGTCTCTTTTTGACTGTGAGTGAAAAAAAAAACGGGTAACCTTTCTGACAACGCATCTGCATATTGATTCCTAATTGAGGATAAATGTACATGTGTATGGGCCACAGCATCCACTTACAATTAGATGGAATGTGTGCTCGTTTATCACCCTTATTCTCTTTAAAAATAATGTGTCTATCCAATGCTGGTCTAAATATTGTACTGCTGGCGTTACCCAGATGATTATACCGCCATCTATCGGATAACAAGATCTTTTTAAATAAAGAAATTTTAAATATGACGAAGTGAATACACTGTTACTGTTGCAGCCTGTAAATGAACAACAACAAATGTTGTTAGAAAGATGATGCTGCCTCTCTCTGTTCCTTAAGAAAACCATGTGACGAAATGAGGTCTCAAGAGGAAGCGAAGAAATGTGTGCAAGTGTGGTACACTTTTCTCCTGATCTTTATTTAATTAATAAACACAACAGTGATAACACGTATAATCTTGTACCTTAAAACATATCGGTCATTGCTGATTGACATTCGATATCCGTAACTATGATATCTTCCGGCAAGCACTTTTAAGTGAAGGTGAAGATAATGATAGCGATAACCATAGTACAAATTCATCCGCCTTTGAAGCGTTTCTAACTGAAAAAAAAACGTAATGCTGTTAGTAAAAGTGACGTAACTATATGAAACATTTAAAGAGTCTCCAAATATAAATATTAGATAAAATATTTACGTTTTAACTATTTTTACTTGCAAATCATTATCATCATCAGCCGGCAAGAGTACACAGCTGGACATGACTCTCCTGTTGTAGAAAATATTTGTTCTTTGTGATTTGTGGAAAGCATTGGCAAGCTTGGCTGGAAAATTGACTTTTGATTGACATTGAACGCAGTAACAAACGAGAAACTTGAAGGCTGCCATTCGTCACCGGTCCGGAATATAGACGCCTGCAATAAACGATATATTTATAGCGTCATCTAACGAAAGGAACAAGATTTACCTGGCATATTCCATAATCGCCTCTTACTACATCCACGGGACAAAATTGGGTGTTGGATAGTCTTTAGTACAGCTAGTTGTGTTATCATTGCGGCATGAGTGAGGTGGCTCACTCGGGGAAGGACCACGCTCTCACAGAATAGCAGCGTTGAATATCAGCTTAATGTTACTGTGTTTTGTATGATGACTGTAGAAAACCGAAGATCCTTTCAATAGTAACACCGCATTGTATCTTAGCCCTCAGGGTTGACAACACTTCTACATTTTGATTTCTTATCGAGAATATTATAGGTATAGTAGTCTATGGGCTACTTCACACATTTACCATTAGCTGGTCTGTGTGCTCGTTTGTCACCTTGATATTATAGACATACTTTTCATAAGAATATGTTTTTAAAGTCTATGGGTTATTTTATAGTATTAGAGCGACAAACGCACAAGAAGCACTAAGCTAAAATACCGAATCGCTTGTAATCACATTGATATTCTTAATCAATTGTCGTATTTCAATTTGAAGCTAAGAATTTAATAAGTAGCTACTGCTAAGCATCGGCAATGTCATGTTCTCGAATTCCACACGGAACAAATGTAACAGAAAATAATTGTTCTGGAACTGACTGTTTACCCATAGACAAAGCAACACTTTATTATGAGCAATTTCAGATGATTCAATTGTTCTTAAAACATAATATATTAATATAAACCAGTTCTGGAGATATCCTCTTAAGTGATTTTTGAAGTGGCGGCTTCGTGACACAGTTGATTATCAATGAGTTACACCGCTGAGGGCCACGGCTTCGAATCCCGCACGGAACAAGTATGGCCTACAAATAATTGTTCCGGTACTGGATGATTTTTCTTGAGTAATTAATGTATTTAAACTGCCTTCACGATACAGAAGATAGTCCTAATGTCGCCTTAGGTAGTGTAGTCTATTTTCTTTATGTCCTCTTTTACAAGTACGATTAAATATTAAATATTTGTTTCAGACCGCGCCCCGCTAGAACAAGTAGCCATGTGTAAATCACAGTGGTCATAAACTCAAGAAGAACCGGTGTTACAAGTGCGTACATAGTTGCGCAATAGTTGTGCGAGGCGCAGTCGCGCGACATGCACCATGGCGGACGACAACACCATCATCGAGGGCACCGTCAAGTTCCGCGACGGGAAGAAGGTGAACATTATTCCTTGACTCCGTTATCGTTACAGCCTATCTAAATTCCACTGCTGAACATAGGCCTCCTCCACAGATTACTTCATAATGCCCATATTTACCATAGATGCCACGCTGGGCGTGCGAGTTGGCAACCGCAGCTATTTATTATTTTGGGTGAAGATGCTGCTTCCCATTTCCTTTTTCAGTTTCCCTCTATCAACTCTCAAGACAGCCACGGGACGATATGGGGTAATGGATATACTTATGCCGCTAGTACACAGTAAACTACCATCAATCAGAAGAAGAATCTAAATTACGAAATGAGAAGATGAGGTCTCTTACGCTTTTGTCCTAATAAAGAAAGTATTTTAATTAACAATCTTAAACTAAAACCGATATTAATGAATTCTTATTTTATTAAATTACTTTATACGGCAGAGGTGGTCCCATATACATTTAAAAAAGGACAACCCTTACGGTAAAAATATGCCATCAAAAACATAACTTGTAAAAAAAGCCAAGTCTCTCAACTCTGTTCTACTACCGTAAAAGTTGTGAGATCCATGTAATACCAAGTCGGTTAATTTATTCAGTCCCTAGATTGATACATAGATTGACTTGGCAATCGCATGAAAACACAATATATCTCACAAGTAATACATATTATATTAAATTAGATTGTTTAGTGACTGAATAAATTAACCGACTTGGTATTACATGGATCTCACAACTTTTACGGTAGTAAAACAAGTTGCGAGACTTGGCTTTTACAAGTTATGTTTTTCATGGCATCTCATTTCTTTTTGTAGGTAGTTATATCTAGGTAGCTATTTACACCTATTATCCATTATACATATATAGGTACACTGATTCATTCACTGCAAATGTAACTTTGTAATACTATATGTTTATATATGATTACAAATTTATTTATGCAGTTGGTGTATCTCGAAAACTGGACCGAAATTTTAAAATATTTTAATTTTTCTTAATTCATATATTAAATAATAATTTTTTTCCAAATTTCAAGTTTTTATGTCTGCTAGAAGTGCCTTAGAGTTTTGATGATCGGTCAGTCAGTGAGTGACAAAATTAAGAAACTTTGACTAGTTATAATTCTTAAACTACTGGTTTAAATTTAATGAAATTGGAAACATACCGAGTATATACAATGCCTACTGGGTTAGTTAAATTAAAAAAAAAATTATAAAATTCAGGCTTCTAGTTTTCTCCATAACGATGTTATAGGGGTTCGGAAATGGCCTAAACTGCTTCGAGAAAAGAATGGTACGGCCGTGCCGCTTTTATGCTGGACTTGGCGGGGGCACTACCGTGGCCCCAGATGGGTGAAGTTTTAATTCTAGCAGTTTCCTTGAACTAGTGATATTACTCATATAGTTAAAAGAAAGTAAAACCGACTTCAAAAAATCTTTCCTATATACTTTAAATACTAAAAATCTAATTGAACTAAGAATAGGCAATCGGCCAAGTTTTAGGGCACTAATTAAGGCAGCAAATTTAAATTACATGATGCTATTCCTCAGAATAATAACATTGAAATGAATGTTAACTTAAATCGTTTTTTTCAGTGGAAGTCGCGGTGGTGTGTGATGAGAAAGCTGTCCCCGGTAGCGGGTAAGTGGCAAAATATTTAGGGTTTATCTTGAATTTAATATAAGGCAGGTGAGACAAAATATTGTATTTTAGACCCAACTTTGACTTTCAAGAATTCGTACTTCTTGAAATACTAAATATGATTGGAAAATATATGCGTACTCTAAATACTCCATTAAATTGTTAATCGAATAGCTTGTTAAAATACTTTTATTAATCAATATTAAAAAAATAATTTAATTGTGGAAAAAAATAATAATTTTCGAGTTCTCGTTTTATAAGCGATAACCAATTAATATTTTTATATAGTATGAAAGGATATATTGAAGGTGATTTTGAATTAGACTCTTCGTCTACTACATATTTATTAAGATTCTTTATTTCCTGATAATGCAAAAACGTATCAAGTAAAGTAACTTTTTGCCCACTGAATGTCACACGCTTGCTTCGTGCTGGACAAATACGAAGTCAGTGGAGAAGGGAGTGCCAAAGCCTTTTTACATGAGAAATCCTCGCCTTAACATGAAATCAAATGAACTTTAACATAATTCCTCCATTCATTGATAAATATGTACACATTATATTCAATCATTTCGTCTTTGTGGCGTGTGAATTTACATACATATTTCATTATACAACGACACAATAGCATAGGAGTTTATTTCCATGAGCACTATAAGCAATGTATTTTTTCTGCCGACTTCCAAAAAGGAGACGGTACTCAATTCGAGTGTATGTTTTTTTTATGTGTGTTACCTCATAACTTTGTACTGGGCGAACCGATTTGGATGATTCTTTTTTTATATGAAAGCTGATAGTTCTCGTGTGGTCCCATATGAATTTGATCAAGGTCAGACCAATGGTTATTGAGTTATTCTTAAATAACCTATATTAAAGTCGCTTATATTGAAGTCGGCTGTACAAAATTTTAAATTTTAAATTATTCATAAACTGAGGGATACATTTACAATGCTATATCAATCACTCCAACAGCAATGTCAATCTTACAGCTGATAGTGACGTTAGTCAACTAATTATATTCGAGTACGTCTAATTTGTTTATCCAGTGTCGTCCATACAAAATGTACACATATCTGCCGTAATGCATTTTGCTCGGTGTCGTTAATAATTTCCATGTTAATTAATCAACGTGTGATGGATGCCAACGAACAAGCCCCCTTCATTCTCCGCCTCACTCCCTCACCTCTACCCTCGCTAACACGCGGCCAGCATAACGTATTAATTAATAAACGAGTACCGCAGTGACGCACGTGTGTAATATTTAATGCAAGGAATCGATAAGGTTATAGGGAATTATGTTGGACAGTTTCACATGGGACTATCAAAGTAGCATCATAGTTTTTGGTTTTTTTACTTGCGTTTTTAGCAGTGTACCTATAACTTAAAGTAGCTTGCTGAGCGGAGTTACTTTCTAAACAGTTTGTTATTACAAAGAAAAGCGTATAATTGTATAATTTTGTCAAAATCGGCAGAAAGAAGTTTTGTTAGAGTTATTATTAGAAGTCATGGCTAACTTTGTTGTTTCTTTCTTAAATAAAACTGCTTGATTGCTTGAGTTCGCCTAATTTAAAACTGCACGCGCTTCCCTTACATTTTGTAGACTTTATCAGTTATATCAAGTCAAATATACAAAATCTACTAAAACACAATAGAAAGTACGCGGTAGATTTTACGTTAATTAAAACTGTTAATGTGACAAAATCTTGCAAAAAATACAGAGGTGATGTGAGCAGTTTTAAATTAAACGAACTCTAGCAGTCTAGCAGTTTTAGGTACTTAAGAAAGTACACTATCGGACAAATTAGCTGCCCATGACTACCAGTAATAACTCTAAGAAAACTTTCTATTCATTGTCTTTTTGCCGACTTTGACCAAATTATACAATTATACGCTTTCCTATGTAATAATAATAATATTTTTAGAAACTAACTCAGCTTACTAAGCGAAATGAACTCCAGTAAATCAGATTTTTGGCAGTTAAATAAATACTACAAAAAACGCAAGTTTATTATCAAAATACATATTCCGTTTTATATAAGAATTTATTTTTTACCTATTATAAACCAGTACTTGACCACAATCCCACCTGGTGGTATGTGGTGATGCAGCCCTAGATGGTAAATTGCCTTGAAGACGTCCAGATTGTATTCGGACGGAAAGAGAGACGCCGGCGAATTATTCCACTCCTTTGCTGTACGTAACAAACTTTTTGGTTCTAATGCGTGGACTATCGACAACAAAGGGGTGAACCCGCCGAACGCCTGATTGTCCGATAGTGGAAAGGAGAGGGAAGAATTAAAGTGTGTAATTCACCGAAATGCATCCTATAGAATACCGAGAGACTGACTGCGCCTGTGCTCGAGGCTGACGAGATTGGTTTCAACCAAATCAAGGTCACCAATGAGCCTCTTAGCACGTGTCTCCACTGAGTCCAACGCTGCCAGGTGGCATTTTGCAGCACCAGCCCATATTATGTGACAGCAGAACTCCATGCACGACCGGACTTGCGCTTTATATAAGGTAAGAAGCGGCCCCAGCGTGAAGTACCGCCGCACCCTTGCAAGGACACCAAGTTTACTTGCGGCTGCTTTGGCTCTGGACTCAATGAATGTATTTAATTGATTTTTTTTTAATTAAAAATTCTAAAACTGCTATAGGTCTGTTAGTAAATAGATGCTATAAATCCATTTGTTTCGAAAAGTTCAACAACAAAAATTTATAGAATCATGCGATTGCGGAAATCTATTATAGTAAAGATGTCCCGTGATACTCTATTTAGAGACGAAACACGTGTTGTATAATAAGATACTATGCACAGTGGCTGTAACTGACATGATCCGTTGGCATGTTTAGTAGTCCTTCCAACAAAACAGTTTAGCTTAGTATACATTGTCGTTTCTGGGAATAGAAGTGGAGTTAGGCTTAGAGCCCTGATAGTGCACAACACAATACTTGAGGTAGGGAGGGAGATGCTTTGGAACTAGGTGAAACTAGGTGAAGCATAACATTATTAATTTTAGTTTTACTCGGATCTTAGGTAATAAATTTTAACATCTTCATTAGTATGCCTTAAAGTGATGACTTATGAGCTGTAACCTGTAAGTATCGTAAAGGCGACAGACGGCAATGAAACCGGAGATCGCATCGGAAAGCGCATTTTACTAGTAACAAGTCAAAGTTAAAAATGTGGTTCAAAATAATAAAACCTATTTCAAATATCCCTCATATGAGGCAACCTATAGGTAACATAAATATTTATCAGCAGATTTTAGATAGTCTGTAATGAATAATTAAATATTTAATAGATCAAAAAAGAACGTTTTATTTTAGTTCCGGAGCACACTTAGCAAAATTCTCTATATAATCCACTCATGTAGTTTTTTCTACTGATGTAACGAACAGTCAGGCATCGCATGGAACTTGTCTTTAAATTTAAAGTTTTATTGCACATTCCTTCCGAGCAACTTGTGAAGTAGGAAGAGTAACAGTGAACGAGTTAGCGTCGTCGCCACAGCCCGCTAATGAAGGAAATGTTTTCTTTCAAGCACTATTGAGAGCAACTAAAGCTCTAATGAGGAGACTAGTTTTGAAGAGATTTTAACGTGTATAACTTTAACTTATTTTTAAAGGTTTTGGGTATCCATAGTCTAGGGTAGACCGAGTTATATGACGGTCTGATTCCATAGTTAGCTCATGCTTCTTTCGTCTTTGAATATAATTTTTTACACCGATCTAAATAATATGTTGAACTATTAAGAATATTATGCCATTACAGCTTCCTGATAAGATATTCATGTAATGGCGGTGTACGAATTCTTATAGGCGGCGGTACTTATATCATCTTGCGAATGTTGTAACAGACGAGAGAGTAAAACTTAAACCAGAAAATGGGCAGCAGCAACTTCCTTTAGTATATCGAAGTACTGAAGTGTTTGTACAGTAGGGCTACGATGGCTATTCGAGTACAGAACCAGAGTACGAAATCTATCCAACTGCAGAGAGGTGTGCAAGATAGGGTTACGTTATGTCCTCGAAACTCTTCACCACTGCTTTGGAAGACGTTTTAATGCTACTGGACTGGAAAGAATACGATATTAACGTCAGTGCCAAATACATCACTCAACTTCGATTTGCCGACGATATAGTCCTTATGGCAGAATCGGTGGAGGACCTAAGCACTATGCTCAATGACCTCAATAGTGTCTCCCAACGGGTAGGTCTTAAGATGAACATGGGCAAAACAAAAATCATGTTTAACGTCCATGTCACACCTATGCCGGTAGTTGTTGAGAGCACTAAGCTCGAAGTTGTTGACGAGTATGTTTACCTTGGACAAATAGTCCGACTAGGTAAATTCAACTTTGACCGAAAGGTCAATCGACGGATTCAACTCGGCTGGGCAGTGTTCGGGAAATTACGGCACATCTTCTCGTCAGGTATACTTCAAAACTTGAAAACGAGACTGTACAACCAGTGCGTCTTGCCAGTGATGACCTATGGAATTGAGATGTGGTCCTTCACTGCTGGCCATATGAGGAAGCTCAAAGTCGCTCAGCGAGGTATGACTATGCTCCGCGTTTCTCTGCGTGATAGACTTAAAACGAGCATATCCGCAGTAGAACCAGAATAACCGACATAGCCCAAAGAATTAGTATGCTGATGTGGCAATAGGTCGGCCATATAGCTCGAAGAACCGACAACCGATGGGGAAGAAAGGTGCTCGAGTGGCAGCCTCGTACCGGCAGGCGAATTGTAGGGCGTCCCCCCACTAGATAGAGTGACGACCTGGTAAGACATCCAGGAAGTCAATGGATGCAGGTGGTACGGGACCCTGCTTTATGGCATTTCTTGGGGGAGTTGGATGTTCAGAAGTGGAATATGAAAGGCTGTTGTGGTGATGATGATGATGATCTTCCTGATAACAGCTAAATAAAAAAAAATACGGTTGCCAACCCGCTTGCCAGCTCGGCAACTATTACTGTATTGAATTAATGAATGCATGAAAAAAAAAGTTCTTTAAATAAGCCTAAATTGAAGAAAAAAAACTGACTTTATTTTTTATAGGATAAGGGTGACAAGCAAGCACACAGTCCGCCTAATGGTAAGTAGTTGCTGTGGCCATAGACATCTAGATCTATCTTCGTTTGCGAATCAAAATGCAGATGTATTGTCAGCCTTGAGGGCTAAGATGGAATGCCTGTTTTCCAGTAAAAAGGGAATTTCTGTGAGAGCGTGGTCCTTCCCCGGTCGAGCCGACACATTCTTGCTAGAATTATGTATACAATTAATTTTTATATTATTTTTTTTGCAACATGGCTCTACCACGTTTAAATGACTCTTATTCTCCTTTAGACGATAACGACTCACATCAAGTCATCATACAGTATTTTCGCTAATCAAATGGCTGTAACTGTAAATCTTTCAGCAATTTTAGAGATGGTTATAATACCAACAAGTTAAATGGTATAGCGCCGTTTTAGCGTATTATAGCTATAGCACAGATGAATCGGCTTACACTGGAAAGAACCACCCTCACATAGAACAGAAGAAATCTAACCTAGTCAAAAAATTGTGTAATATATCAGCAAACAGTTTTGTAGCCATCTGTGTCAATGAAATCGGTTCTCGGGAGTATACGCAAACATCGCGAATAAACTCCATGTCCAAAAAATATTATGGAGCACAACAACAAGTCAACCACAACGCAAAAGGGCTGCGCAGAGATCTCTTTACTGTTTCAAAACCATTTTAGAAATATTAACATCCCCAGAAAGCAGGGCTTCTATCGGATGTTATAATATTAAGTCCCTGAATTGGTTTACGTAGTTCCTTTGTTTATTCTGTGATCAGGTATACCAAAGTTTACGGTTTTCAAAACATATGGTCAATAAAAATTTAATTGTACAGCACAAAATATAAAAAAAAAATCTTTTTAAAAAACGTTACCCCGTCACAAGGATTTTCTCCTGTGTCGAGAAGGTAGTTTACAAACACAAATTGCACAAGGACAAACATCCTGACTGGGAACAATTATTTACAAATACTTATTCCGTGCAGGAGTCGACACCCTCAGCACAGCAACTCATTGCTAAGCCACTGCGCCATGGAGCCGTCCAAAATATAATAATAATATAAAAATAAAAACATTTACATGAAGAAATACCACATCTAAAATATAAAAAAATACACTTCAAAAACCTGTGATGCAGCATGAAATAAAGACGTGAACCGGTCTTAGTGATGCTCTGGTTTTCTAATTGCCCCATTCCTCGAGGATGAGTTTAGTCAGTGTTCAGTTGCCGCGTTATTAAAAGGATTGCGATAAAAAAATTTACGCAACAACAAACCAATTTGCACTATCAACGGAGCGTTATATTGTTTTGCTAACACGGAGGAAGCGACATGTATATATACCCTTATTTATTTAGTATAAGCTTTTGCGATATGCTAGCGTTAATGTGTAAGGAAATGCTCTATTTCCTTCTACATCCAAAGCGTTTCAGTTAACCTAAATTGTTTACATTCGGGTGTGTATTTCTTTAGGGATTTTTCGGATTTCTTTCCATGAAATCCATTTTCTTTTCGTGCGCTATACTTATTTATCACTCGTCGGTGACATATTTTGAGGCCGCTGGTGCGACTTGCTAGTGTTACTTTTTTATAGAATAAGGGTGGCAAAGGAAAACAGTCCATTGTCCACTCGACGGTAAGTAGAGGCTGTGGCCCAAAGACGTCTATATTTATCCTCGATTAAAAATCTATATATATATATATATATTTTTTTTTTTCATATATATATATATAGAGCCGTGGTAGCTCAGATAGTTAGCGCTCGCTGTAAGTTTCATAGTACTCGAGCAACCCGGGTTCAATCCCCGCCGGCACCGATGAAGTTGTTAATTGCAACTATAAGTGCTGATTTACCACGTGCTCGGCGATGAATGAAAACATCGTGAGGAAACCTGAATATTTTGAGAAATAAGAAAAAAAATATTTAGAAGACATGTGACATGTGTCAGCGCGGCGGACATTTCTTGCCCTAAAACCCTCTCAGAAATGAGAGGAAGCCTGTACCCAGCAGTGGGATTAAAATAGGCTGCAACTTTACTTTCTTACTTTTTAAGAATTAAAATGCAGATGAGTTGTCACCCACGAAGACTGAGATGAAATGCCTCGTTTCCAGTAAAAAGGGTCTTCGGTTCTTTACAATCGCCATACGTGACTCAACAGCATCAAGCTGCTATTTAATGCTGGTATTCTGTGTAAGCGAGGTCCTTCCCCTGTCGAGTCGACCCATTCATGCTACAACCATAATAAAACTGCAGCGAGGCTCTACCACGTCTAAAAGATTACATCATAGGGCGAATATTTGCCATGTTTTGCACGCTTGGCAGGCCGATTGGCAACCGCCATTTTTTAATATTATTGAATTAGTTGTTACCAGGAAGATGCTGGTACGAGTTTGCTATTCGAGAACCTTTCTTCCCCATCGGTTGTCGGTTCTTCGAGCTAAATGATTAGTCCATTGCTATACTTTGTACCATTAGACGAAGTGTAGGGCGGCCCCCCACTAGATGGAGGGACGACCTGGTAAGACGACGAAGTAGGATGCGGTTGGTTCTCCTGAGTGCTTTTGGCATTCCTTGGGAGAGGCCTATGGACCAGGGCAATACATGAAAAGGCATAATTTTAATATGTTCAACGACGTCTCTGATACGCCAAGGCGTTAAAATAGTAAAAATGCCATCGAACTTTTTATGAATTAAAATATATTCTCCAAACTGGAAACTATTTCGAGAAATTTGATTTCATGAGACATTGTTAATGTCATTGAATACTTCGATCAAATGCAATGGAGGAAAAATTGCTATTAAGTTTAAAAAGGCACTTGGACGTAGAACGTAAGCTACACGCAGTAAATTATTATTTATTTATTATTATTACAAAAAAAGATAAGATTTCAAGAAATATTAACTACAAAAATGCAGTATTTAAAAAGAATGATACTGTTACCCTTATGGTTACAGTCTATTAAAGTCCACTGCTGAACATAGTCCTCCCCCATAGATTGTCTCATAGGGGGACGTTTTTAAAGGCGGATATTTGCCGTAATTGCCACGCTTGGCAAGCGGGTTGGCAAAGGAAATTATCAGTTGTTATTAGGAAGATGCTGCTGCCCATCTCCAGATTTGTTTCCCTCTTGAGTGGCGGTGTACCCCATATCATCCCGTGGGTGTCGTAAGAGGCGACAAATGGAAACAAAAGAAAGATAAATGTATTTAAAATTATTAAGATAATCTTCACAAGTCACAGGCGGCTTCCTAGAGATGAAAATACGTCAGCATTGCTAATCGAGGACAAATGTAGATGTCTATGGGCCACAGCATCAGATCGACTGTGTGCTCATTTGTCACTATTATAATATAAAAACAATCGTATGTTCGTGAGAGGTCTATGGGAAACGCTTTATTGTAAGATGATTCTTCGGTTTCTTATTATTTTTAAAAAAACGTTGCCTTCACACAATCTAACTCTATGTTTCAGAATAAAACTATTGAAACATAGAGTTAGTTTGTACATCACACCATTATGAAGAATCACCAACTTTATTAAAAGAAATTCAAAAGTCATACTAATTTTATAACGTAAAAACTTGGACAATATTATTTTAATTTATTTAAAATTTATTGAACCTCACATAAATACAGGATAAAAGGTGGACTTAATGCTAAAATCATTCTCTACCAGTGAACCTAAGCACCAAATAAATGAGTTGCAAAGATATGGATTATGCAAAGATATGCATTACATATTTGCAATATGCATATTATATCGTAATTTGGACGTTAATAATCATACCACAACTTTTATAAAATACTAATGGTTTGCCCCGGTTTTGCGTAGGCGATTTCTGGATCTCGATAACAGCGCCATCTACCGGTCCAAATGTGAATCTAAACATGGATCTACTCAAACACACAAAAATAATAATCAAAATCGGTCCACCCGCTTAGGAGGAGTGCAGTGACAACAATTGTCGACGACAGAGTTCTTTCTGATCAGCTCAATTCACTGGCGCTGCGAAAAGATGTGGGATTCCTTTGCATTTTCTATCGCATTCACCACGGGGAGTGCTCATAGGAGTTCTTCGGATTAACTCCAGCCACCAAATTCTAATAACGCACATCGCGACTATATTCCCGATACCATCCACACAACTAAATGGTTGGCTGTCCACCATTGAGCGATTTACTAGGAATTTTCTTCCTCGGACGACTTCCGATTTATTGACGATTTTTGCGGACTGATATGACTTAGGGACTTTCAAGAAACATGATTATTACTTTTAAAAAGGACGGCAACGCCCCTCTCAGTTGCTACAGTTGTTCTTGGGCGACGGTTGACACTTTATATCAAGGGAGTAGCATGCGCGTTTGCCCGCACTTCTGTAACAAAAAACACATGTACATAGAAATTAAATATATGTATAAAGATATCATAATGACGTGGACAATATGCACCTAACATTTGAGTTACAAAGATATGCGCGTACATTATACCGTAATTAAATCGTAAAATAATCATTTTTTCATAAAATAATATTTTTGACTTTGTATTATATCAAAAAAATATAACAGAATTACAATTATAAAGGTTAATGCAACAAACGTAAGCGAACTATTAAAACACCTAATTTATTACTGTTCCTATTACATAGATAACACATGCATGATACATGGTAATTGCGACCCAACCCTGTCCTCCGGCGCGGTGCACAGAATGAATCGGCAATTTAGTTATGAGACAATCGGTGGGGACATTTGAATTTAACTTTTGTTCCCTAAGATAGCATTTGTATTGCATAATGCATCTGCCACCGTTTGAAAGTTTTATTATTTTAAAAAGATGACGTTTGTACTTCCTGGATAGAATATAAATAGATGATAGGAAGACATACTCTAAGCTAAAGTCTAATTGCCTAACAAGAGTCCACTTAAAAAAGAATGACTTTCAATGTGCATTATTTATAATCTATATTGAATAAAAAAGTTTCTGTTTCTGTTTCTTACTTATATATACTTCGATATACGTGATAGAGTTATGCACCTATATTATATTTCGAGGATATATGCCATAGTTGCCACGCTTGGCAAGCGGGTTGGCAACCGCGGTTTTTTATATTTTGTCGTTAATAGGAAGACACTACTGTCCATCTCCTGATTTGATTCCTTCTATTGTCTCTTACGACACTCACGGGATAATATGGGGTAGTGAATATTCTTACATTGCCACTACACTTAGTAGTAGTTGAGACTTAATTAACTAACATAGATTTAAATCACTCTATTACTAAGCAGCTTTAAAAGAACATTGGATCGTTTCATATTTTTAATTGTGTTTTTAAAAAGACTGCCGTGGTTCGCCGCAATTTAAATACGTTGTATATCAGCTCTTAAAACTGCAACTAACGAATTCAGTGATGTCAGCGGGGATCGAAACGGGGACCTTGACATTTTAAGCTGAATGTTCCCGTGAGGTAACAGTTACTTGGAGTTATCGCTTAAATATGTAGCCAACAATTTTATACTGAAGAATTTTCAAAAAATATTCATCAATGATTTTATAAAAATATAAAATGTAAATTTAATATTTCATATAACAGATAGAGATAGCATTTAGCCCTTCATTTAATTTATAATGTAATGTCTCTATCGCTAAATCGCAAAATTTAGCCATAGAGACATTACATTATAATCGCCGATCCTCTAATATATGTACAATTTTATGCGTAGAACAGCTACGCAGCTACGAGCTCGTAGTAGCTGCCTAGGGCTTGACTGCTTCTTTGGTCTAGTAGTCGTAAGTACGGCTGTTGATAATGTTGTATCGGTTTCGTTAGCGGTTAGTTGTTTTTTAGTATCACGTAGTGCTTTATTATCAGCGTATTTGTAGAGCCTAGTGCGAAAAGCTGTGTGAATATGAGAATGCACCGATCGTATTACTCAATATGAAGGTATAAGTTCGTAAGCTTTTTTAAATCTACTACAGAAACTAAGGAAAAAAACTCGCTAGTATCCTCTTTTTAACACTGTTTTGCTATTTGATAATCTGTGTGTGCTTATCAACAGTTATGTGTTTTATGCGGCAACGCCTTTCAAATTGCTCTTCAAAGACAACCTTGTATTTAAACTTATTACAAAAACTAAAAGACTGGTTAATGTCAAAATTTGTGAAAAATGTTTTTTTTTTACTTATTATAATCCAGTACTTACCGTAGTTAACGCTCACTATGTGAAAATGTAATTTCACCTGGTGGTAAGCGGTGATGAAAATTAGATATTAAATTGCACTATGTTAGCGTATTCAAAACAAAACTTTCACTTTTACCTTGACATATTGTAAGCAGATGGAGTACTAACGGTGGTATGTTATCCTTTCGCCAGGCAGTGATCACATAGCGACCATATAGTAATATTTTTTTCTAGACGAGCTCATGTTATATATTAACCACAAAATGTCATTTCTATATTGTCTACTGAACAGTTGTTTTCGAACCCAAAAAATGAAGGTATCCGAACAAACTTTTTGACATATCGGTAGTGAAATAAAAATTGTCGACCAAACGACGGTTTTCGTATAGCTATAACAACTTATTATTTGATAATGCCGAAAATAAATAAGATGAGTGCCATTTTTTGTAATTTTATCATAATATATAAGTAAATTTATATGTATAATTTTTCACTTTATCATAGTATTAGTATTTTTGGAGATAAATACTCTAAAATTTATGGTCCTCATATAACCTCAGCCTATTTGATAAAAAGAAATGTGGCCTCCAATTGGCCTCTGTCCTACAAGTTACCTGCATTATTATCAAGGGGTTGACTACATCACTATAAATGACATTGAATGTAGAAATCCACTATAACTGAGCAAACGCGTATCTTAGATTTAGACCCAGAAACCATATAAAAGGAAGAAAAATTGTTCGCAACCATGAAATTGAAGAAGCTTTAAAATAAATTTATGGGTCATCGAAAGATGAATCATTTGAGAAGGAAGAGGTTTCAGATACATTATTGAATTACCCACCCGACGACATCAACAAGGCACTAGATATCGTACAAAATGTGACGGATGCTGATTTTATAAAGATCTTCTTAACAAACGATTCTTCACCTATAATATCTCAATTATAAATTACAATAGACTCATTAATTTTGGTCTTCATATACCCATGAGAGGGCACCAAGAATTGATTTAAATACTGCAGTACAAGACAAAAACCACACAGATTTAAATAATGGGCAAATATGTATAGCAGTGTAATATTTAAGTATAAATATTACATCCTACCTACTTTTAGTACGTAATACTATTATTTATTCTGTGTTTTTAAAATATTGTAATAAAAATATCTGATTATTATAATAATGAAGTATGTATGAAATTTGGTATTTCGAATATTTTGTATTTGTACAGTGATCTTTTTGAGCCACTGCAAACAACTGATACAGTATCCACTCACGACGGCGGTTGACTATGTCTATTTATAAAAATAAATTCATACAAGGCTGCTAAAACACCAAAAATTTCGACATTTCGCAGTCGGAAAAAAAATTATTATAACTAAACAAAACACAATTAAACTGCCATTTACATTCAATGGCTTTCCACAAGATAGATGAAGAGCTTTTAAAAATTTATTGAGTTGAACAATTGATATTTTCAAAAGTTATCGTGTTTATGAAGCTATGCAGACTTAATAAATCCACACCATAAGCCTCTAAAACCCCCTTTTTATGTAAAAATAGTAATTATTAGATTAAAAAAAAATTTATAAGTTCAACAATCATTTATCTTTCTGAAAATGTGCTTTTTATATCATTTGTATATATGATTGCTAGAGATGCGACAAAACGTCGCAATCTTAATTTTTAAGCCCTAGTAGAATATAGAATAATATTAAATAAACATTTCGCTAAGTTTAGGCATTTCTTTATTGTATTCAGTGAATAATTTTGCAATGATGTAGTCCAACCCAGGACAGTGGTTATATAGAGACCACAGGGTTTTATTCACGAATAGGGAAACAGAAAAAATAGTATTGTTCTTTTTATATCCCTATGTTCTACTTAACTCAACACTCAAAAGAAAAAAAATCGCTAGACCTGACTAAGGGTTATTCCACTACCTTGCTGTACGCATTACAAAATACGCAGCAAACCTTTTAGGAACCAGTTTTGTTTGTATGTGTGGAATATCAACAACAAATTACCAAAATCCCGCCGAATGTCACTATACACAGAGACACGTGCATTGAAAATCGAGAGCTGTTACGTAAGAACGCAAATAGGTGTATCTCGCATTAAATAATATCAACACTTCTTGTCAAGTACTAGGATGCGCCGTTTCTCAACAAATTGGTCCCGCAGGACTTTACCCCTCCCTACGGCATCTATTCAAAGAGTAATCAGAGTGTTGGCACGTGGACAATTAGGCTAACTAGTGTTCATTAGTAGTTTTAATGGAAATGCAAAAGTTTCCTTAATTTTGAATAAAGAAAATTTTTTTTAACAAATAAATATCCAAAAATTTATTTTACTGTATTATTTGAGAAATGGAAAAATCAATCATTAAATGAAACTAATTTTTACTGATTTTTTCGCGTTTAATTTAACTTTTTAATTCCCGACGTTTCGGGTGCTTTACAGAACCAATGGTCACGGGGAGACTGAGATGTTTAACGTCCCGATGTCATTGTTAGCCCGGCTACCTTCAGTTTTTGAATATTAGTTTTTGGTCCGATCTACGCAGTCCAATCTGACTTACAGTGTCATTATATTTCGATGTTTTGCATTTGTTTAAAGTTTCAATGCAATTATTAAAATCAAAAGTAGTTAAAACTGTCTTTAACTCATTGGACAAATTGTCTATAGTATTATTTATGAATTGTAGATCGAACCGTTTTTGCTGAATCACCGTTCGTAACAACTTATTAGTTGCCTGATTTAAGATCTTAGCTCTTCCTCGACTGTCCTTTGTGTCCGATATTATTTTATGCGGGATTTGTCCTCGCTATCCACAACGTCGCTACCAAATGGTTCAAACTCCTTCAACCGAGCCGATAAAATATTGAAAAATCATTGCATAGTATTTTTCAAATTAATATTAATTTCAAATACAAATAAATTATATTTAAGCCATTTAAAGAAACCCTTTAAAATGAAGGTTAAATGCATGCACAATAATTCTAGATATGTCATATGAACATGGCTTTAACAATAGAAGGGAGCGCGTGTTTCGATAGGCGTTGTTCCCACAGGAATACTTCCCCTTTCTTATCGCATCAACTCAGAGAGTAATCAGGGTTTCGGCACGCGGCCAAGATGGCTCTCGTGCAGCGATTTGCTAATTCAAGTCCGCTTATTGATTCGACGTCGAAATTATTTGCGTTTAGCGAGAACTTGCGCCTTCGAAGCAAATTTGAATAATTAAAGAATATTATTTCGCAAATCCATAGATAAAGAACTTTGCAATGTCGAAAAGTAACCTAATAATTTCATACCCGGGATAGTGAAAACATATTGCAGGGAATGTTTTAGAGAAGTAGCGAATAAATAAGAATAGAATGTTTATCAATTTAGATTATTTTATAATTTTCATTGAAGGTTATTTTTATTTACAGGATTACTTTTTAAAACATAAAGTGTTACAATAATATCTTCCTATTATTTATGTGTATTTATTTACTGGGATATATGTAATACTATATATATATTTATAAGATAAGGGTGACAAACGAGTACGCAGTCCACCTGATCTTAAGTGGTTATTGTAACCCATAGACATTGATATATGATAATGGAGTGATCACCTCATTCCCAGAGGTAATTTTCAATTAAAGTTTTAAACTTGTTCAATTAAAAACACTGTCTTTGCCTTTAATGGTAGTAAAAATTCCAATAAAAATTCATTAAATTAATGATCACACTTTCATATGATAATAGTAAATACTATTACATACATATTTACACCTATTTTTATACGAACTTTAGGCGTGCTGTTATGATTATGGAATAGGTCGGCTTAACCGAGAAATGACCACGCTCTCACAGAATACTAGTGTAAAATAGAAGATTAATGCTGCTGAATTTCGTGTAGTGAGTATAGAGATCTGCAGACCTTTTTCTCTGGAAACAAGGAATTCCAACCCAATCCTCAAGGGCGACAAAGCATCTGCATTTAGATTCTTAATCAAGTATTAATATAGATGCCTATGGGCCGCAGCCACTACTTACTGTAGAGATGTATACTACTATAATAATAATAATAATTTATTTATTTCTCACCACGACATGGAAGATATGTTAGTTTAAAATAGAGATGTACTATTTTAAAATGTTATGTAGTCGTGGGCGACTGGTGCCCGTGTAGGTATAAGAAAGATATCAAAATATGTGACGAAATTGTGTATTTTACACGTTTTTGTTTTCTAGTTTCACAAGTTATCATATTTTATAAACAACGTAATAGTGATATTTTTGTTTAATCCAATTTAGAACGTTTATTTTCTCCGCAAATTTAAATTCAAAGTTTTGATTTAAAGTTAGTTCCGGCGGATTCCAGGTGTTCAAGTGTGCGCCTGGCGGTTTCTAAACTGCGCCCGCAGCTGTCAGCCGCAAGTCATTTGCATTTTAGAAATTTTGTCTTATTTCCGACAATGTTTACTTTATATATAGCTATCTATAATATATATAACATAGGCGAAAAACCACTGACTCTCTCATAATGAGACCTCCAAAACTATCGATCAGTTCGACTTGAAATTTAGCTTACTCGTTTCTCGACATAGACACCTATTAAAAATGGATTTTAAAAATTTTTATAAAAAGGCTGTAATAATAGATATAACCGGCGGTCATCATCATCATCATTACAGCCCTTTTGACCACCGCTGAAATATGGGACTCCCCTAAGGAGTGCCATAATGCACGGTCCTGAGTTACCTTCATCCATCGACTTCCTGCATCTCTTACCAAATTGTTACTCCATCTTGTGGTGGGTCACCCTACACTTCAGTTACTGGTATAATGCTGCCACTCCAAAACTTTTCTCTTTCGTCGGTTCATTGAGTTATACGGCCGGCCCGTTGCGCTGACCGGCATTGCGATTATTTTTCTTTTTTAAAAACGTTACCCCCACACTAGGATTTGCCCCTGTATCGTGGAGGCAGTTTACAAATATAGATTGCACGAGAACAAACATCCAGACCCGGAACAATTACTTGTAGGCCATACAAATACATATTCCGTACGGGATTCGAACCCGCGGCCCCCAGCGGAACAACTCATTTCTAAGCCACTGCGCCACTGAGCCGTCAATTTTGATTCGGATTGTATGATTCGTGTTCACAACAAAGATTACTTGTTAGGTAAGACATATTTCTGCCGCCAATTAGCAGTGTTTGTACTCTTGTGTTCTGCATTGTGTCTAGGAATGAATTGTTTCGGTCTGGATGTAAATCCTTGTGAAAGTCATATATGTATTAAACGATACAGGAGAAAATCCTAGTGTAGTTAACGTTACACATGTTTAAAAAAAAAAAGAAAAAACATCGCTCAAATGGCTCGCAACACTTCCTCGTCGAATGAAAAGTTCCGCCGCGGCGACTGTGAGCCCGTTCACAAGTGCACGTCGCTTACTGAGCACAATGAAGCCGCGGGAGGCCGTTAATGAGGGCGATCCAAGCTAACGAGGCGCCCGGAGGAGAGCTCGCGGCTGAATCAAATTAAACCACTGCCGAGTAATGTTAAACTTGGTTCGTCGTGCCGACGAGGAAAATAAAATGTCTGAAATGATATAAATTTGTATCAGATCTCGTCTCAAGCGACTTCCAATTAAAAAATGGAATCATGTGCTGTCAGCGTCTTACTTATAATACTTATGCATTAATGATCTCTATACCTGTCTCTTTCTGTTGTTACATTTAGAGAAAGAGAGTGTGTGTGTGTGTGAGAGAGAGAGAGAGAGATAGAGAAAATGACGCCAATTTTTATGAGTAAGGTAGTAATTTTATTTATTTTTATTTACTTAAGTTTCATCACGGCGGATGTTATATATTACACAAGGTAATGAAACAAACTTCTTATTCTCTTCAGAACTATTGGCATCCTACTTACCTAATCTAAAAATTTAAGACATCAATAATATGAAACAATTATAACAACACATCTGCTTAGACTATGTCTTAACCGTGTAGTGGCGGTGTAAGAATATCCACTACCACTTAGCGTAGAAAAAAAATTAAAAAAAAACTGCGGTTGCCAATACGCCTGCGAAACGTGGCAACTATGGCGAAAGAGGCAATCTATGAGCAGACCTGTATTCAACAGAGCATCAGCAGCACCAAGTGCTAAGCAAGTTGATTATGGCAAATTCTAGATATAATGGGAGTGGCTCTTATCCAGCTGTAAGCTATTACCGGTCGATGATAAACAAGATACTTATATAAGACTATGAAAACGATTTACTACGGACTTCAAAAAGGAGACGGTACTCAATTCGACTGTATTTTTTTATGTGTCAAAGCTGGTGTTTCACATGTGATCCCATATAAATTTGATCAAGGTCTGACCAATAGTGTTTGAGTTATTATTAATAATTTATATTGAAGTCGGTTGTACAACATTTTATTTTCAATGAAATACGACAGACAATGTATTGTCTCTCTCTCGCATTGTAAAGAAGCACAAACAGAAATACGACTTGTATCGACTACAATCGAGTGCAATTTAACTGCCTGTCCTTCCTAGGTAGTGAAACGCTTTAATGGGCACTATTACCGCGGCGCTTGTAACGCTTTGTCAGCGCCCGCGCCCTGTAATGAACCCCGTCCAAGCCTGGGGGAAATATTCTCTTAAATGAACAAGGAAATGTACCATTTCCTTGTTCGTTTATGGCAGTTTTACCCAGTAAAATCAGTTGCACTGGGGAATAACTGTTTGATTCCTTTAACATTGAAGAATTCAAGTTAATGTATACATACTAAATATATTTATTACACGTTGATGTGAGACATGGGGCTTATAACATTTGCTGTATGTATTTCTTTAGCAAACATTATATTTTCTGCTGACTTGGAATAATATTGGACCGCAGTTGTGTATAAGCTTCCGTTACTCTCATAGCCTACTCAAGGCCACTGCTGAACATAGGCCCACATAGGTTACCTCATAGGGAGGATATTTGCTATAATAGCCATAGTGGCAGGCGAGTAGAGCATCATAGCTCTACCACGTAATATGTTTTACCTACGTATGTGTACATGTTTTTTGTGCTTTAAGAAACATATTAAAAATAAATTAAATATTTTTTATTTCGCGCAATACTTATATATATTGTTTATTAATTTTTTTTTGTGTAGTGTAATAGTAAATATTTTCTCTTCAACTCGTTATTAATGTTAATAGTAATATTTGGTATACGGTGTTGAATGTACATATAATACTATATTATTATTTTTATAATACTTTTAAAAATATCTTACATTTGTTGCGTACATTTGTTTGTATATTTTAATAAATAAAATAAAAATTTGACTTTTTCGTTATCTTGTGTACAATATGTAGGTATAAGATAGCAGATACTGTTAAACCCTCCACTATACGGTCAAAATATATTCTGTTAAATAATACTTTCTATTGTTATGTAAAATGTAATTAAAATTTTAATTCTACCTTAATGAATGTGTATTTATATTGTATTCAAATAAAATTATAACTGTATCTATTACAGTTAAGTAATTAGTACAATTGCTGTAGAATGACAACGTATGCCAATCCATCACCTCATTAATGCTCCAGTATGGCTGCACGGTACAGTTGTATAGCTTTTATGTAAAAAGTTATTTTGAATATCTTTACCTATGGCATAGACAGAGATAGAGATAAAACAACATTGCTAACAGTGACAGACATGTTACCTTAATAAGATACGATCTTGGTTTTAGCTGAGCACGGTATAATATCAAGTATGTCGCATTGGACCGCCGTCCCCGTCCCTTTTCGTTACAAAATTGGTCCCTCAGGACTCCCCTCCCCATTTCAACCGTATCTACTCAAGTCCCAATCTCGCCTCCGGCACACGGGACTCTCTTGCAACGATTAGCATCTTATAGTCCATTCATAGAGCCCACGTTGAAATAATTTGTACTCGTAAAGTAGGCCTCGAGGAGCATTTACATAATCACAGAGAATATTGAAGCGTCGACGTGGTACGATTTGTTGGCACCGGTATTTGCAGTCCTTTGACTTACCGTCTGAAGCTTGACTTTTGATTTCGGATTCATTAACATGAATTGTGTTTAATTGAAATAGGATTATGTTTTTCATTTACACTTTAGTTTCTTTGAGACTATGTTCGTATAATTTTCTTCATTGCTAAGGTTGATAATAAAACAATAGGCAAAAATGTTAATATACGTTAAATAAATAAGTATTGTACTTATGTAGAATACTATCACAGAATACCAGTGTAAAATAGCAGCTTAACACTGCTGTTTTGTATGGTTAATGTAGAGAACAGAGAAGAGAAAAAAAGAAAAGAGGCATTCCATCTTAGTCCTTACAGGTGACAACGCATCTGCATTTTGATTCTTTATTGAGGATAAATATAAATGTCTATGGGTCACAGCAACCACTTACTATCAGGTAGACTGTGTGCTCGTTTGTTACCCTATCCTATAAAAAAATATTAACATGCCCGTAATGTGACGTCATAAGCGGACTTCACTGCATATAAGTTTTGCTTGTTTATATGTACCTGCGAAAATATTCTTCAATATAAGATATTTTAAAACAATGAAATATAAAATTCCATTATACGTACAACGCCCGGTTGTTAACGAATTTTCGACAAAAGTCCAACAACTGCTTAATATTCCGTTAACGGATTCACGCAGTGGCGGAACGAGTGTGGTTGAGAGAGAGGGTGAGGGCTGTGAGAGGTCCATGCAGCCACACCTTTAACCAACGCCATCCTGATTCCCGATGTATACGCGCGCTCGTTATCGCCGACAAGTGCAGTTCAACCACATCGGAAAAATAAAATGTGGTAACATTTGTCTACTGCGTACAGGAGTCCCGTGGAACTAAATTCAATATATATAAAAGAAATAGTTTATAGTAAAATGTACTTCATCATCAATCATTACAGCCTTTCATAAGTCCACTGCTGAACACAGGCCTCCCCCAAGGAAGTAAAATGTACTTACAGATATATTACATTTATTTTATCCTTTGAGCTATGTCTAAGCACTTCAAATATCAAGTTTAAAGAAATGAATAAAACTTAAACGCAGTAATATTTTAGTACGCGGTAGAGCGACGGTGCTGCTATATTATAGTTGTAGCACGAATGGGTCGGTTCGACTGGGGTAAGACCACGCTCCCATAGAACACCAGCGTAAAATAGTAGAGTAAGCAACATTACTATAATATTACTATGTTTCGTATGGCAAGTGTAGTGAACCGAGGACCAGACAACCGGAAATATGGCATTCCATCTTGGTAGTCAGCAGTGACAGCATATCTGTCTTCTGATTTTTAATCGAGGATAAATATAGGTGTCTATGGGCCACAGTATCCACTTACCATTGGATGTACTGGGTATAACTAATTTCCAAATATGAGTTCTTTGTTTAAGGTTGATTACCAGTATTCATTAGCTGCGTTACATTAGGTATACGGTAACCTGGTCATTATATTCTCAATGGAAAATTTCGATATTCAACTTTTTTAAAGCAGAAGTAAAAATATAAAAAAAAGGTTGTCGATTCACAAAGATCATATTTAAAGACCTTTTAGATAGTCAGAAAGCACGCTGACGCCTAGAGGCCTCACAGTGCACGTATGAAGGGTGCTACCGACGCCTTTATGCATATTTATGAACTGCGCGGAACTCTCATTAATTCAACAGTTCTGATTGCAGGCTCAAGTCAAATTGATTCCCAATTCCATTCTTACTGCAGGTGCAGCGATCCTTATCAAAAAGCATTGTCATATTATTAACTTCTGCGAAGGTTGTTATGGGTCGACGTTTTCAAGTTAAAATTGTAGAGTAACGTTACTCAAATGTAGAGAAATCAACACGGATCTCCTCTTTTTAGGGTTCCGTACCTCAAAAGGAAAAAAACGGAACCCTTATAGGATCACTTTGTTGTCCGTCTGTCTGTCTGTCTGTCTGTCTCTCTGTCTATCTGTCTGTCAAGACCCTTTTTCTCAGGAACGCGTGGAGGTATCAAGCTTAAATTCATATCAATTACTTAAGTCTACCGTCCCTTGAAGCTGTGAAAAAATCAAACTTCTAAGCCAACGCAATCAAAAGATAGATAAACAGCCGTTTATGCCGCAAATATTATGCCGCAAGGGAATCAAAACCTACAGGGTACTTCCCGTGAACTTAGAATATTAAAATTTGGTACGAAGCAACTTATTATAGCACTGATAAAGGAAAAATTGCGAAAAGCATAAATTTTTAGTTACATCATAAATAAAAACATTTTTAATAAATTTAACCTACGGATTTGTTCGAAACCCTCAGTGCGCGAGTCTGACTCGCACTTGACCGGTTTTTTTAAATAAAAATAACATGACGTACAAACTTAGATCTTGCCTGATTATAAGTGGCTACTGTAGCCGACGGACATCTGCAACCAACTTTAAACAAAAAAGGCTACCGATGCGTTGTAACTTTTGAGGACAAAGATAAAATGCGTTACGGTCTCTAATTACATTGGCTTTTTCAACCTTCTGAGTGGAACACAGCAGTGCAGAAATGAGGGTGGTATCTACTGAAATATTTAAATGAGACTCCGTTCGTTTGCTTAGAGACGTTTATTTCACAACTGACCGCCACGCCGCTCGGACGATATCTCACTCGCTACGTTAATTTATGTGCCTTACGCTCACCCAGGCTGCCGCTTAGGCAGAAAAGGAGTTCTATCACCAACTAAATCTCACAGAATACTAACGTAAAATAGCAGCTTAACGCTGCTGTGTTTTGTTTGGTGAGTGTAGAGAACCAGAGACCATTTTCACTGGAAACAAGGCATTATATCTTAGTTCTCACGAGTGACAACGCATCTAAATTTTGTTTTGCAAAAGAGGATAAATGTAGATGTCTATGGGCCACAGCAACCTCTTACCATCAGGTGGAATGTGTACTTGTTTGTCATCCTATAAAAACGTAACGTATAAAGTTTTATGGTCCATAGGGCTCGATTATTTCTTATTAAGGGTTACTGCTGTGTATGTGTACGTTTGTATTTTTAAATATGTCACAGTCCACCTGATGATACACCTGATGATAAGGCCTATAGACATCTAAATTTATCCTCAATTAAGATTTATAATGCAGATGCTTTGTCACCCTTGAAGGATAAGATGGAATGCCTTGTTTCCAGTGAAAAGGGTATCTGGTTCTCTACACTCACCTAAAGAAATACAGCAGCACTAAGCTGCTAATTTACGATGGTATTCTGTGAGAGCACGGTCCTATTCCCGGTTGAGTCAACCCATTCTTACTGCAATCATAATATAGCTGCAGCGTGGCTCCACCACATCAAAAAGGGTGAATATTCGCCACCAATATTAGTTGATGCTTAATACCACTATGAATATGTTGTAATAAGTTTAAATCATTAAAAAAATTGCCGTTTAATATTTAAAAATTAAATTGAACTTACAATTATTCACCAAAAAGGAGTTTTAAATTGATGGCACAAACGGAATGTACCCACACTCTTTTTAGGGTTCCGTACCTCAAAAAGAAAAAACGGAACCCTTATAGGATCACTTTGTTGTCCGTCTGTCTGTCTGTAAAGACCCTTTTTCTCAGGAACGCGTGGAGGTATCAAGCTGAAATTCATATCAAATACTCAAGTCTACTGTCCCTTGGAGCTGTGAAAAAATCAAACTTCTATGTCTACTCAATCAAAAGATACAGCCGTTTAGGCTGCGAATTTTCGACATTCGCAAGGGAATCAAAACCTACAGGGTACTTCGCGTGAACTCAGAATCTTGAAATTTAGTACGAAGCAACGTTTTATAGCACAGATAAAGGAAAAATTGCGAAAAGCAAAAATTTATAGTTACATCATATAATAAAAATATTTTTAATAATTTTAAACTTAAATACCTACGGATTTGTTCGGAACCCTCGGTGCGCGAGTCTGACTCGCAGTTGGCCGGTTTTTTTTATTCTTAGAACGATTATAGTAAATTTTTTGCATATCAAGTTCAATATGGATGATTTGTATTATGGATTGATGGATAGAAAAATCTTTCACATTCGCTTACACCTTTTTTTTCTTCAAATAACAAATCTTTATATATAAAAATTACGTGTCACATTGTTGGTCCGCATTGAACTCCTAAACAACTAAACTGATTGCAATGAAATTTTGAACACTGTGTGCAGTTTGGTCCAACTTGAGAGATAGGATAGTTTTTATCCCTATAAGTGACTCTCAATGTTTTTTTATTACGAATTTAAGAATTTTTATAGGACACAGGGTCTTCGGAGAAGGCAGAAAAACATCTGCCTGACCAGATAGTATTTTATATTTTTTTTTTGTACAATGTTTTAATAGCTTGTAGTTATTAGGTGCTAGGATTGTTTTTCTGCCAGGAAGTACATCCAGATACGCACCACCCTTATACCTATTTCAGGCGTCAAACAGCAGTGCACTGCTGGTTTCTATAATATAGTGGTCTGTATGTTTGTTTGCCACTATATAAAAAAAAACTATTAAAACTACTAATGTTCCCGTTAGTAACTCCTACACTGGTTCATGACATTCATGTCATGTCACATGTCTTTATTGATTGTTGATACTTTTTTTCCTTACATCGTTAATCAACTAGAAAGTTTCCAATTTTAATCATTGGAGATCTACAGACTCGTAACAAGCGAATTGTTTCTTTCAAAATTTCGTTTCATTTTCGGAAAAATTCATCGCTCACGTGAGTTTTGAAAATCCAATATGTTGGGTTTTTTAAGTCAGAAGTGAATATAGAATTTTAAATATTGTCATTGTTCTTTTGTTATACATTATGCATTGAATCATATATTTTTCATAACAAAATTTGATTGTTTACATAACCGTTAAATATATACAATATTAAAAAGCTTTAATAAAAAAAACTTAAAGGAATAACTTAAATTATCATACAGTATATAGTATACATAACATACTCCCCGTGGTATCGAGCCAAGAATGCTGGCTGCGTTTCCTCACTGAATGGTTTTACTAAGCTTTTGAGCAAGAAAAGAACTCTTATCACCAGCAGCAACTACCAGTCGTGGATAGAGTTCATTTAAGTATTTCACCGCACGTGGACCCCAAGGACCGATAGTTTTACAGCAAATGGCACAAATATCTAGTCATTTCTCAAAAATTCATCTTTGGATGACAGGCTGCCCAAGTGTCTACGTATGTGGCTTTACCTCTCTCATAAGGGACCAATGTCATACCATCGGGTCTCTTGCCTTGGTCTCGAAATATTCCACCTGGCTTCAAAACCGAGGGAACATTTATAGAGACAAGAGAATGAGCCACGCTGCAGCTATATTATTTGTAGCACGAATGGATCGGCTCGACCGGAGAAGGACCCCGCTCTCACAGAATACCAGCGTAAAATAGCAGCTTAATACTGCTTTGTTTCGTATGGTGAGTGTAGAGAACCGGATATCCTTGTTACTGGAAACCAGGCATTTCATCTTTGTCCTTAGGGGTGACAACGCATCTGTAGTTTAGATTAGCCACACCAATCATTTATAATGAGGTGGACTGTGTGCTCGTTTGTCACCCATGTACTATAAATAATAATTTAAAATTCAAAATGTTGTACAACCGACTAAAACATATGTTATTAAGTATAACTCAAAAACAGATCAGATCAGATCTTAATCAAATTAATAGAGCACATGAGAAGCACCAGCTTTAAAATAAAAAAAATCATCTAAATTGGTTCACATAGAAATGTGTTATGAGGTACACATAAAGAAAAGAAAATACATTCGAAATGAGTACCTTCTCCTTTTTGAAGTCGTTAGAAAAATGAAAACAAAATTTATAAAATCACAGCTATTTTTTCACATTTAAGGGTGGAACCACCCTTGACTATTTTTATAAAAAAAAAGAATAATTAAAATCGGTTTACAATAAACGCAGCCAGCGTTCTTGGCACGATACCGCGGGGAGTAGGACTATATGATAGTTAAGTTTCTAGTTTAGTTTTCTTTTCATTATTATTATTGTTTACAACAGGAAAAGTAATATTACTGACGAGCATGTATGCGTGGATATATACGTGAAAGAGGCGACAGTCCGGATCATGCCAGATACTGTTCCGTAGTCTCTGCCTACCACTCTGGATGACAGGCGTGAGTGTTTATGTTGTTATGTAGGTTTTCAATTGGAAAATATATTTTATAACATATATAAAACGTACAGTCCAATTGTAAACCTCCTCCTTTTGAAATCTGCTAAAATTGATTATAATTCATGCATTTTATTTTGCTATATAAAAGAAAACTCTAAAGGTGATATCTACTAAACTGTATCCTGAAACAAATTAAAAGTATTCCACATCAAAGCCTTGCCTTTTAATGAAATTAAAAATACCGAAGTTGGAGTACACGCGGTAGCATCCTATCAAATAGACTTGCTGCTTAACATTCCGCATAAAAGTGATTAAAGCGGACGCGTTGCGTTCAAACGCCCGTAAACACAATACGGTGCGCCTAAAAAGATTTTCCATACAGCGGCGGCTGAATAAAAATCTCGAAATGTTCGCTCCGGAGAAATTAAATAGGGACGCACCTATACAAAGTGAAATGGGAATTTGTGATGGCGCGTTCCGAACAAAACGAGAGCGGCTGACAACGCGCACTGAATACGGGTGCAGCGACGAGTCTATCTCTGCGTCGCGGCGCTGAATACTAAGCATCGCAGATTGTTTGTGGGCGGGCGTTGGAGGCGTCGGGTAGAGCTGTCTCCGTACCACGAGCTACGGGCTACGAGCTACGAGCTACGTGCTACGTGAGTCACGCGCGGCAGTACATTTCATTTCACGTGATATTTTGACAGAGGTGGACTTTTAAATTACACTTTTCTCGATCCGTTCTTCTTCCTATCTATCTATTCTTATAAAAAAATGAGTTCTCTTCAATTTTTGGTTTAATACGTTAAATTAGAGTAGTTAAAATTAGTTAAAAATTAAGAGTATATTGGTCCACAAGGGCGCAATACATTTGCATCTTGATTTCTAAACGAGAATAAGGCATATCGTTGATGTTTTTAATATTATTTGTTTTTGATTTATCAAAAAAGAAACCTATATACTTACAGAATTTTTTTTATAGGATAAGGGTGACAAACGAGCACACAGTCCACCTGATGGTAAGTGGTTGCTGCGGCCCATAGACATCTACATCTATCCTCTATTACAAATCAAAATGCAGATGCGTTTTCACCCATGAGGACTAAGATGGAATGCCTCATTTGCAGTAAAAAGGGCCTCCGGTCACCTGCACTCACCAAGCGAAACGCAGAGGTAAACCTCTACTTCACGCTGGTATTCTGTGAGGTCGTGGTACCACCCCGGTTCGAGCCGGCCCATCCGTGCGACAGCAAAAGCTGCCGCTTGGCTCTACCACTGTTAAATATTTCTTAGTTTATGTTTCGATTAAATATTTCTTCGTTTGACACTCTATCTCAAAAGTAAAGACCTGCGTTTATTTTATAAAGTCACACCGTCACGAAATGTATTAAAATTAAATATAAAACTAGGCAATAAAAACATTTTTCAATCTTGAAACTATGATAAAGTTAACTAACCTAAACGTAAACTTTTAAGTGCAAATTACCCTATCGAGGTCTTCCATATTAAAGTAACTAGATTTATTCGACGATTTGTGAACAAGTCACTATCGAAGCGTTCTATTAAGCAAACATGCATCGCATCACAAGGTACGGTTGGCCTGGCCTCAAATTTGAGTCATTAGTTAGGCAAATAGAGCAACTTTAGGAGCTATTACTCGTAAATTGACTTCAACGAGGCTAAAAACTGAAGAGTAGTGTTGACGAACTAGTCAATTAGTCCTTATTCGTCGACGTGTAATTAAACGGTGCTCGTGCTCTTGCTGCATTTCACCTCGTTCACTAATCTACATTTCCCGTATGGTGATTTGTAGTACAATTGTGTTTATTGCTTTAATAGTTCATTACCACGTATAATACTTTTTCATACAAGGCTGCTTCAACATCGAAAATTTCGACATTTAGCAGGCGAAAAAAAATGGATTATACCTAAACAAAACAAAATTAAACTGCCATTTACATTCCATGGCTTCCCACATGATAGATGAAGAGTTAAAAAATATACTGAGTTGGAAAATTGATATTTTCAAAATTTATCGTATTTACGAAGCCATGATGACTTGATAAATCCACACCATAAGTCACTAAAATCCCTTTAATGTAAAAATAGCAATTAGTCGATGTAGAAAAATTATAAGTTAGACAATTTTTTATCTTTCTAACAATGTGCTTTTTATATCATTTATATGTTTAATATGATTGTTAGATACGATTTCATGCGACATTGGAATCTTAATTTTTAGGCCCTAGCAGAACATAACATAAAGATCATTATTTCAAATGTGTGTAATATATATTAAGAAGACCCTGAAAATAGCTTGTAAAATTCTTGTATTTTGATACTTACTTTATTATTCTATTACGTGATATTAATGTTTTAATTTTTGTACCTTTGTAAAATGTAATTATGTAATGACATTCTTTTTGATAATAAAGTTATGGGTACAAATATGGAAATTTGATAGTGAAAATTAGTGATTAGCTTACGTCGAAAGGCGTTGGGCGCGCGGTTCACTATAGTGTATAACTGTCATAGTACAATAGGAGGTTAATATATTGGCAATTCCTTCAGAACCAGCTACAGGTTTGAATCAAGAAAAGAAAGCTAAAAATAGGGAATTTGATAGGGAATGTAGTAAATCAGTGAAATTTTCAATGTCGCATTTCCAAGGGCGCTTTATGAAGAATACTATATCAACCTAAATAATTAGGATACCAGAAGAAATACACACCACCATTGACTGACGTCAAGACCGGAACCATTCCATAAGGAGCCTCTCGACAACTCTTTCTTTTAAGAAAAGGGGTTGTTGAACGGAATCAAACGTCTTCATTTAGGGTCACGCCCACCTCTTTGCCCCGAACCCAGTGTGGTGTGTTTAATCCCTGATCGGGGGCGCAAGACCCATGCCTCAGAGGTCCGTTGTAGAAGCCAGCCAAAGGAACAGACCCGTACACCGTTCCAGCTTGATCGTACGGAGCCATGTCGTGGCGGGGAGGAGGCCGGCATCAGAAGAAGAAATCACAACCTATCGTTTTACTCCTAAATATATTATGTTGAACACACACGGCATGGCAACTAAACTTTAAAATTATGTTGTAAACTAAACTACGTAGACAAACATTCAAACTTGTATTTACATAGCATAGATACCGTAAAATAAACGAGGAATGACGAATTCATTATTACAAATCGTAAACAAAAAATAGTTTCTCTTTTGCATTTGTTGTATTGTAGTTGGGGGAAGTTCACACAATACGTCTAGTGTATTATAAACAAGGTATGTTGACAACAAAGGGCTCGCCCGCGCTTCTGCTTGGGCAATAGTTTAAAGGAAAGTGAAATTAATTTTGAGGCTCCTTGCAATTATTCTATTTGGCAATAAATCTTAGTTTTCAAAACTTCAAACTTCAAAGTATCATGCAGTAGTCGTAAATCTGAAAAATTATAAAAAAATAATACTTAATAAAAGTGTACAACTTTTATTGACATGGACATTTCCTGGGTAGATAGGATTTCCCTGAATTTTAATCTTTGACACTGTCCGTTTGTTAACATGTTTATTAGTACATGATATTACACGTTAAAAGTACCGATAAAATGGGCTAAATGAACGGAGTAAGGAACACATCTTTTAGAATTCCAGCGCAACGCCTTATCGAGAAGGTCTCACAGATGTTGACACCGCGTACATGTCTTGATTTGTCGACATGTCTTGATTTAGCGTGGTATGTGCCATTTCTCCTTTTGTAACAAAATCATCACCAAGTTAAGACGACGATGTGAACTTTTAACCGTGATTATTGTGTTAGAGAAATTTAGGAGCTGTTATGGTTATTTCCAGATTTTTAATTGAATCTTTTAAATATATAATGTGGGCGAAGAATGTACGAGTTCAAAATTAAGGCACTCCCTGACTATTTTAAACTTTATCCATAAATGCTGAATATAACAGAACAAAAACTAAATAACAAAATAAAATAACATAAATTGAGGCATGTATCGAAAAATATATCACTATTAGCCGGCTTCATAAAAGGAGGAGGTTTATAATTATAGTGTGTTTTTTGTACGTACCTATATATTATTACGCGATCTTCATCAATCTTTAGCAATTGTGAACGATTTTGATGATTTTTTTTATGAAATAGGTGGTGTTACTACAAGATATAAGAAGTAAAGGATCCCACAAATGTTTGGAGAAAAACATATACCCCTAAATACGGCACAATGAGGAAATTATTTTTTTAATGTAACTAGTTAGATGCCACTGGGATTGTGAAGTAGACTTTTAATTTTTACTAAAAATTAATTTTTAAATTTAAGTATTGTGTTATTTAAGTGAAATAATATTAAATACTACAAGTTTTTACAATTGAAATAAAAGCTAAATGTTGTGACGCTGTGAGAAAATTAAAAGCACACAACACATAATATTAACACGTATGAAGAAACATTTCTTAACTGAATGCATTTTTTTTGTTAAGTAATTATGACTAAAGCGCGTATATACCAATTGTCGACTGTATGATAATTTAGGTTATTAGTTTTAGTTTGTTTTTTATTATAGTTTTTTTAATATTGTATTTTTTCAAAAACAGTACATATACTTCAGGACGTTCGTTGCTACGCTTAGTCGATTACGTTGACTAAGCCGTTCTTAGAGATCACGACAGCAACGGAAGCAGTATGGATAGCAGTTACTAGTACCATGCAATCGTAGTTCATTAATTAAAGCGCTCAACGAAATGCAAATTGCAGCGTCACTTCTAACCACCGCTCCGCGTTATTTAACGCAGTAATTGGACGAGTTGCCGCTGCGTGCGATATAAAAGCATACCCACTAATTTGAATTTAAAATAATCGTGTCGAATTACACGTTTGCGGCCGACTGATGGAAGTCGTTGAGCGGTGAGCACCAGCGACAGTGCGGCGATCACGCACTGAGGTAGCAATGGACGCGTAATGAATCTAACCAAAGCAATTTACGGCCGAAATTGGTTTCGTATTCGTTGAAAATTTTCAGTTTATTATTCCCATCAATCCATTATCCATTAAAGTTAAATAAAAGTTAAAGTTACAGTTACATACCACTGCTGAGCACAGGCGTTCTCTCATCTTTAATCAGTAATTTATTTATGGGGCAATGTATACGTTTTTACAACAAAATTCCAGAACATGTCCAGTTTGTCAATAAACAAGTTTAAAAGTTTTATTAAAGAAATACTGTACAAAAAGGGTTATTATTATATCAAGGAATACATCACTGAAAATAAACCCTGGGAAAGGTGATCGCTACCATGATGGTTCTATGAAAATTCATTTAAAAAGTGTATAAAGAAAACTATTGTTAAGTGAAATATGTTTAAAAAAGTCCCGCTGGGTTTCTTGCTGGTTCTTCCCAGGACAAAGGTGTTAACGCTCAGCACTGCAGTTCGTTGCTATTAAAATTCCACAGGAGCTTATTATTTTTTGTTTGTAAATAATTGTGTCACTACCGTCATATTGCTGTACAATATTCTCTTTGTTCTTGTGAAAGACAACATCTCTCTAAAAAGTGTGTTATAAAATAATCGCAATAAACTATTCAACTATAATAAGGACTTTTTCATATGTCCATCTGAGACATAATTTGGTGACCCCGACGTGATCACGGAAATTAAAGTTCAGCGGAAATATAAACTATCACCATTTCATGTAAGAAGTTGGAATTAATTATAATTGCAAGACGACTCAAAGGATAACCCACGGAAGCTGAAAATACAAATTCGCCGTGTAAGAATTGGAGTTTGAGATACGTGAAATTGAGATAAGTGTCCTTCTTTTCCATTATTTAATCCCAATAAGTATTCGCCTTAACTTCGCAATAACGGCATCACAAAATAAAACAATAATTAATTAACGTCATTTGAATACGCTACAACAATTTCAACGATATTAAAACTATTTTAGTAGATTTCAGTTCTATTTTAAACTAATAAATACTTTTCATCGAAAACAATATATTTATATTATATTAAATAGCTTTGCCGAACGGTTTCAGGGTCGAGTATATCCAGTTTTCAAGTTCATTTGGAGGTCAGCCTCTTCACCCATCACCTGCTTCCAGTTCGGCCAGTGCCTTCGCGGCGAGGAGCGTGAGATATATTTTGTTAACTTTTCAACTTTAATATTTATACTCTTTAATACATATCTGTAAGGATATTTATTGTTAATAATCATGAGTGAGTCAAAGCAATTTAGAGAATTGATAGCTAAGCGTAGTTCAATTAAGGGACAAATAACCAAGTTTAAAAACTATTAAGATAAGATTACAAGATCATTTAAAATAACAAATATTGAAGTTGCTGAATTAACTATAAAAATAAATAAATTTGAAGCATTGTCAGGCAAATTTGATGAGTTGCAAGATCAAATTGAGGTGTTAGCGGGTGATTCTTTAGATGAGGAAATGGATGAGAGGGAGATTATTGAACAAGATTTGATACTATGCTTGGCTACTGCCAAGGAATTTCTTGATCAACAAATGCCCTCAATTGAAAAGGATAAACGACAGTCCGTTGGTCATTGTTCTCAGTACGCTTCTGATCATTCTGATTTACCCATTAATTTACCACAGTTAAATATTGCAAAATTTGACGGCTCATTTTTCCGCTGGCTTGAATTCCGTGATTCGTTTAACAATTCTATTCATAACAATAATCGTTTATCACCAATTCGTAAATTTCAATATCTATTATCTTACTTAGAAGGCAACGCAGCGCGAATCATATCCAACCTTGAAGTATGCTCAGCCAATTACGAAGATGCCTGGAAGTTGGTATGCAATCGTTACAATAACAAAAGACTCTTAATAAACCATCATCTAAAGTCATTATTTAATATCAACACTATTACCCGAGAGTCTGAGCATGCTTTAAGGTTCATGGTTGATCACGTATCCAAAAATTTACGTGCGTTGTCCAACTTAGGACAACCCACACATAATTGGGATAGTCTTATAATATACATGTTGACAACGAAGTTGGATAACCGTACACTTACTAAATGGGAGGAACAACGTAGCAACATTGACAATGACGAAATTCCAACTTTGCAACAATTCAACAAATTTTTAATCGATCGCGCTGATGTACTTGAATCAATCTATCGTAACAAATCAGACAACAGCAATAAGACAACACAAAATCCATCAAACTCGTACAATAAACAAAATACAAATACAATAATTAAGGCATTTACATCTTCTAGTGAAGAAAGGGCCCCAACGCACAGTAACATTTTTTATCCATGTATCATTTGTAACGAACAACATAGAATTTATGATTGCAATGTATTTAAGGCAAAAAGTGTTCAGGGAAGAATTTCGGATGTTGCGAAACATAACTTATGTGCAAATTGTTTAAGGAAGGGTCATAATTCGAGCGAGTGTAGGATGGGTCCCTGTCGCCTATGTAAGAAGAAACATAATACTCTTCTACATACTCCAAAATCAATAAATAACCACTATGCTTCAACAAGCAAAAACAATACCAACAACACTTGTATCAATAATACACAGAACGACGATAACGACAATACACGTAATGAATCTATGGTCTATGTTTGCAATCCTAACACTAATCATATACTTTTGTCAACAGCGTTGATCACGGTAATTAATCCATTGACGAATAAATTTGAGACGATTCGTGCTCTGTTAGACTGTGGCAGTCAGTCATCCTTTATTACAAAGCAATTACAAAATAAGCTATCATTACACTCTAATTCTATTCAGTTAAATGTCATTGGTATTGGAAACAGCTCTATAAGTACTGTTAAGGAATCATGTGTTGCAAAAATACAATCAATGCATAACAACTATAATGTTCAACTTTCATGTTATGTTATTAATGAAATAACAGGTGATCTACCAAGGTGTCCTATTGATAGAAAACAATTAAACCTGCCAACATATATTGAATTGGCAGACCCGTCCTTTGATCAGCCCTCTTCTATTCACATGCTGATCGGAGCTGACATCTTTTGGGACATTTTAAAGAGTGAGCAAAGATCCTTAGGTCTTAATAGGCCTAAGTTGATAAGTTCTCACCTTGGCTGGCTGATTGCTGGTCCTATACCATTAAATTCTATTGAGCAAAGGCAACAAATCAATAAATCTCACTGCAATCATATACGTACAAATCAAAATAAAGACTTAACTCTTTTGCAAGAAATCAACGATGAACTACTCAGAAAATTCTGGGAACTTGAAGAGCTGCCTCCAGTGCCTAACTGTAGTAAATCAGAATTTGAATGTGAACAACACTTTAAAAAAAATACAACAAGACTCTCTGACGGTAGGTTTTGTGTAAAATTGCCTCTTATTGACTCGGCAGATTGTCTTGGAAACTCGTACAATTTAGCCAAAAAACGATTGTATAACTTAGAGAAACGATTTAGAAAAGATACAAAGTTCAAACTACAATATTCACAATTTATACAAGAGTATGCAGATTTAAATCATCTTGCCATATCGACAGTCTCAAGGCCTATTATTAACTACTTTCTTTGTCATCATGCAGTTTTTAAAGCAGGTAGCGAATCGACAAAAATTAGAATAGTGTTTGATGGATCAGCTCCGACTTCCTCAGGCTTCTCATTAAACGACATTCTTAGGGTAGGTCCTAACGTTCAGGACTCTCTCTTTTCCATTCTTGTAAGAGCTCGTCAATACAAATATCTCCTGACAGCTGATATCGAAAAAATGTACCGTCAGATATATGTTGCTGAGGAAGATCGCGACCTTCAACTCATTTTATGGAGGGAAGATGAGTCTCAACCAATAAAAACATTGCGCTTAAATACCATTACTTACGGTACTGCAAGTGCAAGTTATTTGAGCACTCGATGTGTTTGGCAGGTGGGTGAAGAATGCAAAGACGAGGCTATAAAGACTATTATACAGAAGGATTTTTACATTGATGACTTAATAACTGGTTCCAACAGTGAAAAACAATTAAAATATATACAAGAATCAGTCTCAAGCGAGCTCAATAAGGCATGTTTTCATTTGAGAAAATACAAAACAAATTTGCCTTCTATATTCAACAATTCCGTACTTAAAAGCAATGAAAATTTAACTTTTAGTGAATCTTCAAGCATGCTAGGATTGGGATGGAATCCCGATAATGATATATTGCACTTTCCTATAACCATCCCCCCAACAAACTTACACGCAACTAAGAGGTCTATCATGTCCAATGCATTTAAGATATTTGACCCCTTGGGTCTTCTAAGTCCATGTGTCATTGTACCTAAAATTCTATTACAAAAAATTTGGCAGCTTAAACTAGACTGGGATGAGCCGGTTCCATCAAACATCAATTCGAGTTGGCAAGGCTTTGTAGATTCGCTACCCATCTTATCACGATTAGAGATTCCAAGAACAGTTGTTTGTGATGCACCAACTTCCGTTGAAATTCATGTATTCAGTGATGCATCACAGGCAGCTTATGGGTCTTGTGTATATGTTAAGTCCACAAACGCCAATAACAAGGTTTTTGTCAAACTTCTATGTGCTAAATCGAAGGTGGCTCCGCTGAAGCCAACAACAATACCGCGACTAGAACTGTGCGCTGTGTTGCTTTCAGCGCGATTATGCAATAGTGTCGTCAATTCAATAAGATATAAACCAGACCGTATAATATACTGGTCTGATTCGAGCGTGGTGTTGGGTTGGCTGGGTGGCAGTTCAAATAAACTTAAGACCTTTGTTGCTAACAGAGTTGGTTCAATATTAGAAAAAACAGGACCTTCATCCTGGCATTATGTACCCACTGCTAGCAACCCGGCAGATCTTATATCCAGAGGTGTTAGTGCTACACAGCTCATAAATTCAAATCTGTGGTGGTCAGGGCCCAGCTTCCTCTATTTTGATGATTCTTTATGGCCTGTTTTAAAACCCAATAAACATGTGGATTTGACTGAAAACAAAGTTGTTTTATCAACAATATTACAGACTTCTATAATCGAATGGCAGAGATTTTCAAAATTTACAAGAATTAGTCGAACTATGGCCTATGTTCTGCGTTTTATTTACAATATTAAAAATGCAAAATCTAAGCAAGATGGCAAATTGACTCTTGATGAATTAAATAAATCATTTCTTTTATTATGTAAATTTTCGCAACAAGAAAGCTTCCCTAAAGATTTTATTGACCTAATTAAACAAAACCCAATCAGTCCTAAATCAAAAATTTTAGCATTATCTCCATTTTTATCAAGTGAAAATTTAATCCGAGTCGGTGGTCGCATCGATGCTGCTAATTGTTCATATGAGAGAAGGCATCCGATATTATTAGACTCATCTCATCATTTCTGTAAACTTATTTTTGCACATGAGCACTTACGCGGCATGCATGCAGGCCCCCAATCATTACTCGCTATTGTAAGAGATACTATCTGGCCTATTAACGGCAGACATCTTGCACGGCGTACTGTTTATAAGTGTGTACGTTGTCGACGTGCTCAAGGTAAAACTTTAACACCAAAAATGGGAGGCTTACCCCCTCAGCGAGTGAACACCGGCTTTCCTTTTATTTCTGTAGGATTGGATTTCGCAGGTCCTTTCTACATACTCAATCGTAGAGGTCGTGGTGCAAGGCTTATGAAATGTTATATGTGCTTATTTGTTTGCTTACGCTACAAATGTATACACCTAGAAGTTGTAAGTGACCTTACTAAAGATTGTTTCATTATGACATTGCGTAGGTTCGTTTCACGACGCGGCCGGCCAGCGGAGGTATTTTGCGATAATGGTCGAAATTTCACGGCAGCATCAAAGGAAATCGCCTCCTTTATAAGCAATCATACTGGCACTATCTCTGATTTTGCAACTCAAGAAGGTTTCAAATTTGTATTTATACCATCTTACGCTCCTCACTTCGGAGGTATTTGGGAAGCAGGTGTAAAATCAGCCAAATTTCATATTAAGCGCGTTATGGGCAATTCTCATTTAACTTTCGAAGAGCTTTCAACGTTATTTACGCAGGTTGAGGCTATACTTAACAGTCGTCCCCTTTGTCCGCTATCCTCTTCCCCGAACGATTACCTTTGCCTCTCCCCAGGGCACTTTCTCATAGGAAGACAGCTAACTGCTTTACCGTCTCCAAATCTTCTCAATGCAAAGGAAAATGCTCTACAAAGACACGCAAGATTAGAACAAATTCGGCAGCATTTTTGGCAGAGGTGGCAAAACGAATATATATCGGAATTGCAGCTAAGAACAAAGTGGAAAATGACTAAAGACAAACTAAAGGTTGGAGACCTGGTTATTATCAAAGAAGATTCGCTACCACCTTTATGCTGGCGTCTGGGACGTGTAGCAAGACTTTTTCCAGGTTCAGATGGCATTTCGAGAGTAACAGACATCAATACAACAAGAGGATGCATTCGCCGACCTTTCGTGCGCCTATGTCCCCTTCCAAACCAAGAAGATCTTCAAGATTGAAAGCCCAGGTCTTTCAATGGGGGGGAAGATGTTAACGCTCAGCACTGCAGTTCGTTGCTATTAAAATTCCACAGGAGCTTATTATTTTTTGTTTGTAAATAATTGTGTCACTACCGTCATATTGCTGTACAATATTCTCTTTGTTCTTGTGAAAGACAACATCTCTCTAAAAAGTGTGTTATAAAATAATCGCAATAAACTATTCAACTATAATAAAGACTTTTTCATATGTCCATCTGAGACAAAAGGTATTTTTCAATCCAGTGGTAAGTGAAAAATGACTTTCAATAAGTATTATGCAATAATCAATATTGAATAAAAAATCATTTTAGTTTATTCTATTCTCACTTCTGAGAGGGTTTTAGAGCAAGCAAATGTCTACCGCGCTGCCCTAATGCGTGTTGGCGGACATCACGTATCTTCGAAATAATTTTTTTTATTCAGTAGCTTAGGTAGGTCCTCGCGATGTTTTCCTTCACCGCCGAGCACGTGGCAAATCAGCCACGCCATGGTAGCTCTGGGGATTAGCGCTCGCTTTAAATTTCACAGTACGCGAGTAACCCGGGTTCGATCCTCGCCGGCTCCTATGTAATTGTTTATTGCAATTTTCAGCCTTTTTTTCAGCCTATTAAAGTCTACTGCTGGACATAAGACTTTCCCTAAAGATTTTCACTTAGTGGGGATTTTGCCACAGTTGCCATGCTTAGCAGTTCGGGTCGGCAACCGCAGTTTTTTATAATTTTAAGTTCTTATCTAGAAGATGCTGTTGCCTCCCACGGGACGACATGGGGTAGTTCATATTCTTACACCGCCACTACACGGTTTATCATGCGTAATGTACAAATGTGCTTGTAGTATTTGCATAAAATCACATTATATTATTTTTATAAAATAAGGTAATGTGATTTTATGCAAAGACTCCTTTTTTGATTTGTCCGAAAAATATCCCAAATTCATGATATTAATTACAGTGTCGCTTAAAAAGGTACCTACATTAATAGTATTCATAACTTATTTTCTCACCATTAGGGATAGAATTTTTTCTTTAAATTTATATAAGTTCACTCTTGAAGTATCAGCTGTTTAATAAAAAGGGATCACTTATATCGGTTCGTTTCCAAAACATCGATAAACATATATTAGAAAAACATTGCTGTAACCAATATAGATAGAACCTTCCCTTCTTCTTTATTTAATTTTAGTTAAAATACTACTATCTAATATACTAATATCTTTTGAAAAAATTTAATAATAAAGTCATGAAAGTTATGGAACAAAAATAAGGATTAAGCCAAAATAGTCAGAGTTGAAAAATACTTGGACGTCAAACATCAGTCCCCCCGTGACCACGGGTTGCTGTGAAGCACCTGAAACGTTGCGAATTAAAATAGTAAATCAAACGCGAAAAAATCCGTAAAAATAGTTTTACTCAATGTGAAGTTTTCTCGTAAATATAAGAAATCATTAACTCAATAAATGGTTTTGGCCCGGTCTGGGATTCGAACCCGGAACCTCATGATCATTAATCATGTTTACGAGCACTAGACCAACAGGGCAGTTATATGGTATATACATCGTTAATCTACACACAATGCAATATAGCAGGGACGGTTATGTACAATACCTATCTATTTCGTGTAAGTTTATCTTGTATGTCCTCATGAATAATTCCCTTGCTTCTCGATTCCGCTCATATTCCATTATGATGTCAATATTTAATTAGTCTACTGGTTCTTACTTAGTTTTTTCCATCAGTTAAGAAAATTTTTTGATTGGAATACGACCTGATAATATTCTTAATAGCAACTTACGATAGTAAATTAACTTGTCAAGCGAGAACCCTACCAGGATTTTCTCCTGTATCGTGAAGGCAGTTAACAAACATTAATTGGACGAGGACAAACATCAGGACACGGAACAATTATTTATAGTACTTTTTCAAACAAAAAAGCAAACTATGATTGTTTATAAATACTCTAAGCGCCAACCGTTCGAAAGGTAGCCCGATAGTGACAGGTGCTAATATAAACAATGATATTTTAAATTTTGTATGCTAGCTACTCGTATACCTATATAAAATTTATACGTATCGAATCATTATGAGTTAAGCTTTTTAATTGTAATTATTTAATCAATTGTGTGCAATTCTACTTTTATAAATATCATCAATCTTACTTCAAAATTGTGTGACTTAATTTTTAGTAAAATTTAGTTCAAAGAAAGGTTCTCGATTGGCTACCCTCTACTGGATCGTGTTACGAAAGAAAGAAAGAAAGACATTTATTCACTGGAACTGCACACATCACAAAAATAAAAAATAAAAAGTTAAAAGTATGGTAGATTAAAATTACAAGAGTGTATCGAGCCAGTGAAAAGGTTATGACTCAGCGTAATGCTGCAGGGTAACCTACAGCGATGATGATTCTGCCATAACTACAGATACACGCACGACTCGATGAAACATGCAAATAGTCAGATACAGGTGGTCTAGAGCCATAATTTGTGAATATCTGCTATAATGATGATGCTGATGAAGTTAAATGAAGTGTGGAAGTTGTCCTGTGAACAATTAACAAATGAACCAGTAAAGTTGTTTTATAAGTAAATATTGTGAAAATAAGTTTATCATACGAACTAAATACAGTTTGTATGATTTAAAGTTTTCTCATTTTGATCTCTTTGCGTAAGCGAAAGACAGTTCAAAGGACACATTCTATAAACTTTGTCTGGCAATCCCAATTTAATTAAATGTTCTTTAACATGTAGGTACTATTTTATTTTAAGTAAGTGACGTACCCGTCAAGGGGAAGAAGAATATCCACTACCTCATATCACCCCGTGGGTGACTTAAGAGGCGGCAGAGGGAAACAAACCAAGAGATGAGAAACAGCGTCTTCCTAATAATGACTAAAAATAAAAAAAACTGCGGTTGCCAACCGGCTTGCCAAGCGTGGAAACTATGGCAAATAATCCTTCCTATGAGGTAAACTGTTATAGGCTGTAACGGTCACGGTAATTGATGTTAGTTGTTAATGATTAGTTAATAAATCCGTGGAAGTTTGATTTATCTATGCTTTGTTTATAATTTGATTGGTTTAAATGATAAATAAGTTTATATACGTGGTAGAGCCATACTGCAGCTATATTATGGTTGTAGCACGAATGGGTCGGCTTGACCGGGGAAGGACCACGCTCTCACTAATAACCAGCGTAAAATAGCAGCTTAACGCTGCTGTGTTTCGTTTGGTGAGTGTAGAGAATTGAAGACAATTTTACTGAAAACGAGGCATTCCATCTTAGTCCTCACGGGTGACAACGCATCTGCAATTCGATTCTTAATCGAAGATTAATATCTATAGGCCGCAGCAACCACTTACCATCAGGTGGACTTTGTGCTCGTTTGTCACCCCATCCTATAAAAAAGGTATATAACATTGTAAGCATTCTATGCTTGTGCATAACTCATCCCGACACTAACCGTACATAATGCGAACGCAGTTTTATCACAAAGGGTTAAAGAATTAAAAGAGTTTCTTTATGAGACTCCGTACAATGAAACGAGTGATGTTACAAATGTAACAAGTCGTTAAAATAGAAACGTAATTGTTTCCGCTCGTTTGCCTGTTTCCTGTTCCTGTAAGTCTGTGTAACGTCCAAGTCAGCGGGGTTAGCAAAGTTTATATTTTACACTATTAAAAAAACTATAAAAAATATTGAATATTAGCGACCCACCCCGAATCTATTAATACGTCGTTATTAATATTTAAGATAATCAAAGACTAGTTCTTAATTTTTTTGTATTTTCAAATAAATTAAAAAAAAACAACTTTTAGAATAAACTATGGCCTAGATCTTTCATGGCATCTCTAGCTGTTTGTAATGTTTCATGATAATCGGTTCAGTTATTCCGAAGATTAGCCCGGGCAGACAGTAAGGCAGACAGACAAAAAATCAACAAAAGCTTATTTATCTTTATCAGCATTTAAATAACCCCTGTGCTTAACAGGAGCCAGTTATTTCAATATTAGAGACAGAAACTTCAATGTCATTTATAGATACAAATGTATACATTTTTCAAATATGCATTATTTTCTTACAATGACGGAGTAGTGAATAAGCATGCAGTATTTGACAATTAAATCGCAATAAAACACAATTGCTTCGCTAAAAATTCTTTAAGCATACCGCATAGAGTGGACATTGGTTTATTTTCACATTAAAATATCTGGTGACAGTATCTGGTGGCAGGGTGCGGACCGCGAACTCAAAAGGTCGTGAGTACTAATCCGCCATTCGATTACTGTGTGAACCACTCCTAATCCAAGCATTTAAAGCTTACCTGGAGCAGTTAAAGTGAATATTAATAATAATAAATAGTATTACTAGTATTTAAAAAAAATATAAATTACAATCGACGAAGGGTTATACTTTATTGATGGTAATAAATTAGTCAATGAGGTAATGTGAATAATATATGCCGTATGGTTTCGGCGTGAAATAAATCTATCCCACTGATTTGTCCCATGAAAGGATCAAGGTTATCTCACGTGACAGTAAGCCTTTTATAGAATAAGTGCGAAAACGAGGACACGGTTCTACTGTTGGTAAGTCGATGTTGTGGCCCATAGATCCATCTACGTCTATCCTCGAATAAAAATCAAAATGCAGATGGGTTATCCCCTGAGGACTAAGATGGGGTGATGCGTTTCCAGTAAAAAGGATCTCCGGTTCTCTACACTCGACATACAAAATACAGTAACATTGCTGCTGCCCTGGTCGAGTCGACTTATTTATACCGCATCCATAGTTATAGCTGCAACGTGATTTTACCACGTAACAATACCATACACTATGTCTTAACACCGACTTCTGAATCTGTTATGTGGAAATTATTTTATTATTTTTGAGTTTTCTATTAGCGTTAAAGACTGTAGAAACTTAAGTTGGCGAACTTAGCAGTTTCCGGCTTCCTCCCAATGACACGTGTACCCATTTGTTAAAAGAGCTGCATAAAAACTGTCGATTATATTTAATATGAGATTAAATCAACGAATAATTTATAATTAACAATTAAATAATTACAAAAATACAATCCAAATTCTACGAAAGACAAAATAATTGCTTTTGGAATTGTTTTTTATGACACAAGTTTCAAGTGCATATAAAGTAGAATTAATGTTTGCTCTCCGTAATTTATACTCTACGGTTTGAATGAGCTCCTCGTTAAATAGTGTTAAATGAAATAAATGATACAAACAATAATTAAAATATTAGTGATATTTATTGTCTGATTTTCATTATTATAAGATAATGGATATAATAACTACACCTTATTCTCATTCTCCTATATATCTTACTAGTCTTAAATTAAATTAGAACTCTTATAAACAATTAAAAAAACTTTCATAAACTAAATGCCATTGGTTGGACTTCAAAGCAATCATGTTTGACGTCGTGGAGGCATTGCGCCACGACCGCGGGGAATGCCAGTGACAAAGGGACAATAAAGCGACAGACAAAAGTGCCAACAAATTATAAGAGAGGTACGCATAACTGTATTGAAATATCGATGTTATTCGTGTGATTACTGTTTATTAAGTTTAAGTCGGCAAAACTGCTTGACTTTCTTTCTTGTGTTTTAATAAACGTTACCTCCACACTATGGTTTTCTACTGTAACGCGGGGGCAGTTGAAAATTGATAAGACATATATTTAATAAGGACAAATATCCAGACCCGGAAAAAATATTTTTGTAGATCATACAAATACTTGTCGACTATTGTCGTAAACTATTCCTAACACAAGCATTTTAAACAGTCTTTAGTGGAAATTTTAGTTTTGTTAATGATACTGCTACTGATTGTCGATTGTGTGGAGCATTTATCCATGCCGATAAGTTACAATAAAATATAAGTTACATATAAAAGTAAATTCGATTCAACTTTGTAGGATTCGAATCAATTGTACTTTTCTTATTAACATTTATATTGTCATTTGTTCTTTTTATTGTATTTCTGACACTATTTTCTTTGAAACTGACACAAATATTTGAAATATTGATACACTGTAAAATATTTTTAAGTTGGAAATATTGGCTGTCTAATAAAATACTATCAGGTTTAAAATAAAAAAAAATAAAAACATCAAAACATACAAAAATATAGATAGAAAACATACTTACTTATATAGTTAAGTATGTTTTCTATATATTTACACATAAATATCAATTAGTAATTACTACTTAATTGAAATGGGCTACCTTCTTGCTCTACAAATAAAACTATTTCTCTTTCGCCAAGGGTTTGCTGGGAGAGACGTAAAACTCGCACTTGTACATCTTTTTTTTTTAAAAACGTTACCCCCACTCTAGCATTTTCTCCTGTATCGTGCAGGCAGTTCACAAACATATATTGCACAAGGACAAACATCTTATTTAAATGTTCGAAATTGTCAACATCTTATAGTGTCTACAATAAATAAAAAGTAAATAAAAATAAAAATTGTTTATTTCGGACAACTTGAATCCATATATGTAATTGGTAGTAGAGAAAACTAACATCTAGTATGTTAGTTATATAATTTATAATATTATTAAGCAGGATATAGTCCTGGCGATCATATCTAAACATTCTTTATATAAGATCACATATAAAGAATAAAGAATAAAAAAGTTGTATGTTTCACATTAAAGTAAAATATTATAATAAAAGGAAAGAAGAAAGACTTTTCTTTTATTTTCTTTCATTTCATCTGTTTTACAACATTAAAAAACAGTAAATGAATATGTCTCACTTACACCAAAGTACAACATTTGATATATATGCAATAACTTAAATAATTTAAAATTAGAAATAAAATTGTAATTAACAGAACTATCGATATTGCACTAACGTACATCTATATGTGAAACGAACAAAGAGCGTTCATAAATGACACAAGTCGTCGATAGCCGGCACTGCAGTGACTTTAATTGTGTGCGGCCTATACACGGCTGGCTGGACACTGTTCAATTGCTTGGCGCACATGTGCGGCGCGTAATGTGTTTGGTAGTAATTGAAATACACAAAGATGTCATTGCAAGTACTCGGTGGCGTCGTGGGTGGTGGTTTAATGGTCCGGGCCGCTCATTAGCCGCATCACAGCGTAAGTAAACGCTTCAGTAACTTGCGCTCTGCCCCTTTCAGCATGAAATCTGCTTTGAGTGACTTTCGGGAGCATTCGACAAAATTTTTGAGAGGTGTTTCTAATTTTGCAACGATTTATTGGGAAAGTTTCGCTTATATTTTACCGATATACTAAGCTCCATTTCGCGTTTTGAATTAAATTAATGAGATTTAAAGAGTACGTATGATTCCATAAAATTCTGTTCAAGTACAGTTTTTGGTAGCTTAGAGAATAAGAAACAAAGAATAAAAGTAAATATTTATTCGGTAAATTGCACAAGCATAATATTTATTGAAATAATTCTCCTGTACGTGTGTTTATCAGTGAACTCCTCCTAATTACAGAACTAATCACGGACTGATTTAGATGATTTTTTGTGTATTTGAGCTGCTGTTAAGATCCAAAAAATTACCTGTCCACAGCCGGGGCGCATTGCTAGTATAAATGTAATAATGAGACTTGATAGTTGAAAAAATTAATATTTTATAAATTAGAACCTTGAAATATACTATTATTATACACGATACACAAGTCTCCTTATACCTTCCCATATTAAATTCTGCAACAAAATTTTAAACATGGTAGAGCCCTGCTGCAGCTATGTTATGGTACAACCATGCACGAATAAGTTGGCTCGACCGGGGAAGGACCACGCTCTCACAGAATACCAGCGTAAAATATCAGCTTAACACTGCTGTGTTTCGTATGATGAGTGTAGAGAACCGGAGGTGCTTTTACTGGAAAAGAGGCATTCCATCTTAGTTCTCACGGGTGACAACACATCTGCAATTCGCTTCTTTATTGAGGATAGATGTAGATGTCTATAGGTCACAGCATCCACTTACCTTCAGGTGGACTGTGTGCTTGTTTGTCACCCCATCCTATAAAAAATATAATTCATGACATACCCGTATAATATGGAACAGGCAAAGAACAATATAAAATTCCCAAGAATTCGTAACGTATGAATACCAACGTTAAATTTTTATCGGTCATGTCAAAGCTTCACGTTCAGGGAGTAAAACATGCAGGAGTAGACATCTGACCTACATCTCACGTTAAACGTTGCAACAATGTTGAAATACAAGACAACGAGGCTTTCCCGGCATTTTGTATTATATTAGAGGCTTGAATACACAAAGTACGTCGCCTACGTACGTATGTACGTAAGTACCTATTTCGCAGAGTTTGTTTGCGAAATATAGTTCTGTGGTCAACCGGCGCATTGCATTTGGGTAGATGCGGGACGAAATGATTTGCCGAGTTCGGCAGGATAATTCCATGCACCGCTGCAATTGTTAAAGATAACATAAGCTTCTTGCTGTGAATACATATAGTTGCCTGCTAGAAAATATTACTCTAGCTGTAATCTGCAAACTTCCTGATCCTGAAACAAAACCAATCTATATTTCATTTCATCATCTCTAACCAATAGCGATTTTAGGTATCCCATCCAAGAATGTCATCTAGTCACAATGATATAATGAGATTTAGATAAATTTTACCACTTTCTTATCAACTCAATACCGTGTTTGTCTTTTTGGGTCAAATTAAGTAATCGATTTTAAATTAACTACCCGATGACTGTAACACTTAAAATTTTGAGCATTGCTCAGAATCGGATGACAATGAGAGAAAATGACACAAATTGAAATAATATTTTTTTTAATCTAATTATAAGCCGTTACTTGACTATTATCTTACCTAGTGGTGAGTAGTGATGAAGCTGTAGATGGTTTTAGCGAAACAAAAGCCTATCCACTCTTGCCATTAAGTCGCCAAGATTATATTCGGTCGGAAAGACAGACGCCGGCAAATTATTCTACTCCTTCGCTGTACGCATTATGAAAGACGAAGCAAACTGTTTGAATTTTTGTTACTTTGAATTGAACTGTTGAAGTTTTGGTTAGTTTGAATGCGTGGAATAACAATAAAAGGTTAAAGACCCGCCGATCGCCTATTTGTCCAATGGTGGAATGGAGAGAGAGAGAGGAATTAAAGCGTGTAATTTCTAATTAACTTTACTATATTAATTTTATTATGGGGACATAATTCTTTAAACAGTACAACGCATCGAATATTATTCTTATGAAATTTACTAAATATAGATTTCACTAGAGATATCCACTCTGAATCTATGTCCATTAGCCTTTCCCCTTGCGAGGAACATACACTTTATTTTTTCATGTATACCTACCAACAAACAAAATATTTGACTAGCAATATATTCAAATTTATCAACGAGTTACAGATTAAAAATTATTTATCATTTTATCTTTGTCTATCAAAAAGCCTTTCCACAAACATGAACAGGTTTTGTTACCGGCAACACAATAAATTAATTAAAAAGAAATCAATGCCTGTGCCGGTAGCGCAACAATGGGCTACACGCAAAGGGTAATTTGAAGGACTTTAAAATTACGTGTACTGGTCAGGTGTGCCAGTTCAGCACACTTATTTCTTGAAAATAAAATTGTTAATAAGGTAAACCCAAATAAAAACGTAAAAATAAAACGAAAAAATAAATAATATTGCGCCGAAAGGACAACAGAAAGGAAACTAATCGCTCTTTTATTTTCTTTTGTCCCCAACTTCCCATGTACTATTTTCAGCTCCATAAAACACGAAGACTGCGTAACGTCTCGCCTGTTTAAAGTAAAATAGCCAAGATAGGTGAGAAGACAAGAATTTTACGAAGGAAAATTCTGTCTGAAATATTTGATGTGAAAGCTTTTGTTGGGAAAAACTGTTTGTCTTATTAAAATAGTAATCTAACTTGATGTTAGCTTATATAAGTATTTATATGAAAGGAACTTTTTGCTTCTTGATGATTTCTCGAACTTCAAAACGTATTCATATTTGTAGTTTTAATACGCGCAATAAATCTAAACTGGCTGTTCTAAAGTACAGACTCCATAAAACTAACAGCTCAGTTTTTGGTAGATTTATATAAAATATTTGTATTGTAAAAAAAAGTTAACCTTACACTAGGATTTTCTCCGGTACCGTAGAGGCAGTTTATATACATAAATCTCAAAAGAACAAACATCTAGACCCGGAAAAATTATTTGTGAAAGTTACATACATATTATACTTGTTCTTACGTCGTAACGTTTCACTAAGCCACTGCGCTACGGAGCCCACAATTTAGTTAGCATAAATTCAAAACGCACATTAAAATCACTCATAAGAAGAAAGTATAATATTATATATTAGATGTCTATTTCAAAGATAAGAATGCGTGAACATTATGAGCATTTTAATCTTTTAAGTCAAATTAGACGCGATAAAGGCCGTAAAATTTTTAATTCAGTGTTTAGTATTCATGTTAATGTACATAATTATTACATAATTAAACCAGAACCCTTTAAAAAACTCTTAAACTAGACTTGAAGTATTGTATAGAATTTGTACTTAAAAAAAGTCGAGAAGATAGGAGCTAACAGGCGTTGGTGTTTTACTTTATTGCTTAATTAGAAATCATGATGAAACTTACTTTACTTCAAAGAAACTTGTGCTGCAGTTACATGTTTAAGCACTGCTTTGTTAGTCTTTACCACATTTTCGTCGAAATTTCTTAGTTAATTTCTTTTTCTTTACGTTTTTGACACGTAAATTAGCTGTGCAGAGAGCAATGCTTGGGGTTTCTTCGGATTTGGCTTCTATCACCTTGATACGAAAACCTTTTTTGTTTAGAGTTCCGTAGTTACATAACAAGGAACGCTTATAGTTTCTCCATGTACTTCCGTACGTCCATTCGTCCGTCCGTCCGTTTACCGCGCTACAAACGTATAATTCGTCATAGTTATAGATATTAATCACGTCTAGAAAACTGTGAAATAAAATCTCAAAAATCATTTTCATTTTGGGTACTTCCCATAAAAGTAAATGGAGGTTGATTTTTTTACCCATTTACTTTATCAGGTGGGATATCGTTGGATAGGTCTTTCAAAAACATCGAGGGTGTAGAACAACATCTTTTAGATTCAGGGTTCCGTTTGCGAAATATTTAATTGGTATTTTTCATTAAGTCATGTGTCCTCTCCCTCCTCCCTACCAACTAAGCCCCTACTTTTGGAAATGTGAAAAGAGTACACAATAGTAGTATATATAATGAAGTTAAAAGGAAAATTATCACAGACAAATAGAATTAAGAGGTTAAGTAGTAATAGTCCACCCACTTATAAAATGCACTTGGTTTAGTAAAATTTTTGTTCCAACTCTATAGAAAATGACCTAAAACTAGCTGCATTATAACTTTGTAACGTTATTGTAAACTGTTAAATATAAATATTTCATTAAGAAAACGACTTATATGCATTACTACTATAGCTTTACTTTTTCATTTGCGGGAGAGGCAGGGAGGATCTTTCTTACTTACTTAATACTTTCACTTAATTTTTAGTTCGTAGTTATTGAAGCCTCATCAAAGCATTCATCGTCACACTCTTGGTTTACGCGGGCAACTTCAGGATAATTCATGGCAATGGTGGTTTACATGAAGGTATGTTACGATCTTATATGTATATCTTAGGGTTGCACTGTCGGGAATATATAGATATATAGTCAACTATGATCATTTTTGTACCTATATATGTGAAAGATCTGATGTAAATTGTATTATTTTCAAAACAGTTTTTTAGTCTTTCTGGAATAACACTCCCTATTATTACTCTGATTTGAAAATAAGTCTTTCAGTTAAAATCTTCCTATTTGAGTCCATTTTAGTAGTTATAGCGTTCAAACCGCGAACTCACTTATAATGCTCATTATCAAGAAAGCCCACGTATTGTGACGGGCAACTACAGAACCCTACCTCTACACTGTACGTTTCCCGACACGCAGTTGGCCAGTTTTTTTTTTCTTTTATGAATTTAATCACCTTAATATTAATACAAGTTATCTTAATGCAGTGAAATTAAAATTTTGTTTGTTAATGTCATTCTTTTAAATCTACTACCATTTTGAAATGAGGTTCCTCTGACTGGAGAAGAAATGGCGGAAGAAATTCGACAGATTTTTTGGTATTTTCAAGGATTATGTTACAGTAACATCTCATGTGATATAGTGGTATATAGACCCATCTGTACCTCTTAATATCTATCGTTAACTCTTAAGATGATGTGTCATGCTTGCAACTATTAACATAAACCTCTGTTTGCGGCGTGGGTCGGGTCCCATGTCGTCAACTTCCCTTTTGATAACAATGAAATTTGACGAACGAAGCTTTATTTATCTACATCTAAAAAATAAATATAATTATATTAATGAAAGTTAAAAAAAAAGTTAAAGTATACAGCCTATATACGTCCCAGTGCTGGGCACAGGCCTCCCCTCATTTCTGAGAGGATTTTTATTAATGAAATAATATATTATGACTTTATATACATATATCTAATTTTATGTACAAGGTAGTACATATGCCGGACTTAATGCAGTAGTAGGGCATTCTCTCCCTGTCAAACATTATGCATGTCAACATGCTAAACAGAGATAAACTTTTATAAGAGATGGTGCAGATCAAAAAAGAAAAGAACGATAAAAGGTGAAATTATATATAACCATATATACATACATAATTCTATCGATATATATACATATAATGTCTACTTAAATGCATTTATAATAAATATATGTATATATATATATATATATATATATATATATATATATATATATATATATATATATATATATTATTTATTTATTATTATATATTTATTGCTTTTGCGTATTATTTCAAACATGCAACCATTTCTTCAAATGCTCACTCACTTTACAGACTTTAAATTGTAGGGAGCTTTTAATGATAAGAAAAATATCGTACCAGAGTCTAATAGTAGTGAGAGCGAAAGAGTGAGATAAGTAACCAGTACGATGCAAGGGCCTGAACAACTTGAGATTACCCGGAGAACGAAGAGAACATTTGTGAAAGTCTCGCAGGTATTGAAATTTAGATTTCAATTACTTGGGAGCACATAGATCGTTCAAAAGAAAAGTATGCAGAGTATTCTTATATGTGCGCTGACGCTGACTGATAGCATTTTCATGATGTACTAAAAAGGACGTTAAGCTTTTGGAGCTTGTTAGTACATAGCAAACCCATATGTACCGCTATCGCCCCCCTCGAAAATACGTGAAGTATAGTAAAAGAAGTGGATGAGACATCGCGACACCGTCGAAAGCAGAGATCTCTAAACGAGCAATCAATGTCATTATCATGTTAGGTCCATTGTATGAAGTATAGAAGTTGATTGCTCAAATTGTGAAAGATTTACCGTATTTTAAAAATTGAGTATCAATACTTATTAGTAATGAAACGGATATCCAGTAATTATACTGTATCCTATATTCGGCTTTATATTTCGAGTTTTTGGTCGGGTATTGGATGAAAAAAAGGAAAATTTAGGTACTTTATTTTAATCTAGAATTATTAATTAAATTCAAATTTTGGCATATTACGTTTTTTTTATTGTACGTGTTAGAGCCTTGCTACAGATCGAGCTGGCTCAACCGAGGAAGGATCACGCTCTCTCAGAATACAAGTATAAAATAGCAGCGTCGGACTATGTGAGTGGAGGAATACAGAGTGCACTTGTGTTTGCACTCTCCGGCGCTATAATCCTGGCTTGCGCAGATGGCAAGTGTCATGTTCTAAGAATTTGGTGGAATGCCCATTCGTGACTTAGTAAGAAAATTTATTAGTAACAGGAGCCTAGGAGTAGTAAGATTTATGTGTCTTTACAGATTGCGTGCAACTGCAGGTATACCGCGACTCAAAGGCTCGCTGGGGTGGTGCGGCCAGCAAGGCGTCGCTATCTCTGCAGCGTTACCTAGGCTGCGAGACCGGCTTCACGCTCGACAAGCACTCGCACACGCTCGCGCTCATCTGCCAAGATTTCACCGCGGTGCTCGCCTTCGAGACCCGCGAGCGGCTTATGCAGTGGCAGGTAATATTTAAACATATCATTTCATCAATGAGACATTTTAAATTCAAATCGCAGAAATTTTTATATTTTACACAGCCACTATACACTTAGTTTATATTTTTTCATGTATCTTTTATTTCAACTGCCTTCAATTAAGGGTTACATAAAGAGAGGGTGAGAGAGAGAGAGAGAGAGAGAGAAAGAGAGAGAGAGACATTGACAGCCTTGTTGGTTTAGTGGACGTAAACGCGGTGGCAGATCATGAGGTCCTGCGTTCGAATCCATGTTTAAGTCAGGCCGAAATGGGTTATTGTAATAAAGTAATCGATGCTCCGGATAGTCAACACTCTGCGAACACGTACAGGGTCGCCCCCGTCACTACATTAGATTTGATATATCACAAATCCTCGCTAGAGAACACCGATTCCTTCCGAGGATGTTTCGCGAGACTATTGAAATAAAAAAAAACATCCTAATTTCAATACAGAAGATAGCTGGGTGCTACCATCTGCTTGGGATCCCATAATTAATAAAATTAAATTCCAACACAAGCATACAACTGCAAGATTTCAAGATACTGTAAGTTCATACTGCGTAAATCGGAACAAAAATTAATAAATTTTAATCTGAAGGTAGCCGTGGTTAACTATGACATTAAGACGTCATACACCTCAGTCCCCCTCGTGACCATGGATGTAAAGTGCTCGAAACGTCGGGAATATAAAATAAGTTAATCTACGCATAAAAATAAAACGCATAAAAATAAACATAAAATCTGTAAAAACTAGAATAATTTAAATGTGTAGTGATCGCGTAAATATAAGAAATCATTATGAGTTATTGTGTTTATCTGTCGAGATATAACTCAGTTACATCCTGGAATCAGAAAGTCAGCGGTGTTTCACTCCCGTACCGAAAAAAGAACGTGAAGTCTTTGATCTTATGTCTGATCTCTCTCCAGTCGTTTCATAATGCCGTTCTTTACTTTGAAAGCAAGGGACTAGAGAGAGCACCTACGCTTGCGCACACACCCATGCACTAAAACCTTATACTTCCCTGATGGCTGGCCTCTTTTGAGACTGGTCGAGACCGAAATTTGGTCTGATGGAAATTATTGTATTACGCAGGTAAAGCTACAGTCACACTTGGGCTGGGCGAAGCATTGGGTGGTAGTGGTGGCTGCAGGCGGACGGCTGACGGCGGGTCCGGCGCGGTTGATGCTACGTCCACCAGCAGCCGCCCTTGCCACGGGAGTACCACCAAAACTGCTCGCCGTTTGGGAGCTGTCCCATCTAAGGTTAGATTTTTTTATAGAATAATTATGACAAAGGAGCACACAGTCCACATGACATATACATTTATCAGAATCAAAATGCGCATGTTTTGTCACCCCTGAAGACTGAGATTGAATGATTCAGTGCTACAGTCATAACGCTCGACCGGGGTGCGACCACGCGCTCTCACAGAATAACAACTAATCAATAACAACAACGAACAACAAATAATGCTGTGTTTCGTATGGTAAGTAGTTCTCAGAGGTGACAGGTAATCAGCATTTTTCTTCTTAATCTAGGATAGATCTAGATGCCTATGGGCTGCACCATACTCTTACCATCAGGTGGACTGCGTGCCTAATTGTCACTCTTAAATAAATAAATAAATATATAAATAAAATACAATCCAAAATCACTGTTGAATCAAAGTTCACTCCCCGGTGAGTAGCTCCTGCAGTCTATAAACATCTACATGCTACTTCAAACAAAGAATTCTCTCTATGCACTGTTACCCTTAAAAACTAACATGGAAATGCTTTGCAGTCTGTAATGACACTGTATTTATATTTACTCTGAAGTAGAACCAAAGTGACTGACATAGCCCAACGAATTATTAAACTGAACTTGCATTGGGCTGACCATATAACTCGGAGAACCGAAAACGGATGGGTAAAAAAGGTTTTCGAGTTGCAGCCTCGTACCAGTAGGCGGAGTATAATGCGACAACCTACTATATGGAGTAATGACCTGGTAAGACTTGCAAAAAGTCGATGGATGCAGGTGGCTCAGGACCGTGCTTTGTAGCATTCCTTGGGGGAGGCCTATGTTCAGCAATGGACTTCTGAAGGGCTGTAATGAGAATGATGATATTCACGCTATATTAAACCTGAATAAAACGTGCTTGCAGTATTGCTAGGCACCAAAAATATGTAAGGGGACGGTACTACAAAGAAGAAATCTATGTGGCAAATAAATCGACGAAGCGGTAAAAAAACAATGTAAATCAAACATCATAACATTTTCAACCTAGGTAGCAATCTTTTACCACTTTCTTTTTCATCCCTGGATTAAGCTTTGTTATTAATTATTTTTTCATCTTAAGGATTACTGCTAAGCATACTAAGATATTGATAATTTAATAATTTTCCAAGTAGGTATCGAAAATATTTCTGACAGGCTGCAAATATGTTGCTGTACTCTTATATTGCCATTCTGTCTTATAATTACTAAACATTCTTTTTAACATGAGAAGTGTTCAATGTAATTTACCCTTGATAGGCGGTATGGCGTCGTCGAAGGCCGCTTTTGCTTGGAAGGTGGTTCACTATGTGGCAAGAACGAGGGTCTGCACGTGCTCGTAACAGACCAGGCTGCGGAGATCGCACGAGATTTTGAACTTGCCTCCAGGGGCAATATATCTCCTAGAAAAAGATACGATGCATTAAAGAACGAAGGTATTTGTTATTTATAATTTTGTTTTATAAAATAAGCTTAATGGATGAATGAAAATACCAAATAGTTGTAAGTTGTTTACTCAAGACTGAAATTCTGCAATTATATAAAAATTCTAATTCTATTAAACATAAATTTTAATCCTAAATGAATTTGAAAGATATGATTTTTTTAAATATTGACACCGTTATAATTAAAGCTAAGAGGAAATTCATTAAGTATTTCTTAACATAATAAAGAATTTCATGATATATCTATCTTACAATTTGAAATTTTAATTGTAATAACTATGTTTAACTCATTTAGGTATGGAGAGTCCGAAATCACACAAAGCTTTTCAATCAAACACAAGGCTATCAGAATTAAACACGATTGATCGCTCCTTGCCACCAATGGACTTACGAATATACGAAGATCCGTGTATTGAAGAATCTGGTGCTATATCTCCATACTGGCCATCCGCTGAACGAACAAATTTTCAGGATATGGGTCTTGGAGATACGGTGTCTGTAAACGAGACTGTTGAAGGTATGGGTGCCGCCCCATGGAACGGAACGAGCAGCGTAATGATAGAAAGGTGCATGAGTTGTATTTCAAAACTAGGCGCTTTATCCAGATCTTCGACAGCCGCTTTGACACCCGGTGCTAAACATTTCAGTCCTGCTTGGACGATGGAGGAATTAAGTGAAAATTTGCAAAGTAATAATGGTTCGAAAGGTGATACAAAGAGTTGTGAAGCGTTGCCTATAGTAAATACTATTGAAAATAAGACTGAAGAAATTTGTCGTTGTACAGATAAGCCGCCTATTAGACCTCCAAAGCCTACTAAATTAGAACTCAATCTCAATAAGGTGCCTAACATACCAATGGCTTCCCGCTCACGTAGTTATTCACATTTAAGTACACTGACAGAAGTTAAAGCAATAAAAATTGGCCCTTATGAAAACTACGATGTACCTAAAGTACCGTCAGCAGAGGTAAGATATTGTATTTACAACTTACTTTTTTTAAAGGAATAATCTTACCCCTAGTCATTTTCATCTCGGTTCTCGGTTCTTCGTTTTCGTTCTGGCCATTTCAGATTACTGACCTAACGGGGTCAAATAGACTATGTCGATTGCGCTGTAAGTGTGTCTTTTTAGTTTATATAATTACTTTAATATGTGCTCTTAAAATAATGATGTTTGTAATTATCTCGTATGATGATAATGATGACGACATTTCCCTAGCCAATTTAATGATGCTATCTTTTGGATTATCGTCATCATCATCATCATTATCACTATTACAAACCTTCACAAGTTCATTGGTGAACATAGGTCCCCCAGAAGGAATGCCACAAAGCACGGTCCTGAGCCACCTGCATTCATCGACTTCCTGCATGTCTTACCAGGTCGTCACTTTATCTACTGGGGGTCACCCTACACTTCTCCTACCGGTACGAGGCTTGGATTATCGGAAGCAATCAATTACAATACAGTACTACAAACCTACGTGAATATTCAGAAGCAAACACGATCCTAACCTATTCTTGAATTATGTAATATTTAAGCGAATAGATCGGAGTAAATAATAAAGGACCCCGCACCATCCTGATGTATATTGGTTCCCGGTCAATTACGCTGAAACTTCAGTATGTTATTCTTATTGATATTCTGATCAAATGCTCCTATGGGCTTGAGGTCAGAAAACCGCTAGTTTTCGAGATACAGATCATCGAACTTCCGATATATGGCTCTCTCCTGTTTAGCTAGGCAGAGTGTCGGGAAACAACATAATACTTATAGCCATAAGAGATATATCTACACCGATGGTCGTTTGGTCAGGTTCGTTCACCCAAATAGGTTAACTAGTTAGGTGGGATAGTTGACTCAATCGGATTGGTGGTCGTAGAGTGTGAAGCACTTTATTCCCTTAATCCAAATAAGTCAACTAGTTATGTAAACATACTAGTGTCCACATAACTACCAATGCACGTATGGTCGTATGGGATGGAGTTATGAGAACGTCTGCATATTTCTACAATTATATGTTTATATAGTTTATAAAGAACTCTGTTATCCTTTCAGCTTATCACATTCATCTCAATCCATCCAATGAAAAACTAAATAATCAAACGGTCTTAAGAAACCCTACCTAGTTAAACAGGAAATAATCATATAGCGAATCTTTGACGCTCTGTATCTCGAAAACTAGCAATTTTCGAACTTTGTGCCCATTGAAGTTGTTCATCATCGTGGATTCGTACTTATATTGACATTAAGAAGTTTACATAACCAGTTGACTTACTTGGACTAAGAAAATAACGCGCTTCACGTTCTTCAGCCCTCTCGATCCAAATGAGTCAAGTACCCCACATAACCAGTAAACCTCATTGGGTGAACTAACTTGGCCAACCAATGGGCTATGTAGCTACCTCCCAATAGGTATTAGTATACTTGGTTTTCTGATAAATGTGAGTGCAGGGGATGTTCCTTCCTACTGGTGACAATATCTCAATTATCTTTATACGTATAATGTTGTTTCCCTACAGCCTGCCTAGCTAAACAAGAGATAGCCATGTATCGGAAGTTCGATGGTCTGTATCTCGAAAACTAGCGATTTTCTGACCTCGAGCCGATAGGAGCATTTGATCAGAACGTCAAGAAGAACAACATTCTGAAGTTTTAGCGTAATTGACCGGGAACCAATATCCATCAGGATGGTGCGGGGTCCTTTATGTCATTTATAAGGACGATCGTATTTAAATAGATTTTTCTTAATTTGTTACAGGTCGATGAAAAATATTACGATACGCCTAAAAGACTCAAAGAGTGCTTGAATAGGGAACTATTTAAGATGACTCGAAGTTCCACTACTAACACCCTTGTATTAAAGAAACCATGTGGATGCTTACTAAAGCTAGGAAAAAAACCCAAAGAACCTACGATAATAGATAGTGAAGAAAATTTTCAACCTGCAAGTTGTCCATGTAGGAGAGTAACGGATTGGGCTCACGCTTGGATAAGACTGCCTTATTGTAGGAGAAATAGAGATACAAGTGAAAATACTGTGCCAAATAAAGAAAATATGATACCTAATGATGATCGCAATGCACTTTATGCTAAGGTTGACCTATCTCGAAAACTAGGCGAAAAACAGAGAGAGAGGGATGTATTACTCCTGAAAATCAGAAATCTGTGGATTATCAAATAGATGAAGGGCCCTTAGCTAATTATGAAAACCTTAGCTTCGCTTTGTCTCTAGAAAATTACGAAAATGCAAAAGATTTGCTTAGAAAAGTAGGAATAACTGAAACGGAACTGGATGCGATTGGTGCTAATTTGAAACCAGAATCCTTTACAGCAATTAATAAGAAAAGTGTTTGTTCGAAATGTGGACACCAACAAAGTCAGTCTGATTCTATTGCACCGTCTGATAGGATAACAGGTGGAAGCAACGATGAGTACCTGATGATGGAGCCCAGTAGCTTGGACAGTGACAGGCTGGAAAGAGATCGAACCTTAGCGGCAGGATACACACCAATGTCGCCCATAGGTGGTTTTGCTTTTCATACTTTAAAATACCCAGTAAAGAGCACCATCAGTAGGTTACTCGAGGAGAAGTCTGCCAGCAATCCCGCTCTATGTCCGCAGAAGTCATCCAAACCAGCGGTAGAAGGACCAAGTGGTGGGCGGGTAACAGTTGCAGAAACAAATGGAAGACAGTGCGCCAATCGCGGGCGACGTTCGAGCTCCGTTGATTCCTCCCGATTTTTGGAGGATGTAGAGGAGTTTGAAGGCAGCGTTGGTAGTCGAGGATCAGCTTCTTCGATGGAAACACTACGCGACCTGTCAGGAGAGCGTACAAGTGGACCGTGTGCATGCGCGTCACGTAGTACGGGTGTACGGGCGGGCGTTGCGGTGGCGGTGCCAGCCGGCGCACGTGACTCCTGCAGCTCCAACGACTCGGGTGTGTCCAGCTGGTCGCTGCGCTCTGCCATGCCGCCGCCCGCTGCCATCGTGCGCTCCGCTGAGACCACTGCACCTGCGCTCCCTGGAGAACCAAACCGAGGTATACATTTACCGTTTTAAAAAGTAAACTACGGCTTACCTACACAGGTCTTCTTTGATAACTGAAAGTATTCATAGTTATTAAAGATATATTTTTTTAATTTATATATGCAAAATTTACTTGTGCAAAATGCACAAAAAGATGCCCTTAATTCCACAAGGCTAGAAACAGAGAAAGATATAGATATAATTAGAATGAAGATATTGTTGGGGATGTGGGAGAATAAAACACAAATTAAAAGAGAAATTCAGTACAACGGATCTCTATCAGATCCGGCAAGAAGGACCACAATCTGATATAATAACAAAATTAGACGATAAAATTTATCATTCCTAATGAGATTTCCTGAGCAATTCTGGTATGTGGTGTCACAAAAGTGGGAGGTTTGATTATGGAATAAAAAGATTTTTTTTTAGAAGTTAAAAAAATAAACAATTTATTAATTTAAGATATATTAAAATGTTATAAGGAGTAGTCATGTAACTTAGACTTGAATTTTATTAGGACTCAGTGCCATTAACAAAATAATTTAAAATTTTAAGCGCTTGTACTTGACTAATTTAATACTTTTACCAGGTGTGACAGATGCACAGAGTACGTCCAGTGGTACCTCAGACATGTCAGATTACGTGGAAACTTTATCAATGTGCTCGTCGCAGTCATCAAGTGACACGCCTCTCGGGCCATGGTTTGTAAATATTTTATAGTTATTTATTTGTATGTTTTGTTATATTTAATTTTTTTTCACGTATTTTTTTTAATTTCAGCCAACGTCGTGCTGCCAGTACTTTACGACCTCGCGCTGGTCAAGAGTACCGACCGTTGGCGCCTCGCCGTTGAATCATCTCTGAGGTTCGAGTGCAAATGGCTCAGTGTTTTTGAAAAATGTAATAGAAATGTAGTTATTCTATTATTTAAGCTTGAACAAACATCATCTCACTTTTTAAAATATACTCTTTGCGTCATGTATACCAAAAATCAATGAGAGCTTTTATGCGCCATAGGTACTGTATTAATTTTATTTTATTATCTCTGTAGCCATTGCGATCGACTTTAAAACCATTCGTTTTATATTTCACTTTTTTAAACGAATTCTTTGATACGCCCTGTCATCGTTTGGTCTTAAGTGCGATCCGTCCATTCCCTGCTTCCGATGACTTCGCCAATTTACAGTTGACAGTTTCGTTTCCTTCATAATCTACAACCGGCCATTTGTCTTCATTAATAATAATTCCTCCTTTTGTTTGTACTATTTCATAAATCCACCAACCCTTATTTTATCTCTTCTCCGAACCTAATCTAATAAACTTTTTTATAAATCAATTGTAATTATATACATATGAACTTTTACCACTAACTTTACATTTTGTTAACTATTTTCGTCGCTTGTTGACATTTGAAATATTTGTAATTTATGTTCTATTTAGTGTCCAAAAATTATTAATAGAAAATATATTTATGAGAATTATTACTTTCAAAAGAGAACTAAACGAATTACAAGACAGGTTAAATATATTAATTTACTCAAGTCGATGCTACAAGTAAGCCTAAGAAGCCAAATATTAATCAATTTCTAGTCATTTATACAATTATTTAACTTAACAATAAAAATGTTTTATGTAAATAAATTTCGTAGAAAATGTAAAATAGATCATTTATAATTATGAATACGTATCTCTACTTACAACGATTCTCGTCTGTACTTTGTTATGACGATATTTTGATATTCGGAGTTTATCTAAACGATACTTGGAAGTCTGAAGTTTCCTAATATACTTCGCCACTAAAACTGCGTCGCTAAAGCAATAAGCAATGCAACTAAAGGTGATCTGTTATAATACATAAATATTATAATAATTAGTGATTACTAAAACGATGTGTGCGAGACTGGTTTCAAAGCAGGTTGTTCTAACTCGCGCTAGTGGATGAGTTATGTGATTAAACTAATGTTAACAAACTCGAATTTCTGAATAAAAATCTTGAATAAACGACTCGCCTATTTTATTTATCCCCTAATTAGCGACGTGAGACGAAGACAGATGAAGAGTCTGAGAAAGCCGACAGTAATGACATCGCCGACCGGCAGCTCCTTCAGAACATTATCGTTTGGGCAATGACAAAGAAAAATAGGCTTTAAAGGAAACAAGTGCGAGCCCAGTCCAACACGTTCATTAGCAGACAAATAACGCCTAATGATCTCAAGGAATCGGATCGAGTACTATAACAGGCTTAATCAGCATTATTCTGCAATAAATTTATTTCCTATTTCCATTTAAGTAACATGAATGGCATAATATAGTAAATAGAAGAAACGTGAAAAACATTTACACTTGGAGACATGCACTCTTTTGATATTATAGTGGCAGTCACGTTGCAGTTATACGAGTATTATGGTTATAACACGTATTGGTCGGCTCGACCGGAGAGGAACACGCTCTCACAGAATGAATGTGTTTCGTACGGTGAGTATGAGAGAATGAGAGTGGTGAGTGGAGAGTGTAGAGTTACGTAATCATACTGTAGAACCGATATCAGTATTTATATCTGGGTGCTGTAAAGTACTTGAATTGCAGATAACTTAAGATAACACAAGGTTATACACGTAAAACTAGTTTTAGATATTTGTATCCGCGTAAATATATGAAATCTTAAAAATTAATAAATATTTGCGACGGGCCCCGGCTTCATCTAGATTCACCAAGTCGAGCAAGAAAGCGACACGGCCGTACCATCCTTTTCTCGAAGCAGTTCAGGCAATTTTCGAAAACCCTATAACTTCGTTGTAAATGAAATTAAAAGCCTGAATTTTCAATAACCAAGCATGCATTGTATAAACACGGTATATTTAAAATTTTATTCTACCATATATATAACAGTGGTAGAGCTAAGCGGTAGCTTTTGCTGTCGCACGGATGGGTCAGCTCGAACCGGTGTGGCACCACGACCTCACAGAATACCAGCGTGAAGTAGAGGTTTACCTTTGCGTTGCGCTTGGTGAGTGCAGGTGGCCGGAGGCCCAATCCCCCCCCCCCCTTGAAATTGTAGTGGAATTAAATAAAAGACAACCCCAGGAGGGTACCAGCACCCTTGGAGAATCCCTCGCTGAGCATCCACGGCCATACTACTTCACTCCTGAGCGTGGGTGCTCAGGCTGCCCCGCGTATTCTGGGGGGGGGGGGGCAAAATTCCGCTCGCGACTAATGCTGCTCGGGGCAAGCAGAGCAATAAAACCAAGGCGACCCCTGTCACGCTATCCGTGAATTTTTGCACCATCAGGGGACTTCATTCCAACCTAAACGCTGTCTATTACCAACTAGAGACGGCGAAGCCGGCCTTGCTCTTTTTAACCGAGACTAAGGTGCCATCTCCGGCTAATACTTCATATCTCTTCTACCCGGGGTACAAATTGGAACACTCCTTTGTGCTCCGGGCTGGAGTTTCCGTATACGTCACAGAGGACATTTGTTTTCGACGCCTCGGCAGTCTTGAAGGTACGGAACTGTCCATCCTATGGCTGCGCGTAGACAGCGACGACCATCCCTGAGTCTACGGGTGCCTCTATAGGTCCCATAGCGGTAATGCCGACACAGACCGACTCATCGACCACGTCCAAATGGCTGCTGACTCCGTGCTACAACAGGTCCCATCCGCAGCGATCGTGATACTCGGTGATTTCAACGCCCACCACGCTGAATGGCTTGGTTCTCGTTTAACCGATCACGCGGGTAGATCTGTCTATGACTTTGCTTTGGCATATGGTCTAACACAACTGGTTACTTCGCCTACGCGGATCCCAGATGTGGAAGACCATGTACCTTCCCTGTTGGACCTTCTGCTGACCTCTTATCCGGACGGATATCAGGTCTCCGTCGATGCCCCTCTGGGCTCTTCGAAGCATTGACTGATCCGTAGTACGGTGCCACTCACGCTCCAATCGCAGTTGCGATCTGCAGCTTGCCGCCGTGTTTGGCACTATAGGTCAGCTGATTGGGAAGGGATGCAGTCTTTTTTTGCATCCTACCCTTGGGGGCGGGTTTGCTTCTCGCCGGATGATCCCAGCGTTGTTGCCGATTCTGTTGCTGATGTGGTACTTCAGGGTATGGAACATATTATTCCATCTTCTGTGGTGCCTATCGGAAGCAGATCCCAGCCGTGGTTTGGTCGCTCCTGTAAAATAGCATCACGCTATAAGCAGGAGTGTTACCGGGCCTGGGCTGACGCATCAACGTCTCAGGATGTAAACACCAGTGCACTTAAAAAGAAGTATAATTCCGCCTCCAGGTCCTTCAAGAGCATCATTGCCAAAGCAAGGTCTGAGCACATCGGCAGAATTAGTGAGAAGCTAGTTCGCCTTCCTTCGGGAACCCGTGCATTCTGGTCTCTCGCCAAGGCTGTCCAAGGGAACTTCTGTCAGCCTGTTTTACCAGTGGTAGAGCCACGCGGCAACTTTTGCTGTCGTACGGATGGGCCGGCTCGAACCGGGGTGGTACCACGACCTCACAGAAAACCAGTGTGAAGTAGAGGTCTACTTCTGCGTTTCGCTCGGTGAGTGCAGGTGGCCGGAGGCCCTTTTTACTGGAAATGAGGCATTCCATCCTAGTCCTCACGGGTGAAAACGCATCTGCATTTTATTCTGTAACAGAGGATAGATGTAGATGTCTATGGGCCGCAGCAACCACTTACCATCAGGTGGACTGTGTGCTCGTTTTTCACCCTTATCCTATAAAAAAAAGCCATCTCTTCCATCTCTGCACAGAGAGGACGACTAACTGGCCCATGCCCAAAGGAGAAAGCCGATCTGTTAAGCTCTCTTTTTGCGTCTAACTCGACTCTAGATGACGGGGGGAACACACCGCCGACCATCCCGCGATGTGAGTGCTCCATGCCGGATGTGCGATTTACACAGCGCTCGGTTCGCAAAGCACTCTTCTCCCTGGATGTCAGCAAGTCAAGTGGGTCCGATGGAGTCCCTGCTATTGTGCTGAAGACGTGCTCCGGAGTTTGCACCGGTTTTAACGCGTCTTTTTTAGTACTTCTACTCCCAAGGCGTAGTCCCGAATTCATGGAAGACAGCTTTGATCCACCCGATCCCTAAAAAAGGCGACCGCTCAGACCCGTCCAACAACAGGCCGATCGCCATCACCTCCTTGTTCTCCAAAATAACGGAATTAATTATAAACTGCCAGCTCATAAGGTACCTTGAGGGTCACCAGCTGATTAGTGACCGCCAGTACGGTTTTCGTCGGGGTCGATCAGCTGGTGATCTTCTAGTTTACTTAACTCATAGATGGGCGGAGGCAGTAGAGTGTAAGTGGGAGGCATTGGCCGTAAATTTGGACATAGCGAAGGCCTTCGATCGGGTCTGGCACAAAGCGCTTCTTTCGAAACTTCCTACCTATGGGCTTCCCGAGAAATGGTGCAAATGGATTACCAGTTTCCTTGCTGATCGGAGCATCAAGGTCGTAGTAGACGGTGCATGCTCTGATCTCAAGCCTATCAACGCTGGTATTCCACAAGGCTGCGTGCTATCACCAACGCTGTTTCTCCTGCATATCAATGATATGTTGCTAGCTGGTAGCATTCATTGCTATGCAGACGACAGCACTGGTGATGCCTTATATACCGGCCGTGCCAATATTTCTCAGGAAAACGTCGCCGAGTAACGGGACAAACTTGTGTCTGAAGTCGAGTCTTTGCTTAACAAAGTCTCGGATTGGGGCCGACTAAATCTAGTCCAGTTCAATCCCCAGAAGACACAAGTTTGCGCGTTTACCGCTAAAAAGAACCCCTTTGTCGTATCTCTTCAGTTTCAAGGCTCTCCCCTTACTGCCTCAGCCAGTATCGGAATCCTTGGCGTCGACATATCGAATAGTGTACAGTTTCGTGGTCACTTGGAAGGGAAGACGAAATTGGTCTCTAAAAAGCTTGGCGTGCTCAGCAGAGCGAGACAGTATTTCATGCCGGCACATCGCTTGCAACTTTATAAAGCGCAAGTTCGGCCCCACATAGAATACTGTTCTCATCTCTGGGCCGGGGCACCCCAGTGCCAGCTCCTTCCACTTGACCGCATCCAGCGCAGAGCGGTTCGAATCGTCGACGACCGAATTCTTTCTGATCGGCTCGATGCGCTGGCACTGCGTAGAGATGTTGTATCTCTTTGCGTATTTTATCGCATCTATCACGGGGAGTGCTCTGAGGAATTGTTCGGACTAATTCCAGCCCCTCAATTTCACCATCGCACATCGCGACAAAACTCGCGTTACCATCCATACCATCTGGATGATTGGCGGTCCACCACTGTGCGATTTAGAAGAAGTTTTCTCCCTCGCACAACTTCCTTGTGGACTCAATTGCCACCAGCGAATTTTCCGGACCGATACGACTTAGGAACCTTCAAGAAAAGAGCTTACACCTTTCTGAAAGGCCGGCAACGCATCTGCAATTCCGCTGGTGTTCCAGTTGTTCATGGGCGGCGGTAGTCACTTACCATCAGGTGAGCCACATGCTCGTTTGCACCCTATTCTAAAAAAAAATTGAACGAGTAGTTTAAGAATTATAACTAGTCAAAATTTGTTAATTTTGTCACTCACTGACTGATCGATCATCAAAACTCTAAGACACTTCTAGTATATGTAGAAGCTTCAAATTGAGAACACAATTAGTGTTTAGTATATAATCCAAGGAAAAATTAAAATATTTTGCAATTTCGGTCTAGTTTTCTACATACAACAACTACATAAATAACTTTGTAATCCCATACAAATATATAGGATTACAAAGTTACATTTGCAGTGAGTTAATCAGTGTACCAATAATTGTATAATGTAGTCCTACTGTACAAACACTTCTGCATTTCGATATACTGACAGTCAACTTGGTGCCACTGAAAGGACTGTAGCGCCGTCGAAATTTCAACGGAATCAAAGGGTTACTTGTAGCCCACATACGTAAGGCAAAAAGCCAGATTGTACACTTCGGTCTTCTGTACAATTTGCCGAAAGCTATGTATGTGGTCAATTCTACTAAAGCCTTTTCGTAAACCGACTTGTTCGGGAGGCGGGAAGCCGTCGAGTCTGCGTGCGAAATGGTTCGTAATATTTCTCGAAAACATCACGTAGAAGTAGCTCAGAAGGAAAATCGGTCTAAAGTTCTTCAAGACAGCGTTGTCGCCTTTCGTGAGGAATCAGACCACCGCACTTCTGCTCTACGCCTTCTGAGTAGTTTCGCTATGGAGAACGGAATGTTTAGAGCTTCTGAAGAACTTCAAGTACCGGTTTTCCACCCGGTTTGAGAAGCTCAGTTGTTATTCTATTCGTGCTTGGGGCCTTGCCGTTTTTAAGGTGCTGGAGAGTCATTCTAAACTCGCTCAGAATGACGTCTAGGATATCATCGGAACAGTGTCGGATAAGATTTGTTCTTGGATCGCTACTGACACTTGCATGTTGCTCCAACGATAACGCGTATATTTGTCCGTTGAACCTCTCGTCTCACACAAAATTTCAGGTGTCCCGGGAACTATGCTGCTACACGCGATCTTCAGCTTCGACAGTTGGCTCTTTTTGGGAGACAGATCTCTAGCAAATACTTTGGTTGCTCGATTGCTTCTTCAATACAAACTGTACTGAACTTGCGTAAATTCTACCGCATGCATTTAGAGCATTATCTGTTCAGTTGCCTATATGCTGTCTAATCTGCTGAAGACTGCAGATTCATTTCTCGTCTAAAATCCATGAGATTAATAGTGTGATCGGTGAGTTTTTGTATCTTCTCCGACGGGTCTAGTAGAATTTAGCTCCGACCGCGTCGACAGTTTCCACGAGCTTATTGTTCATATTACCGTCCACTGTATTTCAACTGACTGAACTGCAAACGGTTTTGTAACTCGAACTGTAAAATTTTCGGGACTTTAGATTAGAGATGGAGCGTTGACTGTATTATACGGAAGCTCTCTAACTGAACGTTTAAGTTCAGTATGCGTATAACCATTCGCTGATTACTACCACTTTTCATACTCGCGATCACTGAAACATCACTGACCAGTTGCTGTCTAGTCATCATAATGAAGTCAATCTAATTTTTTGTCCAACCGTCGGGCGTCAACCAAGTCCATTTCCTGTGGGGCCGCTACTGGAGCACAGAGTTCATTATAAAGAGTCCCTATTTCTCAATGAAGTCAGCCAGCTGCTAACTCCATAAGTTTCCATTGCCCTATTTCAAATTTCCGTACCTTCAGCTCACCGTTTTCGCTTGTGCTTAAATTTCCTTTGATGTTGTTGTTGGAGACCCAGTAACAGAGTATAGTTGGTTTTGGAGGAATATATGGCTTTAGAGATATCCTCATACACTTCTTTTACCTTCTCATCGGGATGTGCCGAGGTTGGTGCGTAAACTTGTATGACCTTCAACGCATACAATTTGGTTATTCTGAGTATAAGGTAGGCAACCCTCGTTAACACACTCGCAATCTTTACAACGTTGTTAACGAGAGCCTTGTGGACGATAAATCTGACACCTACTTGAGACAGATGGTCGCCCTTCGGGTGATAGAACAAGTTGCCGGATTTGAGAATTACCGTGTCCCCCTCTTTCTGCGCCAGGATCTTCTCGTCAGTCCTCAGGACGCGAGCGTTAAATGTTACCAGGTTGAGTCGTCTTAGATGGCAACCAAACCTTCACCGGAGATAATTAGTACCCCATGCCCTACCGTTATTATGTTACAACGTAGCCAGGAATAGCGAGGCCGCCGGGGACTGGGGACAATTTATTTGTGTTGTTGCTCATAGCGGGATGTCTGTTATAGTTGCCAGGCTTGCTAGCAGGTTGGAAACTATAGCAGCATCTTCCTGATAACAACCATAGTAAAATAAATTGTACTATGGCTGTTATCAGAAAGATGTTGTACTATGTTTGTTATCAGGAAGATGCTGCAGTCCATCTCTTTTTTCCTCCTTTTACCCTCCGTTTCACTCTGTCGCCTCTTACGACACCCACGGAAATTTATGGGGTAGTGGATATTCTTAACCGCCACTACATGGCATCATCCATCCATCATCCAAGTCCCTCATCTCAATATAAGGTTTGGCCGTTGTAAAACGGTAGATATCGCGCCGGGAAAGATGTTCTTCCCGGAAAACGGCCAACGCTTCGTGTGTTATTTTTTCCCTAAAAGTGTATACTGTTTGCCCTGCGGCCTTTACAGCTTTATCGGAATAGACTTGTAAGCGAGGACTCACGAGCTATCGAGTGCAACGCTTCTGCCGACTGTAGTCCCGAGGCACTCTGATCCCTGCTTTTGGAGAGAGCTTTTCACATCGAGCTAGAGGGTAGCTCGATGTGATTCAATGGCCCCTCAGAATGAGGTACGAATCCTCGGCTTGAATCACTGCCACTCACAATATGGGAGATGGGTCGAAAAAATGAAAACGCTCGTATCACGGGTATTCTGTACTACTGTAGTGTCTGTGTGTGTTTGTATTATTGTTGGATAGAGGGATTCCGTCTCCAGCGGAGGGGGGGGGGGTCAATCTATTCATAGAAGTGATGTTTTCATTAAAACCAAGAAGAACGTTCTTCGGACGTCTCCTGTGGGGGCAGCATCCCTCTCTGGGGAGATACAAGCCCGCCTCAGTCACCAACGGATGGTTATGATCTTTGATCGAATTGAAGTATTCTAAGGATAATTTCTTAAGATAAAAATTGATAAAGGTCATGTCATGATCGTGGTAAAGATCCGCGTTCCTCACATAATATGGAGCTCCTGTGATTTCGGCAGGAACTTATTCTGAACAACTTAAAGTTTTCGAAGACGTTTTTTACTGATTTGAACAAAGGACACACCCTCATAATATGTAGGACCTAAGCAGGTTTTAAAGAGATGCAGTTTGTGTCTAAAGGACAACCCACTGTTTTTGTTGGTTAAGGTGAAGAGACGTTACACTACTAATTTGCTTTATTTCTAACTGCTTTAATGTGCTGAGAGGCTCATTGCACTTTTTATTTTTATTGCATACATCTAAAATTATCCCCAGGTACTTCACCTCTCAAACCAACCAAGCCAAGTACGAGTCGAACTCGCGCACCGAGGGTTCCGAACAAAACCGTAGGTACTCGTATATAAGTTTAAAATTATTAAAAATATTTTTATTATATGATGTAACTAAAATTTATGCTTTTCGCAATTTTCCCTTTATATGTGCTATAAAACGTTGCTTCGTACCAAATTTCAAGATTCTGAGTTCACGGGAAGTACCCTGTAGGTTTTGATTCCTTGCGAATGACAAAAATTTGCGGCATAAACGGCTGTATCTTTTGATTGCGTTGGTTTAGAAGTTTGATTTTCATTTTCACAGCTCCAAGGGACAGTAGGCTTGAGTATTTGATATGAATTTCAGCGTGATACCTCCACGCGTTCCTGAGAAAAAAGGTCTTGACAGACAGACAGACAGACGGACAACAAAGTGATCCTATAAGGGTTTCGTTTTTTCTTTTTGAGGTACGGAACCCTAAAAACACACTAGAAAGGAGTTAAATTTTGAAGGTAGAGCTTTAAACACCTTATTATTATTGCCGTCAGTGCCAGGCGTTTTCCGAGGCTTGAGATTTTTGATGATGGCTGTTTGTTATTTTTGAGCTATTCCATATATAGCGCGTTAACTTCAGAACTTTGATAGCCCGATTTAGGCTTTGGTTTTTCACTTGTGGCTTGACGCTACAAGGTATTTATATTAAGGTTTAGTTAGTTAACCTTTGTAAAACTTGAGTGCCCTTTCTTTCATGTTTTATTAGGTTTAAGAATTTTTACTGTTTACAAAAGTAATAAAACCTACTAAAACTACAGGGGAGGCCAAGGTTTTAAATTAGACGATCTCTTCTACTCGTATAAATATATTTTATGCTATTTTAGGAACTTCTGTTTGGGGGCACCTTCGTTTTCTATATCGTTATTTTGTTCTTTGGCTGGTAACTATTCCTTCCATTTAAAATTTTCCGTACTGTGTAGCGGTAAGCAATAAAACAATAGAGCCTCGTGTATGGGGGTTGTTTGCGAAACGCTTTGTGCAGAGTCTCAGCTCGTAACGGCATACGGGCAGTTTTGTTTGTATAGGGCTAACAATCCTTTTCAGAACATTAAATGTTACGCGACAAATAATGATAAAATTATAAAGAGTGTAGGCTGAAATAGAAAAAAAACGTAAAATATGCAATAAAAAAATAAATAATGTGACTGCATTATGTTTATTTATGTACTAGCTGTTCCCTGCGACTGATTTATTACGATTGGATTTCATGGATTTTAATTTTATTGCGTGGAAACCTAATTATTTTTTAAGAATAAAATTAGCCTAAGTTACATCAGCTATAAGATCAGCTACCTGAATGTGAAAGTCCCGTCAAAATGGTCCAGCCATTTCGGACATTAACCGGAACAAACAGACAGACAGACAAACATTTTAAAAATTGTGTTTTGTTATAGGTATCGTACATACTTTCATACGTATTTATTTAAAAGCTGTTGACATTACAAAGAAACACTTCAATTTTTTATATAGAATAAGGGTTACAAACGAGGACGTAGTCCACCTGATGGTAAGTGGTTGCTGTGGCCCATAGACATCTACATTTATCCTCGATTACGAATCAAAATGCAGATGCGTTCTCACCCCTAAGAACTAAGATGGAATGCCTCGTTTGTAGTAAAAATGGTCTCCGGTTCTCTACAGTCACCATACGAAACACAGCAGCGTTAAGCTGCTATTTAACGCTGGTATTCTGTCACAGCGTGGTCCTTCCCCGGTCGATCTATTACTTGTATAGATGTATAGATTACACAACGGTATGACAGCTAAAAGGAATAATAAATAAGAAATGCAGATGAAAATTAAATATTAACAAAAATTTTCTTTGTGTTATAATTAAACTTAAAGTTACAGCCTATACACGTTTTATATTTTTTAACGTGGTAGAGCCATGATGCAGGTATATTAATAGTATAGTTGTAGCACAAATGGGTCGGCTCGACCGGGGAAGGACCACGCTCTCACAGCATACCAGCGTAGAATAGCAGCTTGCCACTGCTGTGTTTCGTATGGTGAGTGTAGAGAACCGGAGACCCTTTTTACTGGAAAAGAGGCATTCCATCTTCGTCCTCACGGGTGGCAATGCATTTTGATTCGCAAACGAGGATAGATGTAGATGTCTATGTGACATAGCAACCACTTACCATCAGGTTGACTGTGTGCTCGTTTGTCACCTGTAAGGACGAGGGAAACGAGGGAAATGAAACACTTGAGTGTTAACGTAAGACTGTCTGTAATTACGTATTGTTAAGTTTATATATTAGATTATACCCAAACATACGTATAGATACTAGGTAGGTACTACACCTTCCTTCCCAAAGAAAAAAAAGAAATGAATACGTGCATTTCTTTTTTTTTATATAATACTAACATCTAAAATTACACAATAATTATATCCCTAAGTATTCTAATTTATAAAATGTAAACATGGGTATAAAGAAATAGTTAAAATAATATTTAGATTAATATGATTACAATTGGTATTATAGTACTTAGTAATTGATATTAAGGTAAGGTAATATTAATTAATAAAGCTTAATATACTATTTTATTACAATTAAAATCGATTAAGTATACTATGTCTTTTGACTTTAGATTATTAAACTTAAAACTTTAATATTATTACAATATTATATATGTTTATTTATTACATTTATTTGAAGGATAATACAATTTAGTTCGGTTTTTATTTATTTATTAGGTTTACCAGTAATTGTAATAATAATACAGCAATGAGTATTTAACAATAACAAGTGTTTTACAGCCAAATGCCCAATTAATTTAGGTAAACACCACATGCACAAACTGTTAACGGTGGTAACATCCAACTTTTATAAGTGACTTAATGTGTTCATAATAAATGAGAAAAATAATAATGTAATTTTTGCCATCTCTTAGTATTTTAACATTCGGTGAACAATCTCTAATTACTAAATATGGACCTGCATAAATGGCGCTGAGTTTGTTACCAGTTTCTTTTTTAACTAATATCAAATCATTAATTTTTTAAGTTTAGCGTTCATTTTACAATCATACTTGGATTTCCTAACAAATTTACTATTGATTAAATTTTCTCTTGCTTACTTTTGGGAGGTTTGTAGGCAATATTTTAACTCTAACGGATAATCTTCGTAATAATATAGGGGTTCTACGGTTTAAATTAAATTACTGGGTAAATTACATTTTTTGCCATAAACTAACTCAAATGAAGTATACTTAGTTTCGCGGTGAACGGAAGTATTATATGAAAAATACCGACAAAAAATAAATAAAAAATAACATTTTTTTATATAGTAAAAAGCTAATGTTAAATAAAGTTTTATCTTATAATTATGTATATATAATATTTGTCTTGGCTTGGGTAGGGTGGCTGGCCAAACCCCCTATGTACATAATAATTCCGTAGTCACATTATGTATGTTTAAGCCTTAATGCATTGTTGCATTGTTGATGTATTATGTTAGACAAAATCAGGTGTACATTCGCGAACGTATATTATTTTGATCGACACTTCACTGTTACACACTTTGATACTGAGTTATTCAGTTACTTATTAACTCATTTATGTAGACATTCACATTAAATAGTACCCTTCCTTAATATATTTATTTACTTATAATTTTATAGTTATATATTTCATTTATTTATTTTATACCTTTATATTTATTGAAACATTTCTTTCATGATCCACGCAAATTATTTAGATATTAATACTTTACTTTTTTTAAAAAAAAATAATGCCTTATAAAGATAAAAACATATGATTTGAAAGTACAATAAATATAAAACCGACAATATTACATTTCATTTAAGATATACATAACAAAGAAGTCTATGTTAGGGAATGTCATCATTTTCATTATCATAACTAACTACCAGATCAAAATACAAATTGCAATCCCAGCCACGTCAGCGATTTGTGACACTTTTGTTTTCAATTCCAAAGTATGTTTATGGGAAAGTTTGCGATTACATCGTATGATGATACCTAGTTTCAACATAACTTACAAAATGTTTTATTATAAATACACTTAAAAATATCTAAAATTTATAATAGTGTTAAACACTTTTTCATTTACGTAGTATAACATTGCATTGTTACAATACTTTTACATTATCAAGTAATATGTGTTATTTTTTCATTAATAGTCGGAAACGTATTACATATTACTTTTTTTTAAAATTTCATGACTTCTAAGGAACATGTTCATCTTATTTGAAACACAAATTTGTGAAAGAAAAAATCATAGGCTATATGTAAGGTCTGTATTAGAAAATTTATGTTGTATGTAATAAAATGTTATTAACATTAGAAAAGAAAAGTTTTTTAAGTATATAATAATATAATTTTAGGTTTCATTGTCAAAAAAAAAGAACTATCACATTATGAAACTTATAATAATAGTGTATCGATACTGTTTCGACTTGATTTTAAAAAGCAATATATAAACCAACTTTAGTTTAAAATTGTACAACTTTTACATAAACAAAACAAAAACATAACACAAAATAGAAAATTTAAGGTTAAATTATTAATTTAAAGAAAAAATCTTGTAAATTCATATGAAATATACGCGAAATATATACGCGAAAATGTTTTTTTTTCATATTTAATTATTTATCTTTTTGTGTACGTGTGGTTGTGTGTCTATAATTACTACATGTTTAATTTGTGAGAGTTAAATAATTGCCTGTATTTAATTAATATTAGTTGGCTGAAATGTGCGCCATGCACTGTACTAAAGTACAATAAATTGTATAAATATAATATTCAAACTCTACTCAGATTACGTTCGTATCTCTAATTTATTTCAACATCTCCTTCCCTATTATTTTTTTTTATTATGTTGAATTTAAAGCTTTGATTAATTGATTCTATATAATACGAAACAATCTTTTATAACTATTCATCATTTTTATAACGTAATTATTATTATTACTTGTATAATATGTACCTATTACAATAATAATTTTTATAATGATTTTAATTTATTTTAAGCCCTATACTCTATACTATTGCCATTATGGATAAAATATATTATTTGCTATATGATTATAACACGTGGATTATATTAGGTATTTATTTAATTATACATATAGTTATGTGGATCGATCCTATAGGTGCTACATGTGCAACTAGTGGGTAGCATTTTGGGTAGCATCCTAGTAAATAAATGCAAATAACTATCTCACTTTATAGATTTGGTCGGGGATCCCCTTATTACCACAGTTTAATTATTCTCATGTCCTTGCATGTTACTTCTTTTCATGTTAACACTAATCTCATTTCCTTTGTTTTCGGTTGTCAGGCCTTATTTATTTATTTCATAATTCTTGTACGTACTTTCTTTTCTTTCTTAATATTTTTGACCTTTAGCTAGCTTTATTTCTTTGAGTATTCTCTTCCCTTATATATTTATTTATTTATTAGATACCGGGAATCGGAGTTTTATTTTACTTCATTTATATTTTATTTCGTGATATTTATCACGCGGGTACTTTATAAATATGGGCCCCCCATTAACTTGGGTATTATATTTTCATTACATTCATTTTATTTTATTGGTACATAAACTTTTTTTTTCATACTATATCAAGGTAATACTGTACCTTGGGTTGTGCGCACAACCTTGAGGTCAACGTTTAAGTCATTTTAAAAGGACTCCAACAATTGTCACGGAGGAAAACTAAGTTCACACTATGATCCAATGAAGGATGTGACCTCTATGTACCATTATCAAGAGTAACAAATTTAAGACGTCTCTTGTCCCCAACAGTACTAATATGAGTAAACTTGTTCACATCTCACTTGTACTGAAGGTATTGTTCCCTAGTACCCGGTACTTCCGATTTTTTCATCTAATCATGGAAACATACCCTACTCGAGGAATATATGCTATACCAGTGATGGACGTTCCCGTATCTCTCCATTATTTGTTCGTCAAAGTCAACGTGTTCTTTTTTCTTTTTTTTTTATTTCTTTACATTTATAGTATTTTATTAATCATTATTTAATTGTACCATAATATACTTTCACGTACATGGCTCGCGTACATACATACATGATAAAGAATATGGACACTATTCCTATACAATACATAATATATTTTCATTGCGTCATTAAAACTCATTACGTCGAATAATCGCATCCGAACAACCTTAAAAAAATTACTCGGTTATTAGGTTTTCCAAACTCTCAGCTGATCAGGCCGATTGTATGTGGATATGCTAATCTCCGATAATTTTCTTTACTTGCCTTACTCTCACAACTACACTCTATTAATATTTTTTATTTATAATTCCGTATTTCTTAATTATATTATATTATCCTTTAATATAGTAGCCATAAATTAACTCACGTCTTTACAAATTTATTAAATAAGTCTCTTATTTAGTCTCTTGTAGTATTTAGGTACATCATTTTCAGTCAGGGAATGAGGCTCACAAAGATCACAACAAAATTTAAATAAATAAATTTAAGAAATTATTTTCTCATGTATACAAATAAGTAAGATATTTAAAATTTTATCATTTTCCCAGGAAGTAATGAATTATAAAAATTAAAAGATTATGATTTAAAAGTTGATAAATATAAAATCGAAATTAAAAAAATATTCCATTTCATTTTCAAATTAATTAAAAAAATAATAATGAGAACATAAGTCGTCATCACTATAACGGCTACCAAGTTTAAATAAACAAAACATTAATTTATTTAAACATTGAGAAGAACAATTTTGATTTTTAAGTAGGTTATATTAACTTGGTTATTTATTAAAGGTTATATATTTATTTATTTATAACTTTAAAATTGTTTTAAGGTTTTCATACCTTTAGGAAAGAAGAAAAATAATTATGACTTTTATTAATAGCGATTTTTTTTAAATCCTTCAAAATTATATACATTTAAATAAAATTTACTACAGAAATAAATTTGGGTTAAATTTAAAATAAATTTGCTTTAATCTGAACCTGATCATCCTAAATGTAGCTTAATATATTGAATTTTTTTTTTGAATACAGTACCTACCTACTAGAAATATTATAAAATGTGACAAATATTTTCAAGTTACTTGTAAATAACGTACATTTAATATTAAATGCATTATGTACTTTTGTTTTTATTTTATATAGTCAAAAACATAATAAAAAATATGGTGCTGAATGTGTATAATTACTTTGTTGAATGAATTGTATAATTTTATATTAAAAGACTACAGAAAAAATAAAACGAAATGTATCACATTGTTATTTTAACCATAAATTTGGTGAAATTAAGTAGGTAAAAATTTTATCTTTCATATTATTTCAATATTTTCTTTGCAAAACAATTACTCAATAAAAGTGAATATAAAATCGTCTAGTGCTTTAATACAAATGCCACTGAAGCACTTACGTAACTTAATTTATAATTATTGAAATATGATTTTTTTTAAACAATAATAAAATAAGAAATAAATCGCTAATATAAAATATCTAATAATTACTTTCAACTTAAACATATATGAAATACAGAATATTTAGTACATAACTTTTTTTTTATAATATCTAAAACTTTATAAAGAAATGACAAAAAGTAGGCTAATGCGATGTTACCTCAAATTTTCATCTTTGTTCTTTTTGTCTCATATTTCATATTCTTCTAGATGAAGCTTGCAAAAGTACAACTGTTACTTTCCTTTTAAAACTAATCTGCCGTTTCTTGAATTTTGAACTTTGGTCATCATATAAAAAAACCACATTTTGTTTTCCTCATTCTTCGTTAGTTGTCTTCATAGTACTATATATTATATATTTTAAATTTTCAGTCAGCTTCTATAAAATTCTTATTGTGTTATTGTGGCTTCTTCTCGAATTCATATTTCTTTGTTTCGTCCCGTCCGGTGTTGTATTCATTGCGTTGTAATATAACTTTATTGTCAATCATTTTACTCAGGTCTTTTTAATATAATATAAAAGCAATATTTATTCCCATTTTTTTTTAATAGGCCCGGCGGTGCGCTTGCATTGCCGCAGCGCACCGCCTGGCAGGGTCGCCATGTAAGGACGAGGGAAATGAAACACTTGAGTGTTAACGTAAGACTGTCTGTAATTACGTATTGTTAAGTTTATATATTAGATTATACCCAAACATACGTATAGATACTGGGTGGGTACTACACACCCTATCTTATAAAAAAAACGTACCACTGTTGGGATCAGGCATTCTCTCGGTTCTAAGAGGGTTAGTATTATAATTAAGCACTATTAAAAGTCCACTGCTGAACAAAGGCCTTTCCCATAGATTTCCTCATAGGAGGATAATTGGCATGCGTTGCTATGCATAGAAGGTGGGTTGTCAACTGCAGTTTTCATTATTTTGAGTTGATATTAAGAAGATGCTGCTCACCATCTTCTGTTTCATTTCTTTATATTGTCTCTTACGACACCTACAGTATGGATGGATATTGGACAGTGGAGTCTTTTATGGCGCCACTTAAATTTTGACTTACCTTTTTTTATAACTAGAGCGACTACCTCTCTGTCGTGACAAGCATGAGAGTTTACGTTAGGTATAAAGAAAGAAAAGGTTCTTCAGACGTATAAATGTATACACTGGTAAAGATAGTCATATGTATTTATTTATTTTACCGCATTCATATCATTAAACTGCTGTGAAATTATCCTAGCGCTGATGCCCTACCGGCTTTCTGATGAAGATGAGAATTTGCCACATTTTGAAAAACTGACAACCGATGGGCATTACGGTTATTAAGTGAGTGAATAAAAGGTATCTGGCAAGAGTTTGCCTTGTGGTCGCGTCTATTAATCTACACTATTTGGCCACGAGGGTATCATAATAGGTGACTATGAGAAATGCCAGAAATACTTAATGACTTTCGATAAATAGTAGACATTTATATATGTCCCACTGCTGGGCTCACATTTTTAAAATAGTTCAAGAAGTCTGTCGTGGTGCTTACGTACGTGTTGGCGTGTGGACTACATATGTCCTCCATTACTATTTTTTTAATAAAATACTAGTAATGCTATTAAACAATTCTAATATTCCCTATAACCACTTCTTGTAAGCTTAAAATGCTTGTGTTAGAAGTGGTTCATGACAGTAGTCGAAAGGCGGATTCGAACCCACGACCTTTCGAGTTCGCGCTCCGCGCCCTACCATGAGGCTACTGACGCTTTAATTATTTTATTCCTGAGATACGAGTATGCTAAGTTTCCCACAATGTTTTACTTTATCGCTAAGCACGCGGTAATTCAAAAGTAACTTATAATGTGAATTTTTAATTAAATATTGCATTGGTCAGATGAAGATGGGATTCGAGTTGCTCGTTTACTGTGAAATTAACCATGAGTACTTAGCCCCAGTCCCCTTAGGTATCACAGCACGGCAGCACCACGTCGTATAATTAAAGACCATAAGGTATTTTTTTTCAAAAAGACATATTTCATCTTCGTTTTTAAGAGTATTCTTAAGAGTCACATTTTTAGACTTCTTTGTTTCAAATGGGTTACAATTGTCCATTCCAAAGTAACCATTTACCACCATGTGGATTGTCAGTTCGTTTGTCACTCTTACATTATAAAAGAAAAACATGTGTGAGTGTCGTGGAACATTCGGTTGGAACGAACTTCCTCTCATAGTAAATTATTATTGATAAACGTATTATATTAATAATTAACGAATATAAATAAATTAAGTATTACCGTCTGTATAACCCAATACATAAGTATGACGAGGTAGTTCGAGGTAGGTATGTAGTAATTGAAATAAAAATTTAATTTACAATACTGGCAAACCAAATTTATTAAGAGCCGTAAGAGCCCGAGGGTCATAAAACAAAAAAACAATTCAACTGCGCGAAGCAACAGACAGCCTGCGCCATCTATGATCGCGCTTAGGAACTAAAATAATTAAACATTCCGCCCACCAACGATGATTAAACATAATCGTTCTTAATTTACATTTACATATACTTAAAACAATAAAAGTAAACCGCCCACCATGCAACAATACCAAAAACAAGAAAATAATATATTTTTACCCATTACATATAAAATACATTTTATAGGTACCCATAAGGGGGTAAATAAGTACAGTAAATATTTTATTAGTCAGCAGTTAGTACAGTATCAATTGGAAGTATACAGAGCTTGGATACTGGTCTCTTGATAACTGTATTTTTAGTTCGCAAAGTGACTATACGCGTGATGTTATCAGTTCCTGGATGTTTAGCTATCACACGACCAAGGAGCCATTTACACGGGGGTAAGTCATTCTCTTTTATTAACACTATATCTCCTAACTGCGGTTCAGGTGTTTGGTGAGACCATCTGTACCTATGTAAAAACTGACTTAAGTATTCTTGCGACCATCGTCGCCAAAACTGTTGCATCAGCTTCTGAGTGAGTTGCCACCTACGTAAACTGCTGATGTTGGAGGTTTCAAAGTTATTGTCTGGTAGGGTAACCAAGGGTTCTCCCACCAAAAAATGGCTGGGAGTTAGTACCTCCACGATTCGGTGTCTGTCCGAAGTTGTGTTAGAGGTCTTGAATTCAGGCAGGCCTCAATCTGAATCAAGACTGTGGACAGCTCTTCGTAGGTTAAGGTTATCTCTCCAATAACATTCCTTAAGTGTGTCTTCACAGACTTAATTCCGGCTTCCCACAATCCTCCGAAATTCGGTGACCGTGGCGGAATAATGTACCAAGAAGTGCCATGTGAAGCCAAGGAATCTGCCACCTCTCTTAAGGTTCCTGACCTTTCAGATGCAAATAGTGCGCGCAACTCTCTAGCGGCTCCCACGAAGTTTGTGCGGTTGTCGCTCCAAATATCGGTGCAGAGCCCACGGCGAGCAACAAATCGTTTGAACGCGCTTAGAAATCCTTCGGTTGTAAGATCACTGACAACTTCCAGATGAATTGCCCTAGTCGCCATACAGATAAAAATACAAATGTATCCCTTATATGATTTGTATCCTCTTCCTTTTGTTGTCCTTACGTTAATGGGTCCAGCGTAATCAATTCCACAGCATTTAAATGGTTTAGAAGGTGTTACTCTAGCAGCTGGAAGCTGGCCCATTAAAGGCGGTGCAGATTTTGCCCTGTCCTTGAAACATGTTACACATTTATCTGACCAGCTGGAAGCTGGCCCATTAAAGGCGGTGCAGATTTTGCCCTGTCCTTGAAACATGTTACATATTTATCTGACATGTGATTTGGTCAACAATTTGGAGCCTAAAATCCAGTATTTGGATTGCAAATATGTAAGCAAAAGCTGCGGACCTCCATGTAGTGTTTTCGTGTGGGCATCAGCGACAATTAAATCAGTTACAGGCGATTCTTTTGGAAGCAGAATTGGATGCTTTTTGTTTGTGTTCAATTGGGATTTTTCCAGACGTCCTCCCACTCGTAGCAGTCCTGATTCATCTAAAAACGGATTTAAAGATTTAAGAGGACCCTTGATTTTATTCGGTTTGTTAGCCTTTAATAGCTCAAATTCTTTTTTAAAATGTTCCCGTTGACATTTTCTAATACAGGTGTCAGTAGCCTGTTTTAACTCTTGAGCTGTAAGGTAGTTATGACAGCGTTCAGGCTTATTTTTACCACATAAGAAACGCCTGCAATAAGCCACTACTTTTACTAGCTTGGTCCATGACGAGTATTTGTTCCAAATGAATTGATCCACTTCAGTAAAGTGAACTTTTCTCATTCCCAACTGAGTTTCATCGTTTTTTGGTTAAGAATAATTTACTGTCTTTTCCCGTAGAAGCGGTGGACCAAGAAACCACAAAGTATTTTTCAGTAAATCTGATGGATTTAGCCCTCTCAATGCACAGTCAGCAGGATTCTGGCTGGATGAAATATGTGACCAGCGATTCGAATCGAGAGTACTCAGAATTTCTGAGACACGATTACCAACAAATGTCTGCCATTTGCTTGGATGTCCTCTCAACCAGGCCCAAACCACTTCTGAATCTGACCAAGCATGAATATGCGACCTTTCAATGTTCAACACTTCAGACACCTCCTTCAGAAGCTTACTCAATAATGTTACTCCACACAACTCCATTTTAGGAATTGATATTTGTTTAATAGGTGCTACTTTTGTTTTGCAGGTAACCAAGCTGACGTGAATATTTCCATCCGAATCAACAACTCGCAAATACACGACTGCACTATACGCAGCATTCGAAGCATCTGCAAATCCATGGAGTTCTACTACTTCATCGTTAGCCTTGGTTTTCATCCAACGAGGCAACTTGAAATGTTTTAAATTTTCTAACTCGTTCCGGTAAGTGATCCATTCCTTGAGTATTACGTTTGGAAGTTCTTCGTCCCAATTTATGCCTGCCAGCCATAATTTTTGGATTAAAATCTTTGCTTTGATTATACATGGGGCAAGCCAACCTAAAGGGTCGTATAATCTAGCTAAGTCTGACAAAACCTTTCTTTTTGTTACAGGTCCTGTCTGCGGCGGAAGAGTCACCGTGTACTGAAATTCGTCGGTTCGTCGATTTCAGGTAAGTCCTAAAGTTTAACTATCTCATCTGTTTTTAAGTTAATCCCTTCTCCTATATCCTTTCCTTCTTCCTCCTTTCTTAACATTTCCAGTAGCTCACTGTTATTTGTCATCCACCTTTGAAGTTCAAACCCTCCCTTTTTTAACATTATGTTCAATTCCCTATAGGTCTGTAACCCTTCTTCCACTCTTTGACAGCCCGAGAGCAAGTCATCCACATAAAAATCACTAACTATTTTTTTAGCTGTTTCAGGATACAGTGCACCTTCGTCTAGAGCCAGTTGTTGCAACGTTTTTTACAGCCAAATATGGTGCTGAAGCGGTTCCGAATGTTAGTTGCAGTAAACGATATTCCTGTATATTTGCCTTTGATTTTCTAGTTGCTTCTACATTTTCGTTCTCCTCATCCTCACCATTCCACTGATCACGCCATAACAATCGCTGATAATCTGTATCTTGATCAGCCACCTTGACTTGACGGTACATCTTAATGATGTCAGCTGCCAAGCAAATAGGGCACTTCCTCCACCTTATCAGTAAGTGCCTTAATTCTGGCTGTAGGGTTGGCCCTATCATAGGAACATCATTTAGGGAGTTACCATTTTGATCTTTACAAGATGCATCGAATACGACTCGAATCTTGGTCGTGTCTTTGTCATCCCTAATCACAGCGTGATGTGGAAGAAAGAAAGATTTGTTTTCGTTTTGTTCCTTCTCTGGAACGATCTTCATGTGATTTAAGTCTTTGTATTCTTTGACTAACTTAGCATAGTCCCTTTTCAAATATTCATTTTTATTGAATTTAGATTCTAATGATCTAAGCCTTTTATCTGCGATCAATTCAGAATTTTTAAACTCGAAATTTTGTTGTTTAAATGGACGCCGCACTATATAACGGCCCTACGAGTCTCTGCACGTTGTTTGTGCATACAATCTTTCACACTCTTCTTCTTCCTGCGATAATATTTTTGATTGACTCTTGGAATCAGCTTCCATTTCCCAAAATACCTTGAGGTTATCATCTGTCAAAGCATGCATTACAACGACGTGGTTGCCTTGGATCTGTTGTGTAGTACCTGAAATTATCCAACCCAGACAGGAACTTTGCGCTACTAATGACCCATCTGATCCCCTTTTGATTTGACCTTGTATGACTTGTCCGTATACCTCTGCACCCAACAAAACATCAATTTTGTTAGAAGTGGGGTATTGTGGGTCAGCTAGGCATATGCCACTTTTATTTATCCACTCTAATTCAACAACCTTTTTACTAGGAAGAAAAGAGGTAATAGACTTGAGAATGTAAGCTTGAACAGTTATCACTGTGGTGGAATCAAACCTAGGATGAACCTTCAATTTTACTCAATGTTGTCGTTACCTTCCAATCCGGATATACGCCCCTGTACAGACATCTTCTTAAGACCCAAGTACTGAGCAACCGCTTCCATGACAAAAGAGGCTTGGGAGCCTTGATCAAGCAGCGCTCGTATTAAATGACGCTCTCCGTTGGATGACTCTGCCTTAACCAGAGCTGTGGCTAACAGAATCTGACTTTGCACTCTCTAAATAGCACGTGATAACAGGGTCACTTTCTACTGAGCTGGATGACGCCACTATCTTTTTAGTGGATGAACCCTCAACATCCTCACCAGACAGAGAAACGAAAACCTTACTAGACCCTTGAGCACTAGTAGAACCACTAGACACATCACCAGACCTACCTGAACCTTCATCATGAGACATTTTAGGATGAAGCATCGAATGATGTTTGCGTTTACAAATCCTACAGCTTAAAGTACTTTGGCATACCTTGGCTGCATGATGACTAAAACAATTGAAACACAAACGGTTCTTCTCAATACTTACTTTTTTTTTTTTATAGGATAAGGGTGACAAACGAGCACACAGTCCACCTGATGGTAAGTGGTTGCTGCGGCCCATAGACATCTACATCTATCCTCGTTTGCGAATCAAAAAGCAGATGCGTTGTCACCCGTGAGGACTAAGATGGAATGCCTCATTTCCAGTAAAAAGGGCCTCCGGCCACCTGCACTCACCAAGCGAAACGCAGAGGTAAACCTCTACTTCACGCTGGTATTCTGTGAGGTCGTGGTACCACCCCTATATAATATAATAAATATTACTACTATAATATAATAAAAATTCTACGATTATCTACGTCTTCCTTGGCGAACCTTTTACAGTTACCAATTTTGTGGTTGTCAAAACAGAATTCACATTTAAGTTGAATTGTGTGAAAAACCTTAGGTTTATTAACATTTTGTGACTGAATGTTTTGAGCCTTGTGTGACACTGATGACTTTTGGAACGAACTTTCGGAAGTTCGTCTAATTCACTGTTGTTGCTAATAGAGATTTCCCACTCTTTTCTGGAATCTACGTCAAGTTTAAGGGTTAACAAGTGTATTATAAGTATATCCCAGGAGCTCACATCGACTCCTATGTTTGTTAACGCACTTAAACAGTCGTTGGTGGTGTCAATCAATCCCTTTAACATTTGCGCAGACTCACCGACAATATTTTTTTGACTTAATAATTTTTTGAGAATAGAATGACACAAGAATTTCTTATTGTTATATCTAGAATTTAATAATGTCCAACATCTCGTATAATTTGAATCCGCAATTGGAATCTGCCTAAGAAGTTGTTACGGTTCAGCAGACAAATAACCCTTTAAATAGTGCATTTTCTGTACATTGTCTAACTGAGAATTACTATGAACTAACGATACAAACAAATCTCGGAACGTGGTACGTTCTGAATACTGCCCTGTAAAGGTAGGTATTATAATAAGAGGCAATTGAATGTTTGTACTCTGTGTCTGTGAACTATTAGAATCCAAAACATTTGAAACTACCTTTGCTGGTTTTTCAAAGGTGTCCAGCACTTGTTTTAAAACTGTTTTATATTCTACATACAACTCTTCAACTAATTCATACATATCATTTTTAAAATAAGCTAATTCTCTATCAGTAGATGCTCTCACAATCTAATCATGTGTATCATTAAACTTAGACCAAAGTTCATTTAGAGAATCTAATCTGATTTGTACATATTGCTGCGTCATTCTCTCTTTAGGACACTTTGTATAATTTATTAAAGCCTTTTTCATACGGTCATAAGAATCGACCTGCAAGTGAACTAAATCTTCCATTTTGAATCAAACTATTATTTAACGTCAATACAAATTTACACTGAATTTAATTTTTTTTTACTACACAAGAAACACAAGTTACAGAAAAACCCTAAAAAGATTACAAGTGTTTTCACAGTTGATGTTTCAAAAAAAAATCGGACATAGGTTCCCCGTCTTTGCCAAATTTCCTTAAAATCTAACTAAGTTAATTGTAAACAAACTACTAAATTATTCTAAGTCCAAGTAATGCCCAAAATTTTACTAAGTTTAAATATTCAAAGAAATAAAGTTAAATTTGCACCACTTTATTGTAAACACTTCACTTGATTTAATATTTTCAAAGTTAATTGTTGCATGTAAATAAGGTTCAAATCACTCACAATTAATCCTGGTATCACCTCAATGGACTGTAGTTGATGACGTACAAAGCGCGTTGCGCTCCGCACTCCCCTCTCCTCCGCTCGTAGTTGTTCCGCTTTGCTTCCTGACAGGCACCGTCACTCCCGGCACCGTCTGCAGTAGATAGTTGCCTCCTTGCAACCACCGCTGCTGAACTTGGCAAGTTTGCGCAAGCAATCCACTTGCCCAGCCAAAACCTCTTCAAAAAACTGAACAACTTGCCAAAACCAACCGACCGATCCGCATCCGTATCGAAGGACCAACACTATGTATAACCCAATACATAGGTATGATGAGGTAGTTCGAGGTAGGTATGTAATTGAAATAAAAATTCAATATACAATACTGGCAAACCAAATTTATTAAGAGCCGTAAGAGCCCGAGGGTCATAAAACAAAAAAACAATTCAACTGCGCGAAGCAACAAACAGCCTGCGCCATCTATGATCGCGCTTAGGAAGTAAAATAATTAAACACCGTCTATTAAAATAAAATACACTATGACATAAGGGGTAGTAAGGAAAAAATATTATACTATTTGTCACCTAGCTCCCAAAAAGTAGTTCCAAAAACTCGCATCACCCAAAGGTGAAAGAGAATGCTTCAGGCATTAAGTCAGCCTATACATCGTTTGAATTATCGTTTTAATTCACCTAAATATCATAAGAGGTGACAGAGGGAAGCAAACCAGAAGATAAACAGCAACGTCTTCCTCATAAAGATTAAAAATAAAAAATCTCGGCTGTCAACCCGTTTCCCAAGCGTTGTACATATGGCAAACATCCCCTCTATGAGGCAACCTATAAGGGAGGCCTTTGTTCAGCAGTGGACTTTGATAGGCTGTAACGGTAACGGTTTACATAGTTTATGTTGTATGAAGTTAACTAAATAAATAAAAAACCTCTATGATGTCTGAAGAACTTAAATCGCGTTTTCTGCCGACTTCCAAAAAGGAGACGATACTCAATTCGAGTGTATGTTTTTTTTTTTGCTTTTTTTTATGTGTGTTACCTCATAACTTTGTACTGGGCGAACCGATTTCGATGATTCTTTTTTATGCGAAAGCTGATAGTTCTCGTGTGGTCCCATATGAATTTGATCAAGGTCAGACCAATGGTTATTGAGTTATTCTTAAATAACCTGTCTTGAAGTCGCTTATATTGAAGTCGGCTGTACAAAATTTTTAATTTTAAATTATATATCTTGTAGTTAAAAATGAAATAACAACCTTTTTGTACTAGGATAACGAGCTTCCCTCCGCCTCTCACCTTAACTAACGATCTGCGTTTTTATTATCCGTCAAGTGCCCTTTGAGTTCTTAAATTATTCACCTGTATGCTTAAGTAGAAATTTGTTTAAAGTGGATGAGTATCTTTAGGTAAGTACAGGTTCTTGAATTAACTTTTTAAACGGACTCATTTGTAAAATGGTATAGAATGGTTTAACTATTGTAACATTTCTTGTTTTTATTTTTATAAAAATCTGCAATTCTTTTATTTGCAGCTCAATAAGAGCAACATAACAGCCACCACCGTTTTATTTTTAAAGAATAAGTAAGTGGTTGCTGTGGCCCATAGACAGCAACACAAATCCTCGATAATACTGATGCGTTGTCACCCCTGAGGACTAAGATGGAATACCTGGTTTGCAGTAAAAAGGGTCTCTGGTTCTCTACACTCACCATTCGAAACACTGCAGCGTTAAGCTACTCTTTTACGCTGGTATTCTGTGTGAGCGTGGTCCGGCTCCGGTAGAGCTAACCTAATCGTGCTGCAACCATAATATAGCTGCATCGTGACTGCCTTATGAAAAATATAGATAAATTAAAAAATATATGAATTAAGAAGAAATGGATCAGGCTCTACGTATTTTATTATTTAAGTTTATGTCACAACTCATTGCGAATATCGTATTTCCATAAATTTAATAACGTAGTAATGTTTGTTTTATGTCATACCGTTCATCTCATTCATGATCCGGAAACTCGAGCACAACCGGCGTCGAGCGCTCGTTAATCTGTTTATTGCTTTATCTCTGTTTTATTGCTTATTTTTGGGTGGATGGCTTATCGTAAGTATAGTGTACTCGTATTTCCGGCCTATATCAACTTTAGGACCACCCTTAAATTTTTGTCATTACGTCATTTTTTATCTTTATCTGGGGGCACGGCAGTGCCCCCGCCAAGTCGAGCAAAAAAGCGGCACGGCCGTACCATCCTTTTCTCGAAGCAGTTCAGGCCATTTCCGAAACCTTATAACTTCGTTATGGATAAAACTAGAAGCCTGAATTAACCAAGTAGGCATCGTATAAACTCAGTATATTCCAAATTTCATTAAATTTGAACTAGTAGCTTAAGAATTATAACTAGTCAAAATTTCTTAATTTTGTCACTCACTGACTGACAGATCATCATAATTCTGAGGCACTTTTAGCAGACATAGAAACTTCAAATTTGGAATACAATTATTGTTTAATATATAAATAAAGGGAAAGTAAAAATAATTTACAATTTCGGTCCAGTTTTCGAGATACACCAACTGCATAAATAACTTTGTAATCCCATATAAACATATAGTATTACAAAGTTACATTTGCAGTAAATGAATCAGTGAACCTATACAATATGTATAATGTAATAATAGGTGTAAATTGCTACCTAGATATAACTATCTACAAAAAGAAATGAGATGCCATCAAAAACATAACTTGTAAAAAAAGCCAAGTCTCGCAACTCAGTTTTTCTACCGTAAAAAGGTGTGAGATCCATGTAATACCAAGTCGGTTAATTTATTTAGTCCATAGATTGATACATAGATTGACTTGGCAATCGCACTAAACAATCTAATTTAATATAATATGTATTACTTGTGAGATATATTGTGTTTTTATGCGATTGCCAAGTCAATCTATGTATCAATCTATGGACTGAATAAATTAACCGACTTGGTATTACATGGATCTCACACCTTTTTACGGTAGAAAAACTGAGTTGCGAGACTTGGCTTTTTTTACAAGTTATGTTATTGATGGCAGTATTATTTATCTGGGTCAATAACAGCTTAGTTTCTAAAGTTTTGCAAATTGTAAGTACCAAATTAAGCCAAATACAGTCTACCTCGATTTACTTAGCTAAATAAGAAAATACATAGTTACATGTAATATGAAAAAGGCTCACATACGTTAATTTAAAAATAAAAAGAGAAGCTAAGTGATCTTATGTGAAACTAATGTTAATACGTAATACTATATTATATGCTCGTATAAAAAATAACTAAAATCAGAGGATTATTTATTATTAATTATTACACATATTCCATTATATAAAAACAATCGTAAATAAAGGTAGTGAAGTTAATACAAATTTGAATACATACATGATAGAAATACCTAAATGAATACATGATTACACAGCATATTTAAACAAAACAAAACGCCGAGTATTCATCATCATCATTACAGCCCTTCATAAGTTTAACAGTAGTAGAGCAACGCGGCAGCTTTTGCCGTCGCATGGATGGGCCGGCTCGAACGGGGGTGGTACCACGACCTCACAGAATACCAGCGTGAAGTAGAGGTTTACCTCTGCGTTTCGCTTGGTGAGTGCAGGTGGCCGGAGGCCCTTTTTACTGGAACTGAGGCATTCCATCTTAGTCCTCACGGGTGACAACGCATCTACATTTTGATTTGTAATAGAGGATAGATGTAGATGTCTATGGGCCGCAGCAACCACTTACCATCAGGTGGACTGTGTGCTCGTTTGTCACCCTTATCCTATAAAAAAAAAGTCCACTGCTGAACATAGGCCTCCCCCAAGGAATGCCACAAACCACGGTCCTGAGCCACCTGCATCCATCGACTTCCTGCATGCCTTACCAGGTCGTCACTCCATCTCGTAGGGGGTCGCCCTACACTTCGCCTACCGGTACGAGGCTGCCACTCGAGAATCTTTCTTCCCCATCGGTTGTCGGTTCCTCGAGCTATATGGCCGGCCCACTGCCACTTCAGGTTACTAATCCGTTGGGCTATGTCGGTTACTCTAGTTCCACTGCGGATATCCTCATTTCTAAGTTTATCACGCAGAGAAACTCCGAGCATAGCCCTCTCCATAGCTCGCTGAGCGACCTTGAGCTTCCTCATACGGCTAGCTGTGAAGGACCACGTCTCAGATCCGTAAGTCATCACTGGCAAACACGCACTGGTTGTAAAATTTCGTTTTAAGGTTTTGAGGTACGTCTGGCGAGAAGATGTGTCGTAGCTTCCCGAACGCTGCCCAAGCGAGTTGAATCCGTCGATTGACCTCTCGGTCGAAGTTGGACTTACCTAGTCGGATTATTTGTCCCAGGTAAACATACTCGTCAACAACTTCGAGCTTAGTGCTCCCAACAACTACCGGCATAGGTGTGACATGAACATTAAACATAATCCCTGTTTTGTCCATGTTCATCTTAAGACCTATCTGTTGGGAGACACTATTGAGGTCATTGAGCATGTTGCTTAGGTCCTCCAGCGATTCTGCCATAAGGACTATATCGTCGGCAAATCGAAGGTGAGTGATGTACTCGCCATTGATGTTGATACCGTATCCTTTCCAGTCCAGAAGCTTGAAAACGTCTTCCAATGCAGCAATGAAGAGTTAGTCGTGGATGTGACATCACCATGTCTTACACCTCTCTGCAATTGGATAGGTTTCGTACTCTGGTTCTGTACTCGGATAGCCATCATAGCTCTACTGTACATACACTTCAGCACTTCGATATACTGACAGTAAACTTGGCACCACTGAAGGGACTGCAGCACCGCCCAAATTTCGACGGAATCAAAAGCTTTCTCATACTCCACATATACCAGACATAGTGGCAAATTGTACTCTTCCGACTTCTGTACAATTTGCCGAAGGGTATGTATGTGGTCTATGGTGCTAAAACCTTTTCGGAAACCGGCTTGTTCGGGAGGCTGGAAGTCGTCAAGTCTGCGCGCGAGACGATTCGTAATGACTCTCGAAAACAGCACGTAGACGCGGCTCAGAAGGGAAATCGGTCTGTAGTTCTTCAAGAGAGCGTTGTCAACTTTCTTGAAGAACAAACCACCGCACTTCTGCTCCACGCCTCCGGTGTAATGCCAACATGGAGGACGGAATTAAAGAGCTTCTGAAGGACTTCAAGTACCGGTCTTCCACCTGCTTTCAGAAGCTCCGCTGTAATTCTATCCTCGGCTGGGGCCTGGCCATTTTTAAGGTGCTGGAGAGCCATTCTAATCTCGCTCAGACTGACGTCCAGGATATCTTCGGAATAGTGTCGGATGAGACTCGCTCTTGGATCGTTACTCACACATTCGTGTGGCTCCAACGATGACGTGTACAGCTGTCCATAGAACCTCTCAATCTCACTCAAAATCTCAGGTGTCCCGGAAACGATGCTGCCACATTCGGTCTTCAGCTTTGACAGTTGGCTCTTTCTGGTAGACAGATCTCTGGTAAAGACTTTGGAGCCTTGGTTCCGCTCGATTGCTTCTTCAATACGAGCTGTATTGAAGTTGCGTAATTCCCGCCGCATGCATTTGAAGATCTGTCTGTTCAGATGCCTGTATGCTGTCAAGTCTGTTGAAGAACGTAGCTTTATCTCCCGTCTAACAGCCATGAGATTAAGAGTGTAATCGGAGAGTTTTTGTGTTCTTCTGCGGCGGGTCTTGCAGAACTTAGCTCCGACCGCATGGACAGTTTCCACGGGCTTGTCGTTCATATCGTCCACTTGATTGCAGTCTTTTAGGCACTGAAAACGGTTTTGTAACTCGAGCTGAAAGCTTTTGGGACTTTGAAACAGAGCTCGAGGGGGACGGAGCGTTGACTTCATTAGACGAGACCTCTCCAACTTAACGTTTAGGTTCAGTGTGCTTCTAACCATTCGGTGATCGCTACCAGTTTTCACCCTCGCGATCACGGAGACATCACTGAATAGTTGTCGTCTGGTCATCATAATGAACTTAATCTCATTTTTTGTCGTTATTGTTTGTCAAAAGATTCATTCTACAAAAGATTCATCTTAATAATGAGTGACTATGAAATAATGAGAGACATCTTATAAAAAAAAACCAATGGATTAGTAAGCTGAAGTTGCCATGGGCTGGCCATATAGCTCTAAGAACCGAAAACCGATGGGAAATAAAGATTCTCCAGTGGCAACCTCGTACCTTACCGGCTGAGCAGCGTTCGGGAGATTACGACACATCTTCTCGTCAGTTACACCTCAAAACTTGAAAACGATACTGTACAAGCAATTAGTTATGGATCTGAAACGTGATCTTTCGCTGCTGGCCATATAAGTAAGCTCAAGGTAGCTTTGTGAGTTATGGAGAGCTATGAGAGATATGCTCGGGGTTTCTCTGCGTCATAAACTTAAGTAGAACTAGAGTAACTGACATAGCCCAACGGATTTGTAAGCTGAAATGGCAATGGGCTGGCTTAATAGCTGGAAAAACCGACAACCGATAGGGAAGAAAGATTCTTGAGTGGCGGTCTCATAACGGTAGATAAAGTTTGGGGCGGCCCCCCACTAGATGAAGTGACGACCTAGTAAGACATGCAGGAAGTCGATGGATGCAAGTGGCTCAGGACCGAGCTTTGTGTCATTCCTAGTTGGAGGCCTTTCATCAACAGTGGACCTGTGAAGGGCTGTAATGATGATGATTATACATACATACATATAATCACGCCTCTTTCCCGTAGGGGTAGGCAGAGACCACTTCTTTCCACTTGCTACGATCCTTACATACTTGTTTCGCTTCGTCCACTTTCATTATTCCCTTCATACAGGCTCTACGGTTTAGGGTACTCTTATGATGGGAATATTTCTTACCGTAAAAACTCTAAAAGGATGATTTCGTAAAAATTTACAAAATTAAACCTAAGTAGTCAGTAAAATAATTAATAAAAAGTCAAGTGTAATATTGGCCTTCCATTTACAGTGCAGACGATCGTTTCACTTGATAGCAGCTTGATGTTTCGATAAAGCACCTTATCCGGCTCTCGACGGTCTCACCTTAACGACTTCGCACGTATACTTTGTGAGGAGAGTTTCCAGCTCTATACCTTTGAGAGTTCTTTGAACGGTGTCAAGAGGATAATTGGCTGCTCTATAATAGACTGCACACGTACATGTGTCACTGCGGATGACACGATATGTGCTTATGTGTGTAGTGTTTTCATGGTTTTTTTGCTATCCCTTTTCTCTATTGTTAGAAATCACTCGCAAAGCTTTTAAAAGGAAAATAATTTATTTATAGATATATACTTCCCGTGTTAATACGGAAATAAGAATGTGCCAACTGAGTTAGTTATGTATAGTGACATATAATGTTTGTGATTTCTGATGATTTTTTAGATTTGCCACCTACAATTTTTTTCAAACCTATTCTTCTATACTTTTATTTTTGAGCTTAATATGGTAATAGCAACTCGCTGCACTTTAGTAGTTTTTTAAATAAAAAAGCTATAATCAATAGTTATCAAAAAATAATTTATATAATGAAAAATATATAAAATTTTCACGAGAATTAGCTATAGTTCATGAAAGGTAAACGGAAAAATTCATACAACCCTGAGTATTTAAGGTATTGTAAGATTAAATTAGATAACTAGATAATCAGATAGATTGGATTTATATTCTTTTGGGGTAAGTGGGGATGAAAAATTACGATTTTCTTCAAATACCAACTATGTCTACATATGGACCACTGTTTGTGCACCATAAATAATATAATATAATACATTTACGAGTATATCAAACATCAAAGACTAAAAATAAAGAAAATTGGCCCATTGCAATATATACTTTAATCTAAAAATATGTATATGCATGCCCAAATATCTAACTAGACTCTGGCCATCGACCCATCAATACTAATTATCCAATCCAAATCACACAAACAAGTTATTTTAAATATCATTATTGCAACGGTATTGTTGCTGTGCTTACCATCTCGTATTCACAAATCAGTGAATGTGGGTAAATCTTTGAAGCTATCGAATTTGGTGGGTTCTAGAAAACCCTACGCGCCCGTGATCAGAAGATACGCATCGGTAATCGTTATCGTGTCATTTCGTTAACACAACACTGCGCATCTTGCACTCCTTCCCTGCATGACAAGGTTACGCGCATACTGATCGCGGTATAATAATAGTACCCGTATCCACAAATGCATTTAAAAAGACTGAAAATAAACTTTTGTGTTAGATTATAATTTTATGTAGCCTAGTTTTACAATAAATGATGTCATGATAAAACAATTATCACTGCTCAAATGACAAACAGTTTCCCAACATTGGCACATTGTTTCTAGAGTCCTTGTAAGTTTAAGTTTCAAATCTGTCTTTACATGTACAAGCTTTAGTGTTCTTAAGTACTTGAAAATTTTCATATAGCATTACACGATACAAAGGGATTGTTTTCGGGTAGCTCTGTAATTCTATATCAGTCCACATACCTAGATATATACGTTTGTATTTAAAGTTACGTAAAAGTTTTGTAATATAACGAAAATTGTCTTCACAGGATAGATGGCTGCTTCAAACATTTAATACAACGTACTTCTTAGAAAAGAATTTAATAAAAAAACTAAGATCTACATATACGCTTGATGGCTGGGATCAGTCAGCATTTTTAAATTTTATTATAAACAGCAAAAATAATGTTCCAATCAATTTATAAAACATTTGTTTTGTCTTTTTTTATTAATGTTACCTCCAATCTAGGATTTTCTCCTGTATCAGTTTAAATACATTTTCACAAGAACAAACATCCATACCCGGAAGAATTATTTGCAAGCCAAACAAACACTTGTTTCGTACGGAGTTCGAACCCGCGGTCCTTAGCGCTGCAACTAATTTCTAAGCCAGTGCACCATGGAGCCTGGAGCATGAAGTTTTTGTCGTTTGGTAGTAAAGTAAAATAATACATTACACTATTTTGTTATAAAGATCGCAGAGTGCGACTATAGAAATATAGTATAAAATCTGATGACCTGCAAAATGCAGTATCTGGGATATACCAATAGTAATATTCCCTGACGGCCAATGGCAACTAGCATCACAGGTGCAAAACGTCGGCCAAACTGATACTGCAGTTGCCAATTCGCTTGCCAAGCATGGCGCTTACGACATTTCACTAAGTGGGAGATGCCAGCTGAGTAATAATCACAGGCTGATGATTAATTTAATGATACGTTGCACCTTAAAATCCGTCAAGATTTTTATATAAAATAAAGGTGACGGAGCATACGGTCCACTTAATAGTAAGTGGGTGCTGTGGCTCATAGACACTTCAATGAATTCACAATTTAGAATCAAAATATAAATGCGTTGTCACCTCTGCGGACTAAAATAAAATGCGTCGTTTCCAGTAAAAAGGGTATCTGGTTCGCCACAATCTCCATACGAAACACAGTAGCATTAATCTACTATTTTACGCTGGTATTCTTAGTCCTTACCCGGTAAATAAAACTCATTTGTGTTATAGCTTCATCATGGCTCTCTCACGTAAAAAAGGTAAGCATACACCCGAATAATATACATTACTCTTCTTATGAGACATTGCATTAAAAAAAATGTAAAAACATCCAAAACGTCAGTTGGTAATGACAAATCCATCCAAGAGCGTGCAAAAACACCACAGTGATAATGAAGTGAGACTTCATTTTTAGGATTTCGTAGTTAAAAAACAAAGAATTATTATAGTTTTGCCATGTCCGTTCGTCTGATTTTACTCAGATAATTAACCACGCTATAAATTCATGAAAATCATTTTTATTTTGGGTTATCCCATACAGATAAAGGGAGGAGAATTTTTTCATCCCACTATTCTCTCGTGTGGGGTGTCTTTTTATAGATCTTTCAAAAATATTGGGGGTACGTTACTACATTTTTCGATTCAGGGGTTCGTTTGTTATTGTTGCTTTATTTATTTATATTTTTAATAATACTCATTAAAAGTCTATTTGCTTAGGAATTAGTCCTTCAATTACCATTAATTTTTAATCGTTGTAGGGATTAAACCGCGTACTCACCTAATATGCTCTTAGTATCAAAACGGCCCCTTCTAACTTCACATGTTGACCACAAACCCCCCATTGTGCGTGGCCCGACACTCACTTGGCCGGTTTTATATGCTTTCGTTTACCCGGCTACTATTGACTTTGACTAAGTTGTTAACTTACATACTTAGTCATTATATTCTTACAATACCTACGACCTACTCAAAGTACCTAACTACTTACTTCGACACGGTTTTGTACATATGCTGACTTAAACTTAATTATTTAGCATTAAAACAAACCTCCGTGGTTTTTAGATGTTAACTAGACCTATATCTATATTTTTAATCGCATAAATAAATTAAAAAAATATAATCATTGAGAGTACCAATAAAAATATCTATAAATTATTGTACGTAATTATTAAGCAGTGAGTAATATAATTTGCATGTGGTTTGATGTTCATTGAAGAGCTCTAAATTATAAAGATTTCATCATTGTTTTTTATCATAGAAGTTGTAGTCTTCATTGTTTTTGCCATATTACTACTATCATTATATTTAACTTTCAAAAATGATAAAAACTTTCTTTTGCCGTTTCTTTTTCTGTGAGAATACCCTCATTATAATACGATATCTTAATTAATAGAAACGACAGTAGACTATTTAGTCACCTGTCGATACAATTAATGAATAGGACGTTTGACGAAAGGAAATGTTCAGAACATATAAACCAAATTTGACGAGAGATATTAACAGTATAGTGGAGATGTAAGAATATCCACTACCCCATGTCGTCCCGTGGGTGTCGTAAGAGGCGACTGAGGGAAATTAAAACGGGAGATGGGCAGCAGCATCTTCCTGATAACAAATCAAAATAAAATATTGGTAAATCCAATTGGGCATACCTTAAGCGCATCAAAAAATTTACGTATAACATGATTATACGGAATTTTTAAAGTAGTTTAAATACATTTCGAAAGCACTATCGGCTTCAACACCCTCGATAACCATAAAAATGAGACCCATGATGAAAAAATTGGTACCTACCTCAGCCGCCATCTTGGATTTACATTTCGATAGCACTATCGGATTCAACACCTTCGAAAACCATGAAAATGACACCCAAGAAGAAAAACTTGATATCTATTGCAGCCGCCACCTTGGGTTTTCATTTCGACAGCACAAGCGGCATCAGCATCCCCGAAAAACATGAAAATGACACAAATGATGAAAAAATTTATATCTATTCAAGCCGCCATCTTGGATTTACATTTCGATAGCACTATCGGCTTCAACATTCTCGAAAACCATGAAAATGATACCCATGATGAAAAAATTGGTACCTACTTCAGCCGCCATCTTGGATTTACATTTCGACAGCACTATCGGCTTCAATACCCTAGAAACCCAAGAAAATATCACCCATGATGAAAAAATTGATACCCATTGCAGCCGCCACCTTGGATTTACGTTTCGACAACCCTATCGGCTTCAACTCTCTCGAAAACCATGAAAATGACACCCATGATGAAAAAATTGAAACCTATTGCAGCCGCCATATTGGATTTACATTTCAACAGCACTATCGGCTTCAACACCCTCGAAAACAATGAAAATGACACCCAAGATGAAAAAATTGGTACTAACTTCAGCCGCCATCTTGGATTTACATTTCGACAGCACTATCGGCTTCAACACCCTAGAAACCCAAGAAAATATCACCCATGATAAAAAAATTGATACCCATTGCAGCCGCCACCTTGGATTTATATTTTGACAACCCTATCGGCTTCAACACCCTCGAAAACCATGAAAATGACACCCAAGATGAAAAAAATTATATATTTTGCAGCCGTCATCTTGGATTTACATTTCGACAGCACTATCGGATTCAACACCCTCCAAAAATATGAAAATGACACCCAAGATGAAAAACTTGATATCTATTGCAGCCGCCACCTTGGATTTACATTTCGACAGCACTGTCGGCATCAGCACCCCCGAAAACCATGAAAATGATACCAATGATGAAAAAATTGATACCTATTGCGGCCGCCATCTTGGATTTACATTTCGACAACCCTATCGGTTTCAACACCCTCGAAAACCATGAAAATGTCACCCATGACAAAAAAATACACTACTTACTTTTAGTACGTACTACTATTATTTATTCTGTGCTTTTAAATATTGTAATAAAAAATCTCTTATTATTATTATAATCAAGTATTTAAGAAATTTGGTAATTCGAATATTGTGTATTTGTACAGCTATCTTTCTGAGCCGCTGTAGACAACCGAAACAATTTCCACTCACGATGGCGACTGAAGCCGAACTAAACTAAACTACTCTGTGGCTGTAGCTCCCCATTTACAGAAATAAGTTACACACGAGGCTACCAAATCAACGAAAGTTAATTATAGCTAAACAAAACAAAATTACACTGCCATTTACATTCAGTGGCTTCCCACGTGATAGATGAAAAGATTAAAAAATATATTGAGTTAAACAATTGATATTTTCAAAAGTTATCGTGTTTACAAGCCACAGGGACATGATAAATCCACACCATGAGCCACTAAAACCCTTTTTTTATTTAAAAATAGCAATTAATCGATTTAAAAAAATTATTAATAAGTTCAACAATCATTTATCTTTCTAACAATGTGCTTTTTATATCATTTATTTGTATAAAATGATTGCTAGATACGATTTTATTAGATAAAACGTTGGCATCTTAATTTTTAGGCGATAGTAGAACATACCTTGCGCTTTCGCTTAAGGTATGCAATATAAAAAAAAAACTGCAATTGTAAATCCGCAAAGCGTGGCAACTACAACAAAAATCCTCCTTTTAGGCACTCTAAGGGCTCCTATGTCGCCTATGTTCAGCAGTGGACTTCTGTAGGCTGTAGTAGATGTATGGATGGGAAACAATTATAATGTCTTAAAATAGTATATTTTACATTTGATTTTTTTACAACTACTCCTACACTTAGATTTTCTTCTGTTAGTTGAAGTTAGTTTAGACACATAAATAATACAAGGACAAATATTCAGACCCGGAAAAATCAATTGTGGGTGATACAAATAATTGTTATATGTGGGATTCGAACCGGCTACACTCAGCGCCGTAACTCATTGCTAAGGCACTGCGATTTAACTGGATACGAGGTGTTCTATCTTAGACCTTTATCGAGGTTAGATGTATATAGGCCACAGCATCCACTTGTCGCTTGTCACTCTAATTATATAAAGAAAAGTTAAAATAAAAACAAGCATTTTTAAGCTACGTCAACGTGTAAATTTCCTTAGTCTATTTATGACTTTATCTAGATTAATGCTCAATAAAAACCATTATTGCGTTATTTTATTGCAACTTTTTTATTCGTAATAAACCTTTATTTTATGGGGGTTAAATGCGAGTAATATACTCTTAAGGACTATACATTATTGTGCAAGTGCGGGGCGTATAAATTTGTATCCCCAAATCATACTATTCAGAGGAGATTCTAAAATAAATAGAATATGTAGGTTTTAAGTAAAACATACTAGGAAATATTTAACGTGGATTTATTAACTTATTGTACTTAATGCTGTCCTTTCTATGGCTGAGTCCAAAGAAAGGAAATAGAAACTTTAGTGTAACCATTAAAATATATTGATACATTATGTTGCTATAAATAAATATGATGTATGTGACTACATGTGTATCTCACATATTATTGTTATTATTTATGTTATTTAAACTATTATTATTGTCTAGAACAGGTAAATGAATTTGTATACTTGGGGATTGCTTTTAGCCGGGATGGAAGATGTGGAATTGGAATTGGAATTGAAATGGAAGGATTAGATGTGGACAGGCGTGTCGCTGCCGGGAACAAAGTCAATGGTGCCCTGACTGCGTTAGTCAAAAAGCATGGCGAAGCGAAGAGTGCACGCCTTGCAATACATAACGTAGTGTTGGTACCGACTTTGTTATATGGCAGTGAAACCTGGGTATGCCAGAAGAAGCATAAAAGCAAGTTGAATGCAGTGGAGATGCGATCTCTTCGTAAAATGTGCGGCGTTACCATGGCCGACCGAAAGTGAAACGAAGAGATTTGCAATATGGCAGGTTTGAAAGATGACCTTATCACAAAAATTGATAAGGGCGTGCTTCGATGGTTTGGGCACGTTGAACGAATGAGTGAAGACCGAATGGTGAAGAAAATATATAGCACAAAAGTTAATATTAAAAGGTGTCGAGGTAGACCGAGACTAACTTTCGAAGGCCATGTGAGCAAATTGTTCGAAGAGGGGAGGGTCAAGAGTACTCGGATACCTAGACGTGCATGTATGAAAAAGATAATGAATCTAAAAGAAGCGAAAGAGGTATGTAAGGATCGTGACACTTGGCGATCTGTTGTCTCTGGTTACCCCGTCAGGGATTTTGCGTGAAGATAAGTAAGTAAGTAAGTAAGTAAACTATTATTATGGGTTAAATAAATATATAACTTTACATTTTATACATGTATACAGTAAAGTGGCTGTGTAAGAATATCCCTCCGTATCAACCCGCGGGTATCGTAGAGGCGACAAAGGGAAATAAATCAGGAGAGCAGCGTCTTCGTAATAAAGACTAAAATTAAAAAACTGCAATTGCCGACCCTCTTGCCAAGTGTGGCAACTGTGGCAAATATCCGCCGTATGAGGTAATCTACGGGGGAGGCTAATGCTTAGCAGTGGAATTTAATAGGCAGTAATGGTATCGGTAATGGTAACGGTACAGCGGGAGAAGCCTCTGTTTAACAACTGTTTTTACGAATTCATGGCGAAGACGAATAAGAATAGTATTACTAAATAGCACTACTAAACAGTTAATTGCAGGATAGTAGCGCCTCTGCAAAGTTAATAAAGCAAAATCAAAATCAAATCAAAAACAATACCATAAATTTAAAAAAAAAAACGATAAAAGTGGAATGTTACTAAAACCAAGTCTAATGTTTTGTTTCAATTAACAAACAACTAAACACATTTTTGTATCATGCAGTCTATAACTATAAATTTAATTATAAAAGGGAATTAAAAGAAAATGTAGTACTTTCTACATAACAAATGTGTACTGGATAACTTAAGTCAGCACAGATAACACTAATTAGTACTGTTTAATGAAAAGACTATCTACGTCATCATTCTAAAAACTTGGGTAATTCATTGTGAGTGAAAACAGACCTGATTTTGATTCCATATGTAAAAAACCAAATCAAATGTAGTGTTAGTAATTAATAATATTAATTTTTTTAAGCATAAGCTGCTTTAGAATCGTTGTGAATTGATTTTTTTTTTATAGAATAAGGGTAAGAAACGAGCACACAACCAACCTGAAAGTAAGTGGATGCTGTCGACCATAGGTGTTTACATTTATTCTCGACTAACCACAGATGCATTGATTTGTTATTTTACGCTGGTTGATGTTGTCAGTATCATCATCATCATCATTACAGCCCTTCACAAGTCTACTGCTGAACATAGGCCTCCCCCAAAGAATGCCACAAAGCACGGTCCTGAGCCACCTGCATCCATCGACTTCCTGCATATCTTACCAGGTCATCACTCCATCTAGTGAGGGGACGCCCAACACTTCGCCTGCCGGTACAAGGCTGCCACTCGAGAACCTTTTTCCCCATCGGTTGTCGGTTCTTTGAGCTATATGGCCGGCCCATTGCCACTTCAGCTTACTAATCCGTCAGTATAATAAAACTTTATAAATGTAGAGTAAAATCTAATATAATATAAAAATTAATATTTGCTTGTTCGTATTTTATGAGCAGCCATTTCGTTAATCAGATTGCGGTAAAACTTTGTCAACTTATTGCTTGCACATGTGCGAACGTTACAAGCATAGTAAAATTAACTTACACTGGTGGAGCGCGTATTGGACGGACAAATTTATTTGGAATTAGAAAGTTCTAATATATTATTTAATTTAAATTAATGTATTATCATTGCTAATTAATTAATATAAATCTTTCAAATTTGAAACGATATTTCCAAAGTTATTTTGTCTGCGGCAGAAACGCACCGGGTACTAGCTAGTTTAAAATAATTTTTAAACTTTGTAACGATATAATTATAAATAAGCCCTACAATTATCCTACTTCTGACACTCTGCATTCGCTCATTCATACAATTTTAGTTTTATGAAAGTTTCAATTCTACATTTCCGTTAAATTTTCGCTATTAATTTTATTTTTTAATTTTTAATACATTTTATTGCTTCTATAATGATTCATTTTGTTAATATTTATAGTTTATAGATTCATTTTTGGTAAAAAACGATAAAAATTATGTCAAATGAACATCGTTTTCACAGTCTTGCTTTATTTCTTGTGCCTTTTTGTCTTAACCATTTCTTTGTTTCAAGGGCCCACCTATTATTTTAGTTACTTAAAATATGCCCTGCGCCTTTCCATTTGAAACGTAAACCATATTAATGAAGGTTGTTTATAAGCTTGGTTATTTTTCTTATCTATTAATTTTTATTTTTCTCTCTCTTATATTTAAAGTATTTTAAAGTATTGAGTCTACGTGCTGTTTTCGAGAGTCATTACGAATCGTCTCGCACGCAGACTTGAAGACTTCCAGCCTCCCAAACAAGCCGGTTTCCGATAAAGCTTTAGGACCATACACCACATACATACCCTGCGGCAGATCGTACAGAAGACAGAAGAGTATAATCTGCCACTTTGCCTTGCATATGTGGACTATGAGAAAGCCTTTGATTCCGTCGAAATTTTGGCGGTGCTGCAGTCACTTCAGCGGTGCCAAGTTGACTGTCGGTATATCGAAGTGCTGAAGTGTTTGTTCAGTAGAGCTACGATGGCTATTTGAGTACAGAATCAGAGTACGAAACCTATCCAATGCAGAGAGGTGTAAGACAGGGTGACGTTATATCCTCGAAACTCTTCACCGCTGCATTGGAAGACGTTTTCAAGCTTCTGGACTAGAAAGGAAACGGTATTAACATCAATGGCGAGTACATCACTCACCTTCGATTTGCCGACGATATAGTCCTCATGGCAGGATTCCTGGAGAACCTAAGCACTATGCTCAATGACCTCAAAAGTGTCTCCCAACGGATAGGTCTTAAGATGAACATGGACAAAACAGGGATTATGTTTAATGTCCATGTCACACCTATGCCGGTAGTTGTTGGGAGCACTAAGCTCGAAGTTGTTGACGAGTATGTTTACCTGGGACAAATAGTCCGACTAGGTAAGTCCAACTTCGACCGAGAGGTCAATCGACGGATTCAAATCGGCTCGGCAGCGTTTGGGAAACTACGACACATCTTCTCGTTAGACATACCTCAAAACCTTGAAACGAAATTGTACAACCAGTGCGTGTTGTCAGTGATGACTTACGCATCTGAGACGTGGTCCTTCACTGCTGGACGTATGAGGAAGCTCAAGGTCGCTCAGCGAGCTATGGAGAGGGCTATGCTCGGAGTTTATCTGCGTGATAAACTTAGAAATGAGGATATCCGCAGTGGAACTAGAGTAACCGACATAGCCCAACGGATTAGTAAGCTGAAGAGGCAGTGGGCCGGCCATATAGCTCGAGGAACCGACAACCGATGGGGAAGAAAGGTTCTCGAGTGGCAGCCTCGTACCGGTAGGCGAAGTGTAGGGCGACCCCCACGAGATGGAGTGACGACCTGGTAAGGCATGCAGGAAGTCGATGGATGCAGGTGGCTCAGGACCGTGCTTTGTGGCATTCCTTGGGGGAGGCCTATGTTCAGCAGTGGACGTGTGAAGGGCTGTAATGATGATGTTGATGGTGAAAGTATTAAGGAGTTTTAAAAATATGTACACACTAGTTATACTCGATAATTTAAATACCAATTTATATAACTATTTTATTTTTTTCATTTTATTATACCTAAAGATTTTTTTATCAATATATATGTAACAACCAATTACTTTGTTTCTATATAAGTTGATTTTCCATTATATTAAGGATTGCAAAGCCTTTGTTATCACGATGAAGTGCATAATTGAAAACATTAATTTCCAAAACGTTCAAAATCCTAGGATAAAAGAGAATATTAAAATTTCATAAAGGAATTCCTCAGTAAACAAGGGCGTTTCTGTGCGGCATCGCAATGAATGCAACGAGGGCACTCGAGCTCTTACTTTTTAAAATAAAACTGTTATTTTAGGTTAACATACGTTTTTATAAAAATTAAAATATATTTCAATTTGAATATAAATATTTATGAATGATTTTTATTGATTTCGTCAAACATGTATAAAAAATGGAAACAGTAATATTTCCGATAGTTATGTAATATTAGTTACTAGCCTGTTTCGCCTTGTGGTCGTAAACGTGGTGGCTGCTCATGAGGTCTCGGATTCAAATCCCAGGTTGTACCAGAATCAGTTATTGGGTTATTCTGACAAGAAATTCTCAGCATGAGCCCAGAGTTGGAAAGTTGGCGGTGTTACACTCCCGTGCCTGGGAAATCACGTAAAGCCGACCACAGACCACAGACTAAATTTAAATCCATTTTCGATTAAAATCAAAATATAGATGTACACCCAGAATGGTATGGATTCCCTTGTTTCATAGGAAATGCCCACGTCCAGCAGTAGACTTCCTAGTGGACATTTCGGTGGAGCTGATAAATAGGAAAAAGTTTTAAATTACATTTTAAGCTAACTTTTCGCCTACACTTCGATTGTAACGAAAACAAAACAAACTCCACCAATCTACCCCTCCGATATTTCCAGGCGTCGAATCCAACAGGGATTTATTTCTGTTGTTGGGATGCGCAGCCCTTTGTAATGATCGATTCGGTCTTATAAAGAAAGCGCGCCGCAGCCCCAACTTTCACCCTCGCTTCCCCAACTATATATCCCCCGCGATTATCGCATCAAGTGCTTTGAACTTTTGGAATTTCTAATCTGTATTAAACTTAAAATTAAATTAAAATAAAATGTAAGTGAAATAAAATAAATTGAAACTATCTTTGTATTGTAGAATAGGGCCCTAAGCAAAAATTTTAAGAAATAAATATACCGTGGTTATGACCTTTCAGTACATTAACGAAACTTGAATGTATGTACACAAAAAGAGGTTTATTAAAAAAAGCGATATACCCTCTATAATCACTAGGAACAAACACAAGCTAGTGATACAAGTTTCTCGTTTTTGTACGCTTTTCAAGTCCCAAAAAATATGCAGGACCTATTTTTAAACATGTAAAATTTGTTAAATAAGTCTTATTAAATTAATAAAGGGTAAAAAAGAAAACTTGGACAATCCTCACAATTACAAAGTTAAAAATTAAAATTAAAAAACAGAGAATCTGATGGACTTTCATTGATAACTTTTAAACTGTGTTGAGTTCAATAACAAAAATCAATAGAGATCATCCTTAGAATATATGGAATCTTATTTAATACTATACATATCAATCTATTGCTTACATTTATATTAAGCGAGAAGACTTACCGACGCACAGACCAACGGACGGCAGTCCATATATTTGTCAATTACATTTTTTGTTATGTAATCTAAAGAGAATCGATTAGAAAATAAAATAATCTTTTAAACCATTGTCTGCAGTTATTGTATTCAATAATATGATAATATATACTATGAATTTGATATCTAGCTAAAAGTATGAGAACGATTTTATGTAGCGAAATTGAGGTATGGCCACATATCGAGAGTAGAGCACTCCCTCGCCTTATGAGGCGAGCAATAATAACCCTACGATATAAATTAATTGAGCCGTGGTAGCTCAGATGGTAAGTGCTTGCTGTAAATTTCACAGTACGCGAGCAACCCGGGTTCAATCCCCGCTGGCACCAATGAAATTGTTAATTGCAATTTTAAGTACTGATTTACCACGTGCTGGGCGGTGAAGGAAAACATAGTGAGGAAACCTGCATGTCTGACAAATAAAAAAAATATATATTTCCAAGTCATGTGAAGTTCGGCAACACGAAATGCGGCGGCGCGGCGGACATTTCCATGCCCTAAAACCCTCTCAGAAATGTGAGGAGGCCTGTGCCCACATTGGGACGTATATAGGCAGAAACTTTATCTTTTTTTATAAATTAATTTTCTGACATAAGAATAAAAGTAGAATGACGTTTTCGACTGCATTTGCTATGCTTATTTTATTTTAAATTCCTTTAATGATAACTTATCAACGATGTTTTCTTATCTAATTTAATAACATCGATAAGTTTTAAAACATGATCAAACGAACTTCTAAATAAAGTTCGATAAAGCATATGAATCACTGTACTTGTAGATATAGATAAACTTTCCACCCGCACTGGCGCGAAAAGGTTTTGCCGAATCAATAACATATTTACCAACATATAATCTCTGAAATGAAGCGAGATGAAGGGAACAAAGTAATGTAGAAATAGGAAAGTAATCGAGAGTTAAATCGATATTTAAAAACTGAAAAAACGTGCGAGTCGTTGCCTAAACAATGAAAGCACAACCTGTGAAACTTAAATATGTATATAAAATACATATATCTAACTTCTATATCATCGAATACTGTGACGAAATAATAATTCGATTATATGATAATAAAATCAGTAAATAATCTTTTAAATATAAAACAATTATTTTATTATATAGCCCGATACTTTCAAATACCGATTTACCATTTATTACGGATCGCCGTAATGCCTTGCGAAAAATGGAATAAAACGCGCTGGTCTTGCTTTTAACTGGAGGCAAGCGGCGGTGAGGAGGAACTTGTACTTTCTTTTCTTGCTGGTGCCTTTTCGGTGGCTGGAGAGCGACTGCCGACAGTAGCGGCCGGCCCGTCTTTTATATGATTTGGCCGCTGCTGGCCAGCGGACCCTTGCCTCACCCCCGCGCCTATTTTTATTTCTCTAATAACCTTACAAACTAATAAACATAACTCACTATATAATATTCTTACAACTACTTATTAGACTAACGTGTACATAACAATCTTTTCATTTATTTACAGTGTTAAATTATAATTTTTAGCTGCTTTAGGCGGAGGATTTTTCCCCCCGCCTCAGCACTATAAATATAAAACGTCGTGGCGCGGCTTGTTTTTCGGTTGTCTGCGCTCAAGCCGCGCGGACGTATTTCTTCGGTCGAGCCCATGCGCTCCCGAGTGACTCAGTGAAATTGTGCGAAAAACAAGGACAATAAAAGGATTATCTCGAAGTGCTTCAGTGGTGTTGTGCGTCATTGCCGCCGTCAGGCTGCACCGGCCCGCCGGCCCATTGTTCTGTAGTGTTAGTGATTAGTGTAGTGCCCCACGCTCTGCCAATTTCCAGTAAAAACTGTAAGTAGTTTATTACACACCGCCGTGCCGCCTCAGAGGCGGCTATTCTATTGTATTGTATTAATCCCTGTGTTCGCTTGTCGCATTAGGCGACAGCTAGGTACACACCCTAACGTACCAACGCGTTAGGTATATAGGTGTTCGTTTAAGCATACACCTCCCCCGCCGTTAGGTGGGGGAGCTTGGTACACAAGTGTTTTTGTTAAAACTGACAAGATGGCGGCTATTACCATAGCCGAACTCGCCGACTTTTTCAGTCGTGCGTGCCCCGACGTTTGGGCGACCTTCCTAGCCCAACGACAATCGCCCGCTGCTGAACGTCCGACCGTACTTGTGGACGACCCTATGTCGCCCAGCACCGGACCCGCGACCCCCGCGTCTGTAGATACGCTATATGACGTAGCATCCCCCGCGCCTTCTGCGCTCTCCACCCGTGGACCGTCCCCGGCGTTCTCGGACGCCGAGACGGGCTCCGAAATGGAATACGACGTCGCGAAACCCGCCAAGCCCGATGACGAAGGCTTCACCTTAGTCTCGGGCAAAAAACGAAAACGTCCCGCCGCGAATAAGGGCGCCGAGCGTCACTCGGCCCCTTCGTCCCCGTCGTCGTCGCCTAACGCCACTCCGGCTAAAAAGAACGCGCCTTCTGCGCGCCCTAAATCTGCCAAGATCGCGAACCCGGAACCCGCCGCGGTGCGCAAGGAAAAACCGCCGCCGCCGATCATCCTTCAGGATAAATCCCGATGGAGCAACCTTATCCACGTCTCAACGACGGACGACTTCCGCGCTTTAACTGCGCATCTTAAAGCTCAGAAACTGAGCTTCCATACCTACGCCCTTGCGGATGAACGCAACCTCCGCGTAGTCGTTCGCGGGCTCCCAAAGGAGCTCGAAACCGAGCACATATTAAGCGATCTTAAATCGCAGAATCTCCCGGTTAGGGAAGTGCACAGAATGCACCACCCCACCGACAAAAAAAGATACCTAGACCTTTGTCTAGTTATCTTAGACCTGTCCCCGGAAGGGAAAGAAATCTACAATATTCGCCGAATCTGTAATCTCACTAGGATTACGGTAGAGGCCCCCCGTAATAGGGGCATCGTTGGTCAATGCCACCGATGCCAACTTTATGGCCACTCGGCCAAAAATTGCTATGCCAAACCTAGATGCGTTAAGTGTCTAGGAGACGCACAGAGTGCACCCGAACGCCCGAGTCGGAAAGCCCTCCGAGCTGCGTTCTGTGCGGCGAAGCGGGACACCCAGCGAACTATCGCGGGTGTACCAAAGCGCCGCGTAGAAAGTGGCGCGGACGAACGGCTAGCGCTAGCAGGTCCCGTCCTCGGCAACATGCCCCTTATGTCGCACCGATCTCGGTGTCTCAACCCGCGCCCCTTCAGCCTCCCGCCAAACCCGCCCCCGCTAAGGGGACTTCCGGGCAAGGTGTAAGCTCGTCGGTGCCTTCAGCACCAATATCGAACGCATGGGTTAAGCCCCCGGCGATAGTTAGCGCGGCCGCCTCACGGCCAGCGCCCTCTCTCCAGGCGCAAAAGCCCAAACTTGCCCCTCAGGCATCTTCTAACTTCGCTGCTGACTTCTCGTTAGTCTGCAGCTTCATCAGCAATATTAATGTTGCCGAAGTGACTTCCCTGGCCCGCAAACTACGCGAGGCCAAATCCGCTCAAGATAAGCTCAATGCCACCATTGAGCATATTAATCTCATCGACGCGATCGGTTCATTCCAATGCGCCTAAATTATAACCATTTAAATCAAAATGGCAGTACAACATACAGGTAGAACTAAACCTAGCTCACTGACTGTCGCTTTCTTTAACGCAAACGGCATCAGAGATCAAAAGGAAGAAATAGTGTACTTTTTACGCGATCATGATGTCGACATCATGCTAGTGCAGGAGACCTTCTTGAAACCTAGCGTGCGCGATCCCAAAATAGCTAATTATACCTTAGTAAGAAATGATAGGCTGACCGGACCTAAAGGCGGCACCTTGATCTACTACAAAAGGTCCTTGCACTGTATACCGATAGACACCCCACCGCTTGCTAACTTAGAAGCATCGGTTTGTCGAATAGCACTTACGGGCCATCCGCCCGTCATAATTGCCTCGGCATATCAGTCACCGCAGAAACTCTTATTAGAAGCCGACATCTCGGCACTACTAATTCTAGGCCCCAGCGTAGTAATCGCGGGAGACCTAAACAGTAAACACGTTAGTTGGAACGCTAACGTAAATAATCCAAACGGAATCATATTATGCGGCCTCACGGAGAGACTTAACTTCGACGTTATCGCTCCTGAGAGCCCAACTCACTACCCATTTGTGACTAGTCACCAACCGGACGTCCTTGACGTAGTTATACTAAAAGACATCCGGCTTAATATTAATTCAATCGAAACTTTTGTCGAACTATGCTCGGACCATAGGCCGGTCGTATTAGAACTGGGCCGGTCGGCTGGTGAGGTCCCTCAGACCAAAACCATCGTCGACTGGCGTAAGCTCAAGGTCAAACTTGAGTCTACGAACTCCCAGCATTAAGACTCCATACCGGACAAGATAGACTCGCCGGAGGAAGCCAATAGGGCGATTAGCGCCCTATCGACTCACCTCACTTCAGCCGTCGAAGAGTGCTCCCGTAAGGTTCGTGTGTCGAGCGATCGGTACACAAAGCTTCCGGCAGACGTCCGACGGCTGATTAGAGCGAAAAACACCGCGCTAAAAACATATGACCGTTATCGCACGGAAGATAACAAATTCCGGCTACGTTCTCTGCAGAACGAGATTAAACAACGCGTTGTCGAATTTAGAAATGATAAATGGGATAACCTCTTAGAGGGATTAGAACCATCTCAAGATGCCTTTTGGAGGCTGACTAAAGCCATAAAAGCAGAGCAAATTGCTCCCATGCCGCCTCTAGTTAGGCTCGACCACCCCGATCTCGCCTTAGACGATCTCGAAAAAGCTGAATGCCTAGCCGACAGTCTAGAGAGCCAGTGTACCCCATCCAGCGTACCAACAGATCCCGCTCACCTACTAGAGGTAGAAGCGGAAATCGAACGTAGGGCTGCGTTACCGCCAGCGGGCGATCCACTCGATCCCGTGACTTTCGAAGAAGTCACCAAAACCATAAAAAGCCTCAAGATAAGATCAGCCCCTGGGCCAGACGGCATCAGTAACAAGGTGATCAAATCTCTTCCGGCACCGTTAATTTATCTCCTCGTAGGAATTTTCAACGCGCTTCTCTCGAGCTGCTCTTTCCCGGATATCTGGAAAGAAGCAGACGTAATAGGGATCCATAAACCAGGCAAACCGCGCAACCGACCCACCAGTTACAGGCCCATCAGCCTACTCAATACTTTGGGTAAATTATATGAGCACACTATTCTTAAGCGTCTCCGTCACTTCACGGAAACAAACAGACTCCTACCTGATGAACAGTTTGGATTTAGAGCCAAACATTCGTGTACTAACCAAATCCATCGCCTAACAGAATATATTCTGTCTGGCTTTAATCATCACCCGACAAAGAAAAAATCTCAAAGCACGGGAGCCCTCTTCTTTGATGTCGCAAAGGCATTTGACAAGGTCTGGCACGACGGCTTGCTCTACAAGCTGTATAAACTAAACGTGCCTGACAGGCTCGTACACATCATCCGAGCCTTCCTTTCAAATCGTTCTTTTCGCTATCGAGTGGAGGGAACCCGTTCTTCGAAACGCTTTCTTAAGGCCGGTGTCCCACAAGGCTCCGCCCTGTCTCCAATTCTGTTTACACTTTTTACGAGTGACATCCCAAAAGATCCAGCGGTCAACACCGCTCTCTTCGCCGACGATACGGCTCTCTTTGTATCAGACTACAATAGGAATATTCTCACTTCAAAACTTCAAAAAGCTACCAATCGCTTAGGTGAATGGTTCCGCCAATGGAGAATTGAAGTAAATCCCGAAAAAAGTGTAGCAATACTCTTTCAACGGAATCTAACACAGTCCCGTAAAAACCGATTGAAGGTAATTACCCTATATGGCCGCCCCATCCCATGGGAACATTCGGCCAAATATCTGGGCGTCACGTTCAACGCCAGCATGAGTTTCGCGAATCACATTAGTATAGTCCGCAACAAAGCCAAGTCAGTCATTGGCCGTCTCCACCCTCTTGTGAACAGTAAGAGTAAGCTGTCTCTAAGACACAAACTCCACCTGTACAAAGCCTGCGTTAGACCTATCATGTCTTACGCAAGTGTAGCCTTCGCGCACACATATAAGTCCCACCTAGACGAACTACAGAAAGTTCAAAACTTATTCATCCGTAAAGCCACTGGAGCACGGTGGTATCAACGGAACTCTGATTTACACAGTGATTGTCAACTCCCCTCTATCTCCGAATACTTTAAAGAGACGTCCCAGCGCTACTTTATTAGCGCTGAAGCTCATCCGAACCCCCTAGTGGTAAACGCAGCCAACTACGTCCCGATACCGAACGTCGCGCCGTTTCTCCGTAGACCACGTAACGTATTAATAGAGCAACCGCGCTCGCTCGATCCCGTTGACCCAAACGTCGCAGGCACATCACACACAGACACTACACCCACACCAAATGGGACAAACACTAATAGGACAACGGATGGGGCGCGTCGCACCCGTAGGCGGGCACGACGCGTTCCAACTCACACCGCGTACACACCGTACACCCGCGTGCCTGGGCGGTTCTCACCGCCTAGAACATCGACCGATACGAGCTAAGCAGTCAGAGGCTGGGGTTCGCGATCCCCCCCTCGGACAGCGGTTAGATAGCTCAAAATAATCCTCTACGGAGGGGACATGATGATTGGTAACAATACCAAATCATAAACCATCATCATCCTCATCCTCATCCCAACTATCGCCTTTCCACTTTTAAATAGCTCGCGGCCGCGAGCCCTGCGTCCGATGAAGCTGTTAGAACCGCATAGGTTAACAGCGCTAACATCACAGAAAATAGCGGCTTGTTTTTCGGTTGTCTGCGCTCAAGCCGCGCGGACGTATTTCTTCGGTCGAGCCCATGCGCTCCCGAGTGACTCAGTGAAATTGTGCGAAAAACAAGGACAATAAAAGGATTATCTCGAAGTGCTTCAGTGGTGTTGTGCGTCATTGCCGCCGTCAGGCTGCACCGGCCCGCCGGCCCATTGTTCTGTAGTGTTAGTGATTAGTGTAGTGCCCCACGCTCTGCCAATTTCCAGTAAAAACTGTAAGTAGTTTATTACACACCGCCGTGCCGCCTCAGAGGCGGCTATTCTATTGTATTGTATTAATCCCTGTGTTCGCTTGTCGCATTAGGCGACAGCTAGGTACACACCCTAACGTACCAACGCGTTAGGTATATAGGTGTTCGTTTAAGCATACACCTCCCCCGCCGTTAGGTGGGGGAGCTTGGTACACAAGTGTTTTTGTTAAAACTGACAAGATGGCGGCTATTACCATAGCCGAACTCGCCGACTTTTTCAGTCGTGCGTGCCCCGACGTTTGGGCGACCTTCCTAGCCCAACGACAATCGCCCGCTGCTGAACGTCCGACCGTACTTGTGGACGACCCTATGTCGCCCAGCACCGGACCCGCGACCCCCGCGTCTGTAGATACGCTATATGACGTAGCATCCCCCGCGCCTTCTGCGCTCTCCACCCGTGGACCGTCCCCGGCGTTCTCGGACGCCGAGACGGGCTCCGAAATGGAATACGACGTCGCGAAACCCGCCAAGCCCGATGACGAAGGCTTCACCTTAGTCTCGGGCAAAAAACGAAAACGTCCCGCCGCGAATAAGGGCGCCGAGCGTCACTCGGCCCCTTCGTCCCCGTCGTCGTCGCCTAACGCCACTCCGGCTAAAAAGAACGCGCCTTCTGCGCGCCCTAAATCTGCCAAGATCGCGAACCCGGAACCCGCCGCGGTGCGCAAGGAAAAACCGCCGCCGCCGATCATCCTTCAGGATAAATCCCGATGGAGCAACCTTATCCACGTCTCAACGACGGACGACTTCCGCGCTTTAACTGCGCATCTTAAAGCTCAGAAACTGAGCTTCCATACCTACGCCCTTGCGGATGAACGCAACCTCCGCGTAGTCGTTCGCGGGCTCCCAAAGGAGCTCGAAACCGAGCACATATTAAGCGATCTTAAATCGCAGAATCTCCCGGTTAGGGAAGTGCACAGAATGCACCACCCCACCGACAAAAAAAGATACCTAGACCTTTGTCTAGTTATCTTAGACCTGTCCCCGGAAGGGAAAGAAATCTACAATATTCGCCGAATCTGTAATCTCACTAGGATTACGGTAGAGGCCCCCCGTAATAGGGGCATCGTTGGTCAATGCCACCGATGCCAACTTTATGGCCACTCGGCCAAAAATTGCTATGCCAAACCTAGATGCGTTAAGTGTCTAGGAGACGCACAGAGTGCACCCGAACGCCCGAGTCGGAAAGCCCTCCGAGCTGCGTTCTGTGCGGCGAAGCGGGACACCCAGCGAACTATCGCGGGTGTACCAAAGCGCCGCGTAGAAAGTGGCGCGGACGAACGGCTAGCGCTAGCAGGTCCCGTCCTCGGCAACATGCCCCTTATGTCGCACCGATCTCGGTGTCTCAACCCGCGCCCCTTCAGCCTCCCGCCAAACCCGCCCCCGCTAAGGGGACTTCCGGGCAAGGTGTAAGCTCGTCGGTGCCTTCAGCACCAATATCGAACGCATGGGTTAAGCCCCCGGCGATAGTTAGCGCGGCCGCCTCACGGCCAGCGCCCTCTCTCCAGGCGCAAAAGCCCAAACTTGCCCCTCAGGCATCTTCTAACTTCGCTGCTGACTTCTCGTTAGTCTGCAGCTTCATCAGCAATATTAATGTTGCCGAAGTGACTTCCCTGGCCCGCAAACTACGCGAGGCCAAATCCGCTCAAGATAAGCTCAATGCCACCATTGAGCATATTAATCTCATCGACGCGATCGGTTCATTCCAATGCGCCTAAATTATAACCCTTTAAATCAAAATGGCAGTACAACATACAGGTAGAACTAAACCTAGCTCACTGACTGTCGCTTTCTTTAACGCAAACGGCATCAGAGATCAAAAGGAAGAAATCGTGTACTTTTTACGCGATCATGATGTCGACATCATGCTAGTGCAGGAGACCTTCTTGAAACCTAGCGTGCGCGATCCCAAAATAGCTAATTATACCTTAGTAAGAATTGATAGGCTGACCGGACCTAAAGGCGGCACCTTGATCTACTACAAAAGGTCCTTGCACTGTATACCGATAGACACCCCACCGCTTGCTAACTTAGAAGCATCGGTTTGTCGAATAGCACTTACGGGCCATCCGCCCGTCATAATTGCCTCGGCATATCAGTCACCGCAGAAACTCTTATTAGAAGCCGACATCTCGGCACTACTAATTCTAGGCCCCAGCGTAGTAATCGCGGGAGACCTAAACAGTAAACACGTTAGTTGGAACGCTAACGTAAATAATCCAAACGGAATCATATTATGCGGCCTCACGGAGAGACTTAACTTCGACGTTATCGCTCCTGAGAGCCCAACTCACTACCCATTTGTGACTAGTCACCAACCGGACGTCCTTGACGTAGTTATACTAAAAGACATCCGGCTTAATATTAATTCAATCGAAACTTTTGTCGAACTATGCTCGGACCATAGGCCGGTCGTATTAGAACTGGGCCGGTCGGCTGGTGAGGTCCCTCAGACCAAAACCATCGTCGACTGGCGTAAGCTCAAGGTCAAACTTGAGTCTACGAACTCCCAGCATTAAGACTCCATACCGGACAAGATAGACTCGCCGGAGGAAGCCAATAGGGCGATTAGCGCCCTATCGACTCACCTCACTTCAGCCGTCGAAGAGTGCTCCCGTAAGGTTCGTGTGTCGAGCGATCGGTACACAAAGCTTCCGGCAGACGTCCGACGGCTGATTAGAGCGAAAAACACCGCGCTAAAAACATATGACCGTTATCGCACGGAAGATAACAAATTCCGGCTACGTTCTCTGCAGAACGAGATTAAACAACGCGTTGTCGAATTTAGAAATGATAAATGGGATAACCTCTTAGAGGGATTAGAACCATCTCAAGATGCCTTTTGGAGGCTGACTAAAGCCATAAAAGCAGAGCAAATTGCTCCCATGCCGCCTCTAGTTAGGCTCGACCACCCCGATCTCGCCTTAGACGATCTCGAAAAAGCTGAATGCCTAGCCGACAGTCTAGAGAGCCAGTGTACCCTATCCAGCGTACCAACAGATCCCGCTCACCTACTAGAGGTAGAAGCGGAAATCGAACGTAGGGCTGCGTTACCGCCAGCGGGCGATCCACTCGATCCCGTGACTTTCGAAGAAGTCACCAAAACCATAAAAAGCCTCAAGATAAGATCAGCCCCTGGGCCAGACGGCATCAGTAACAAGGTGATCAAATCTCTTCCGGCACCGTTAATTTATCTCCTCGTAGGAATTTTCAACGCGCTTCTCTCGAGCTGCTCTTTCCCGGATATCTGGAAAGAAGCAGACGTAATAGGGATCCATAAACCAGGCAAACCGCGCAACCGACCCACCAGTTACAGGCCCATCAGCCTACTCAATACTTTGGGTAAATTATATGAGCACACTATTCTTAAGCGTCTCCGTCACTTCACGGAAACAAACAGACTCCTACCTGATGAACAGTTTGGATTTAGAGCCAAACATTCGTGTACTAACCAAATCCATCGCCTAACAGAATATATTCTGTCTGGCTTTAATCATCACCCGACAAAGAAAAAATCTCAAAGCACGGGAGCCCTCTTCTTTGATGTCGCAAAGGCATTTGACAAGGTCTGGCACGACGGCTTGCTCTACAAGCTGTATAAACTAAACGTGCCTGACAGGCTCGTACACATCATCCGAGCCTTCCTTTCAAATCGTTCTTTTCGCTATCGAGTGGAGGGAACCCGTTCTTCGAAACGCTTTCTTAAGGCCGGTGTCCCACAAGGCTCCGCCCTGTCTCCAATTCTGTTTACACTTTTTACGAGTGACATCCCAAAAGATCCAGCGGTCAACACCGCTCTCTTCGCCGACGATACGGCTCTCTTTGTATCAGACTACAATAGGAATATTCTCACTTCAAAACTTCAAAAAGCTACCAATCGCTTAGGTGAATGGTTCCGCCAATGGAGAATTGAAGTAAATCCCGAAAAAAGTGTAGCAATACTCTTTCAACGGAATCTAATACAGTCCCGTAAAAACCGATTGAAGGTAATTACCCTATATGGCCGCCCCATCCCATGGGAACATTCGGCCAAATATCTGGGCGTCACGTTCAACGCCAGCATGAGTTTCGCGAATCACATTAGTATAGTCCGCAACAAAGCCAAGTCAGTCATTGGCCGTCTCCACCCTCTTGTGAACAGTAAGAGTAAGCTGTCTCTAAGACACAAACTCCACCTGTACAAAGCCTGCGTTAGACCTATCATGTCTTACGCAAGCGTAGCCTTCGCGCACACATATAAGTCCCACCTAGACGAACTACAGAAAGTTCAAAACTTATTCATCCGTAAAGCCACTGGAGCACGGTGGTATCAACGGAACTCTGATTTACACAGTGATTGTCAACTCCCCTCTATCTCCGAATACTTTAAAGAGGCGTCCCAGCGCTACTTTAATAGCGCTGAAGCTCATCCGAACCCCCTAGTGGTAAACGCAGCCAACTACGTCCCGATACCGAACGTCGCGCCGTTTCTCCGTAGACCGCGTAACGTATTAATAGAGCAACCGCGCTCGCTCGATCCCGTTGACCCAAACGTCGCAGGCACATCACACACAGACACTACACCCACACCAAATGGGACAAACACTAATAGGACAACGGATGGGGCGCGTCGCACCCGTAGGCGGGCACGACGCGTTCCAACTCACACCGCGTACATACCGTACACCCGCGTGCCTGGGCGGTTCTCACCGCCCAGAACATCGACCGATACGAGCTAAGCAGTCAGAGGCTGGGGTTCGCGATCCCCCCCTCGGACAGCGGTTAGATAGCTCAAAATAAACCTCTACGGAGGGGACATGATGATTGGTAACAATACCAAATCATAAACCATCATCATCCTCATCCTCATCCCAACTATCGCCTTTCCACTTTTAAATAGCTCGCGGCCTTTCAGGCCGCGAGCCCTGCGTCCGATGAAGCTGTAAGAACCGCATAGGTTAACAGCGCTAACATCACAGAAAATAGCGGCGCGCGTGGCTTCATTTGCTCCGCGGCCGCGTCGCGATAACATGCTCTTTGGTCATATTATCTTATGTGCCTAATGGCTTAATATATTTATTATATAAAAAGGTAATATTTATTATATTTAACAATTATATTTTACATTATAAGTCTATGCTAACTCTCCATGTTCATATGGTGCCTTTATTTGCAGAGTTATTGCATAGTTACAACTCAACCTTAAACATAGTTATTATACAACATTATTTTTTATCGTTCAGTATAAGGTTTACAGTTATTTACATAAAGTTATATTTTAAATCCCGCATAAGGCTGCGCCAGTTCTTCCGCACAACCCCAGCTAGTTGTCGAACCGGAGGCGTGGCCCGATAATTACACTGTCGTCATGGCTCCGCCCACTGCTCCTAGGTTGTTCAACTAGTGCCGGTTACAATAAGCATGTCTTTCGTTTGTATCACGTTGTTTGCGTCGTGCACACCATTTATTTGGCGGTGAAGGAAAACATCGTGAGCAAACCTGCATGACGGAGGAATTAAACATTTTGAAGTCCATATCCCTATTTATCTATCCTATAAAAAACATATTTCTTATATGCGTAGGTTATAAGTATTTGTGTTGTAAAATCTTTAGCGTAGCTTTATATCATGTTAATTTCCATAATAAAAAAGTTAAAACTAAAAGCTTTGATTATGTTACAGTCCTACACCCCGTGGTGTAGTGCCAAGAACGCAGGCTGCGTTTCCTCGCTGAATGGATACTTAACTTTTAAGCATGAAACGAATTAGACCCCTTGTCATCAGCAGCTACGACCAGTTGTGGATGTTTCTTTAGGAACTTCGCCGCAAGTGGACCAACGGACCGATAGCCTCTACAGCAAATAGCACAAATATGTAGTCATCTCTCAGAGACTTAGTTCAGCTGCCTACGATACCACCCCGGGTCTGTCATGTTGTGTGCACATATTTTGGAATATCATCCAGATCGTAATTTTACACTTTATATATTCATGTTGATTTGCATACACACCGTGGCTCTGTTTTAGACTAATATATTAAAATATATAACATTATATTATTTAAAATAAGCTATAAAACTAAAAACATCAGCATTTTTTTGTAAGTTCCTAGTATTTAGTTGCCGAGTGTAATGTCTGCGCACGATCGGACTTTTCAATTGGATTCATCATTAAAGCCACCTTCTAATCAGTGAGATGCTCCATAAATTAAAATGTTCATGATTTGATATTATTCTGTTTTGTGTACCTGAATAAATATATAAAGCAGCGGATTGACCTTATAATTGCTCTTTAACCCTTTAAGACACGACAGTAGGTTTCTGTTCAGTATATGTACGTATTTAGACTGTAAGTTTAAGTTTCTACCCGACGTTAAAAGTTAAGTCACAACCTACATCTGTTTTACAGCAGCTGGACACAAGTCTCTTATCTCTGAGGTTGTGCATTGGGAAGTGGATACTGTGCTGGTCCGCAACTTGTTGGCCGATTTCACAAGAATTATTTTTCTATTCTGAGTTATGTAGGTTGCCTCACGATGGTTTACCTCACCAACGACCCGTAAGCTGCCTAAATTCGGACATAAAATTCTGTAAACAAAGCGCCTATTTTGAGAACTATCTATCAATGCCCTTGAACCTATGGAACGCATTAACTATGATTTTTTTTAAAATAACACCATCGCGACTCGCCCCCCGTCAGAATATCCACTATCCCATATAAGTCCGTTGGTGTCATTAGAGGCGATAGAGGGAAACAAATCAGGAGTAGGGTAGCAGCATTTTCCTAATAACGACTAAAAAAAAACACTGCGGTTGCAAATCAGCCTGCCAAGCGTGCCAACTATGGAAAACATCCCCTCATGTGTCAATCTATGGTGGAACTCTATGTTCAGCAGTGGACTTTAATATGCTGTAACGGTTTACGGTAACGGTAATTCAAATACCACGTTGTATTTTTATTTAAATACCTTTATTACCTCAAAGGAAAAGCTAAATTGTAATTTAAAAACGTTTCATTGAAGTTCGTTTCAATCAAGAGAACTCACGAGAGAAATTACAGCCGGCCGCAGCCGCCGGCGGATTCAAATTACAACGAAACGAAGTCTGGACACAAAGGTAATTTGTTTATCCCTCATTATCTAGCTCATATTAATACTTAATTATGTTGAGGGAGGGGGAAGAAAATTGTTTAAATTTTGGCTGACTACAAAAGGAGCGTTTATTGTAAGATTTATTTTTAAAAATAAGAAATTTATTTTTAGAACTGACTTCTACTGCAATCCCCGTAAGGTTGCCGTTTCGGCAAACGTTGAAAATTTCTTTGCCTTCCAGAGGCAGGTCTATGATTACTGGGCAAAGGTCCAGTTATATTTTTTGTCGGTTGGGTAGTGCATTCAGTGCACTTCCCTAACTGAGAGGTTCTGCAATTTAAGATCACTGAGAACCCCTCGTCTTGAAGCCCTCGTTTTCGGGCTTGGTGGGTTTCACTAAGTCTAACTCTATCTCGCGAATCGGCATTCGAGAACGCCGAAAGCGCGAGGGACGCGACGCCATAAATTGTGTTTACGGACACGGGGCCCCCGTGATGGGGTCGCAGGTCGCATCTTGGCATGGCAGGATTATTGTACCCGAGTGTGTGTGCAAGCACATGTACACTCTCTATTTCCTCACTTTTATAGTCTGATGAGACGGCAATTCGAGATGACCAAGGATTAGGTGTATGATCAATGGTTTTACGTGCTTTCTAAGGCACGGACCTGTCTTCCTTCTTTCTCAAACACTGCATACACGTACATACACAAAATCATACTAGATATACATAAACGATATCTCTTACAAGTACAGATGCTTATATTCTACGAGTAAGTGTGTGTTGCTTGAATCCACGTTTAGAATGGTGAATGTTGAAATTAAGTGTAAACCATTGAGTACTGAAAGCGAAAATAGGTTTCGTTCCCACTTTTAACTGTATTATGTATGTACTAATCTATATTGGTTTTGTGATATTGAACAAAACGGGAGGCTTGTATGAATAAACAGTTTAAGGTATCTATAAAAAAATTATCACAAAATATCAGAAGTATAAAGAGAAATATTGAAGGATTATCTGTTCTTCTATCTAGATTGAAAAGTTATTTTAATATTATTATCCTTTCAGAATGTTGGCTGTCCTATTTTGTGTGACTACACGTTTTATACGAGACTGTACAACCAGTGCGTGTTGCCAGTGATGACCTATGGAACTGAGACGTTGTCCTTCACTGCTGGCCGGATGAGGAAGCTTAAGGTTGCTCAGCGAGCTATGGAGAGGGCTATGCTCAGAGTTTCTCTGCGTGATAAACTTAGAAAAGAGGATATCCGCAGTAGAACCAGAGTGACCGACATAGTCCAACGGATTAGTAAGCTGAAGTAGCAATGGACCGTGTAGTGTTATGCTACTTACATTTCATTGTACACTTATTCTCCATTCTGTTTTGATATTCTGCATTCATGTTTTGCATCACTTTATACTATTTTTTTCATTCTGTTTTTGATTTTCTGTATTTATATTTTACATCACCTTTAGTTATATAGGATCCTGTAACGTTTTTACACAATAATATATCATTTTACTGCGTATTTTCACACTATTTAGTACTTTTAAAATAGCTGTCAATGGAGTCTTACTTTTTTGGTCTTTTATTGAATTCTCTGTAACTCTACAATTTCAGGCTTCGTGCACACTGCCGTGCATTAGTTTTTCCTATGTGAATAATATCTCATTTCTTACTAAAATGTAATAGTTTCTTAATAATAGTCCAAAAACCAAAAATTGCTAAATATGACAACTGTTATTTATGTCGTTGTTATGGTAACTTTTATTCAAATTCGTCTCTGGTATGATGTTCTTTCTACATAAATACTCTTTGGCTGTAGGTCATTTACAATAAATTTCGTTTTAATTTAAATAATTTCTCGTTCTCTCTAAAAAGGTATAAAAGCCGAGCAATTGGAGAATACAGGACAGTCTCGCTTCAGTTCTCAAACGAGAAACATCTACTAAAGGCCTTATCCCGGGGCCGCTTTGCCCCGGGATCCTGCAATCCTCCATCTACACGTGAAGTCGTCGGCAGTCTGCTTCAAGAGCGGGGCCACACTACCTTCGGGCGAGCTACGACTGCTTGCTCCAGGCGCCGAGTGCACCTACTGCCCGCGCTACCTTCGGGCACGCTACGACTGCTTGCTCCAGGCGCCGAGTGCACCTATTGCCCGCGCTACCTCTGGGCGCGGCGACTACTTCTCCAAGTACTAAACGCACCTACCCCAGGCGCTACGTGCGCCGGCTCCGGACGCTGCGTGTGCCCAGTCCAGGCGCTGCGTGCCGTCGCCGCTGAGAAACCTCAAGCTCTGCGTGTGCCTATTTCTACAAAAGCAGCGAGGCTCCAGGCTCCACTATAAAACTATATTGTCCTATTCTCCTATCTTTATTTTTTTAAAACCTAATTGTAATCTCATTTCATCCATCATCTTCATATTTCATTTTTTTTATAAAATTGTAAATACTTTTCTGAAACTTTAAATATATTATTTTCTTGGTCTACTTTTGTTGTTTTGCTGTTCTTAGGTTAGGTTCTTTTCTTTAATTGTCGCTTCACGACAACCGGCCTTGAAGAACCAACAATCGACGGGGGAAAAAAGGTTCTCAAGTGGCGGCTTCGTACCGGCGGACGAAGTGCAGGGCGTCCCCCCACTAGATTGAGTGACGACCTGGTAAGATATGCAGGAAGTCGATGGATGCAGGTGGCTCAGGACCGTGCTTTGTGGCATTTCTTGGGGGAGGCCTATGTTCAGTAGTGGACTTGTGAAGGGATGTAATGATGATGATGATGACACGTTTTATGCGACTGAGAGCTTATATAATCAAAATGATGGCGTGGTCCTGTACATTAAACCTTTTTTTTTTCAGAAGCTGTCTTGTAACCAAATTGAAAAATACGGTTATAGTTGCTATCTATCACCCTCATTGTTTAAAAAATAACCTTGTTCCGTTTTTGGGCTCATTGGATTTACTACTCACTTCTTTAAAAACTTTTCAAAATATTATTTTAATGGATGATATAAACATCGATATATCGAGTAATAACCGTGATGCCGATGCTGACCAGTACTTGAACCTTTCAGCAGCTTTCCGTGGTCTTCTGCCTTCTTCTACAAATCCTACTAGAGCCAACACTTGTCTTGGAAACTGTTTAATCAAATCGAAACTCACCTCTTGTTTTTATGTGTCCAGCCATCACTTACTGATTATGACTATATTGTTTTTTTTTAAATTACTTACGGCGCAAAATGTCAAAATATAATCAAAAGTTGTAATAAGCTTGATTCAGTCGGATTTGAAAACACCCTCAAAAACTATGACGACAGTCCAAAAACTCTTTCACAAGATCCCAATTTTACAGCATCCTATCTAGTCAATCTACTTGCAAAAGCAATTATTGCTAATACAAAAGTTTTAAGTTTACCGCGACGGACTAGAACTATCAAACCTTGGATTACGATTGGGTTTTTGTGGTGTATACGCAATAGGGATAACATGCATTGAAATTAAAAGCTTCACCCAACAACTATATATTAAAAACTACCTATCGTCGTTACAGGAATTTCTGTAACAATCTATTAAGAAAATTAAAAGTTGAACATGAAAAATTTGAAATTCGTAGAGCCAGATTTAATATCAAAAAAATGTTGGAGGTAGCTCATATCAACATAAACAAACCTAAGCTGAAAAAAATAGCGTTAGATTTGCTCTTTACTGACTTTACTGCACAGGGTGCTTTCGAATCTGTCAATAATTATTTTGTTAGTGTAGACGCTGGTCTTCTCCAAAAAACTCTTTCCAGGATACATGCTGCCCCTATTGTGACCCATAGTTCATCAGCTTTTTCTTTTGTATTGCTTGAGACTGATGGAGAAGAAGTGGAGCCCATTACTATAATCCTGTAGAATTGAGCTGTGGGAAGGGATGGCATATCATCTGCCATATTAAAGCAACATAAAATATCCTTATTCCATACATTACACGCATTTTTAATATGTTTATAGATGATTAAGATAAAAAATATAAATAAAATTGATTTAAGATGCCATGTGATCTTTCCCGGTGTTTTTAAAAATACGCTATAATTCCTATCCATAAGAATGGGGATAGATATCTTATTACGAACTACCGTCCAGTATTACCTACAATGTCTAAAATAATCGAACGGATAATAAATACTAGATTCACGGACTACTTTGAAAGTAACAAGCTTTTATCTCAACAACAATATGGATTCCGTAAAAATAAATGTACTAATGACGCAATATTAGATCTAAATAATTACGTAGTGTCAAACCTGTATACCATTAAAAAATTTAAAAATTAGAGCAGTAATGAAAAAAACTTATCTTACAAAGGGATTAAAACTATCTTGTCGCAATAAAATATCGTTAAGATTACTTGCGACGCAATCAAAAAATTAAAAAAACAAAAAATATTAAAGAAAACAGTATATACCGCTAAAAAGATTGCAAATATAAGCAGATTTCAAAAAACAGGCAACAAAACTCAAATCATGTGGCAAATAATAAAAAATTAAACTAATATAAATACACCTAAGACAATAAAAAATCTAAAAATAAAATCGGGACAGCACACCGTCAGTGAACCGAAGTTTGTAGCGGATTATTTAAACATATTTTTGGCATCACTAGGAAATTCCTGTACAAATTTAAAAAAAAACATATAACAATCGACAACATTGCAAACAATACTTTTTTCTTAAGTCCTGTGGAAACTTGTGAGGTACATACACTTATACGGAATTTAAAAAATAAAAAAACTTTGGGGTAGATGGAATTCCACCTATGTTAATAAAGAATTGTGTTTTTGAATTAACTATACCATACACGTACTTAATAAATCAGTCGTTCACTGACGGTACCTTCCCAGATGCATTAAAGATATCTTTAGTAAAACCGGTCCATAAAAAGGGTGATATAACCGATCCCAATAATTATAGTCCTATTGCGCTATTATCCACATCAGCAAAAATATTTGAAAGTGCAATGGCCAAAAAAAATTATTCTTTTTATGAGAAATACAACATTTTTCACGATAGTCAAAATGGTTTTCGAAGAAACCGATCTACTATTTTGGCTATATACAAATATATACAAAAAGCACTTGACATAATTAATAGTAAAAAATATACCGTAGGTCTACTACTAGACATGAGTAAAGCCTATGATAGAGTAAGTTACAAAATACTTTTAGATAAACTTTATGTTACTGAAATTCGCGGAATTCCTCATGATTGGTTCAAATCGTATTTGGAAAATCAATCACAAATTGTTGAAATCCAAAATACAAACTTCGAAACCGGAGAAATCAAAAAAGTCAGATCAGACAAAATCCCGATTATAGGATCGATTCCTCAAGGTAGTGTCTTAGGTTGTATTCTGTTTCTTATATATATAAACAACCTCCCACAACAATTACAAGAAGAAAGTATTATCTTTGCAGACGATGTATCTATCTTGCTCTCGTCTACAGAAAATTGTGAATTAAACGAAAAATTAAATACATCACTCACTAATATACACGACTGGTTAGAATTACATAATTTAGAGCAGAACTTTAACAAAACTAAATTAATCCTGTTTAAAACTTATCAAAAACGACCTCTACAAATAACTTTAACTACAAAAACTTTACGATCGATACCGTCAACTCTACAACATTACTCGGTATTGAAATTGACACACATCTAAAATGGAAACCCTACATTCAAAAATTAACGAGTAAATTGTCCTCATTTATATTTGCACTCATACATTTGAAAAAAGTAACTGACTTTAAAACAGCTCTTTGGGCGTATTATGCGTATGTTCAGTCTATACTAACTTATGGAATAGTCATCTGGGGCAACTGTACTGACATAGATAATATATTCAAATTGCAAAAAAAATGTATCAGAATCTTGACAAATATAGAAAAAACGGACTCATGCACACCACATTTTGTAACACTTGGTATACTCACACTTACGTCTATTTACATAATTGAATGTTGTAATTTCGTTAGAAAACATCCTAAACTATACGATCCTATAACACTGACAAAAGAAATAATCGAACTCAAAATAAATTGAATATTCAATTTTCAAAATTAAAATTATTCACAACAGGTCCCCATACGATGGTAATTAAAATATACAATAATGTCCCAAATAACCTCAAAAATATTGACAACACCAAGTCTTTTATAAAAAAATTAAAGTTATTCTTACTCGATAAAAGTTATTATAAATTAAGTGAATTCTTTATAGATGCAAATAAATAGTAAATGTATGTGTAATAATTATAAAAAAATATATGTTAGACTAGTAAATGTTAAGAAATAAGTTAGTTGGTATTCAGTACGTAGTAATTAATACATAGTGTAATAAAATAAAATAAAAAACTACCCTTATAAATTTATAAATTGCTATGCCCCTACGGGGCGTCACTTGATGTATTGTATTTCTTGTGGCATGCAAATGATATAAATAAATAAATAAACCTAGATGCCGATAGAAAACGTATTGGAGTATTTCTTGATTTAGCCAAAGCATTTGACAGGGTATCTATCCCCATACTCCTAAATAAGCTAGAAGCTTTGGATGTTAGGGATAAACAGTTGGGCATCTTTCAAAGTTACCTCCACAACAGAATCCAATTCCAAAACACCTACAAATTGCTTTTTCAATCTTGTGTTCAAACATCTATATGTTCATACACAGAATTCACCATTACTAAATCTGTTCACGCCAAACGCTAATTTTAAGAATTGCGCTAAAGGGCGCTCGGCGCGGTGCACTCCTACCGGTATGACGTTCGCGCGAGGCGGGTGTTGGTTTTGGGAGTGGCGCGTCGGAAGTCAAAGGAATGCAGTGCAGTTACTAGAACAGCGTGATCACGTACCGTATAACCTCTAATAGTGTCGTTTTTTGTTAGTAAGTTTATGCAACGACGAGGACTTTTGTTGCGTCTAGAAAAATAGATTCTCTGCGCGGACGCCGGTGTTGAGTGATTAAATTAACTTCGTTACAAGTAATTTACGTCAATTTGTATAGTGATTGCATATATAAGTGCATTAGACAATATTTATTTTGCTGGTGTTGCATTATAATATAGTACGGAAACAATTTTCCTTTGTCGATTAGAACGCTAGCTTTGTGATACGAATTGAGATCGGATTTGCTGACCGATTACATCGGCGAAGTCAGGTTACACGTACACACTTTCTAACACAAACTCACATGCACCTACCTACTGCCTGACCAAGCCTTGTGGTCAGTCTTCGCTTCGGAACCAGGTAAGTCGTATCAATTACCTAACCCTTATATATATTAATTATTCATAGGCATTTCGAGCCCCACACTTAGTTGTCCGTCGAATCTACAGCTGTATGGGCCCCTGTATAGTCGACCTTTGTCCGGGCAGCTAGGGGCGTGTACAAAATCTAATAAATATCTAGGTGATTCTATAGATCAGAAAATAAACTTTGAAAAGCACATTACTCTCTTAAAAACCAGGGTACGTAAAATAATTTATATATTCAGAAATTTGCGTCATACGAGTATTGCTGGTTATAACTTAATCAAAACAGTGTATTACGAATTGTGTCAGTCCGTTTTGAACTATTCTATATCTGTCTAAGGAAGCTCGTCGAAAACATCATTATTACTCTTATAAAAAGCCCAAAGAGCAATCTTAAAAGCAGTATCCTTTTGTAATTTTCTTTACCCTACTATAGAACTTTAAAAGGAATAGAAAGTACTATTTGTGCGACAGCTATTTGTGCCACATATTATATAAATATAACATCGCTTAGTTCTTTATGATCTTGAGTTCAATAGCATTAAGCGAAGATATTGTTGAGCGCCACCATTAATGCCTGGTAAATGACAACACTAGTAACCACTAGCGCCCTCTAGTATCGAGTGGCAGAAATGGGAGAGTCAAGATCGTTCTAGAAATTCCCATGGAAGAACTTTTTAGAACTATCGACACCTAATAAATCGGGGCCGGTATCTACTCGAACATTCTAGATGTTTCTACAGTAGAAGATTCTGGATCGATCTGAGGCCCTCTATAAGGCCGGTATAGGCCGCGACCGGAGTCAGTGTTGAGTTGATGATACAAGCGAATACTTCAAAGCGATACAACTGCGAACTTGAGTGATCAGTAATACAATTGTGTTTTGTTTTTAGTGTGGTTTTAAGTTGTAATTAGTGTTCTGTAATTAAAGCGTGAATTTTAGTAATTCACTCGGCAGTTTTTAATTATCTCCTCTCCAAGCCCGTAACAATATGATTTGGTGTGCACGAGCAACATATTTTGATTTATTGGTCCTTGCTTAAAAGAGCCATGTATTCTTCCAAAACCCACTATATGGAGTTAATGAGAGACTTTAACGCAAAACTAGGCACATGAGAGAACGGTGAGATAAAAGTATGGAAATTCGGAATAGGGCATGGAACCTAAGAGGCCAGGAGCTGGCTGACATCATGGAGAAAGAGGGACTCTTTTTGATGAACTTTTTCTTCCAGAAGCGGCCCCACAGGAAGTGGACCTGGTCGCGATCCCCAACGGTTCGACAAAAAATAAGATGGGCAAGACGGCAACTGTTCAGTAATGTCTCATTGATTGCGAGGAAGAAAAAAGGTGGCTATCACCGAATGGTGGGAGGCACACTGTATTTAAACTTTAAGTTCGAGAGGTCACGTCTAATGAAGTCAACGCTTCGTCCTCCTCGTATTCTACTCCAAAGTCCCGAAACCTTTTAGCTCGAGCTACATAACCGTTTTCAGTGCCAATAAGATTGCAATGCAGTAGATGATATGAATGACAAGCTCGTGGAAACTGTCCATGCGGTCGGAGCTAAGTTTTGCAAAACCTGCAGCAAAAGAACACAAAAGCTCTCCGATCATATTCTTAATCTCATTGCTGTTAGACGGGAAATGACGCTGCAGTCTTCAGTAGATTAGACAGCATACAGCTAACTGAACAGACAGATTTCTAATTGCATGTGGCGGGACTTAAGCAATTTTAATACTGCTCGTATTGAAGAAATGATTGAGCGGAACCAGGGCTTAAAAATCGTTGCTTAAGATCTGTCTGCCAGAAAGAGCCAACTGTTGAAGCTGAAGACCGAGTGTGGCAGCGTCGTTTCCGGTATATCTGAGATTTTGTGTGAGATTGAGAGGATTTATGGGATGCTTTACATATCATCGTTGGAGCCAAACGCAAGTGTGAGTGACGAAACAAGAGCAAGTCTTATCCGACACCATAGATACGATACAGAAGTGCGGTGGTCTTGTTCTTCAAGAAAGGTGGCAACGCTCTCTTGAATAACTACAGACCGATTTCTCTTCTGAGCCGCGTCTACGTGATGCTTTCGAGAATTATTAAGATTCGTCTCGCACACAGACTCGACTTAAACAGTGGTAGAGCCAAGCGGTAGCTTTTGCTGTCGCACGGATGGGCCAGCTCGAACCGGGGTGGTACCACGACCTCACAGAATACCAGCATGAAGTAGAGATTTACCTCCGCGTTGCGCTTGGTGAGTGCAGGTGGCCGGAGGCCCAATTCCCCCCCCCCCCCCCCCCCATCAACATGGTAGTGGAATTAAATAAAAGACTACCCCAGGAGGGTACCAGCACCCCTGGAGAATCCCTTGCTGAGCATACACGACCAAACTACTCCACTCCTGGGCGTGGGTGCTAAGGCTGCCCCGCGTATTCTGGGTGGGGGGCGAAATTCCGCTCAGGACGAAACCTGCTCGGGGCAAGCGGAGCAAGAAGACAAAGGCAACCCCTGCCACGCTTACCGTGGATTTCTGCAATATCAGGGGACTTCATTCAAACCTTAACGCCGTCCACTACCATCTGGAGATAGCTAAGCCGGCCTTGCTCTTTCTTACCGAGACACAGGTGTCCTCTCCGGCTGATACTGCGTATCTCTCCTACCCGGGGTACAAATTAGAACACTCGTTTGTGCCCCGAGCTGGAGTTTGCGTGTATGTCAGAGAGGACATCTGTTTTCGACGCCTCGGCAGTCTTGAAGGTACGGACCTGTCCATCCTATGGCTGCGCGTAGACATCGACGACCATCCCCGCGTCTACGGGTGCCTCTATAGCTCCCATAGCGGTAATGCCGACATAGACTAACTCATCGACCACGTCCAAATGGCTGCAGACTCCGTGCTACAACAGGTCCCATTCGCAGAGGTCGTGATACTCGGTAATTTCAACGCCCACCACGCTGAATGGCTTGGTTCTCGTTTAACCGATCATGCGGGTAGATCTGTCTATGACTTTGCTTTGGCATATGGTCTAACACAACTGGTTACTTCGTCTACGCGGATCCCAGATGTGGAAGACCATGTACCTTCCCTGTTGGACCTTCTGCTGACCTCTCATCCGGACGGATATCAGGTCTCCGTCGATGCCCCTCTGGGCTCTTCGGACCATTGTCTGATTCGGAGTACGGTGTCACTCACGCTCCAATCGCAGTTGTGCGTGCGATCTACAGCTTGCCGCCGTGTTTGGCACTATAGGTCAGCTGATTGGGACGGAATGCGGTCTTTTTTTGCATCCTACCCTTGGGGGCGGGTTTGCTTCTCGCCGGATGATCCCAGCGTTGTTGCCGATTCTGTTGCTGATGTGGTACTTTAGGGTATGGAACTTTTTATTCCATCCTCTGTGGTGCCCATCGGAGGCAGTTCCCAGCCATGGTTTGGTCGCTTCTGTAAAATAGCATCACGAAATAAGCAGGAGTGCTACCAGGCCTGGGCTGACGCATCAACGTTTTGGGATGTAAACACCAGCGCAATTAGAAATAAGTATAATTCCGCCTCCACGTCTTTCAAAAGCGTCATTGCCAAGGCAAGGTCTGAGCACATCGGCAGAATTGGCGAGAAGCTAGTTCGCCTTCCTTCGGTAACCCGTGCATTCTGGTCTCACGCCAAGGCTGTCCAAGGGAACTTCTGTCAGACATCTCTTCTATCTCTGCACAGAGAGGACGACTCACTGGCCCATGCCGCAAAGGAGAAAGCCGATCTGTTGAGCTCTCTTTTTGCGTCCAACTCGATTCTAGATGACGGGGGGAACACACCGCCGACCATCCCGCGATGTGAGTGCTCCATGCCGGATGTGCGATTTACACAGCGCTCGGTCCGCAAAGCACTCTTCTCCCTGGACGTCAGCAAGTCGAGTGGGCCCGATGGAGTCCCTCCCATTGTGCTGAAGACTCCTGCTCCGGAGTTGGCACCGGTTTTAACGCGTCTTTTCCGGTTCTCCTACTCCCAAGGCGTAGTCCCGAACTCATGGAAGACAGCTTTGGTGCACCTGATCCCTAAAAAAGGCGACCGCTCAGACCCGTCCAACTACAGGCCTATCGCCATCACGGCCAGTACGGTTTTCGTCGGGGTCGATCAGCTGGTGATCTTCTAGTCTACTTAACTCATAGATGGGCGGAGGCAGTAAAGTCCAAGGGGGAGGCATTAGCCGTTAGTTTGGACGTATCGAAGGCCTTTGATTGGGTCTGGCACAAAGCGCTTGTTTCGAAGCTTCCTGTCTATGGGCTTCCCGAGAAATTGTGCAAATGGATCACCAGTTTCCTTGCTGATCGGAGCATCAAGGTCGTAGTAGACGGTGTATGCTCTGATCTCAAGCCTATCAACGCTTTTGTTCCACAAGGCTGCGTGCTATCACCAACGCTGTTTCTCCTGCATATCAATAATATGTTGCTAACTGGTAGCATTCATTGCTATGCAGACGACAGCACTGGTGATGCCTTATATACTGGCCGTGCCAATATTTCTCAGTCTTTGCTTAACAAAGTCCCGGATTGGGGCCGACTAAATCTAGTCCAGTTCAATCCCCAGAAGACACAAGATTGCGCGTTTACCGCTAAAAAGAACGCCTTTGTCGTATCTTCTCAGTTTCAAGGCACTCCCCTTGCTGCCTCAGCCAGTCTCGGAATCCATGGCGTCGACATATCGAATAGTGTGCAGTTTCGTGGTCACTTGGAAGGGAAGGCCAAATTGGCCTCTAAAAAGCTTGGCGTGCTCAGCAGAGCGAGACAGTATTTCATGCCAGCACATCGCTTGCAACTTTACAAAGCGCAAGTTCGGCCCCACATGGAATACTGTTTTCATCTCTGGGCCGGGGCACCCCAGTGCCAGCTCCTTCCACTTGACCGCATCCAGCGCAGAGCGGTTCGAATCGTCGACGACCGAGTTCTTTCTGATCGGCTCGATACACTGGCACTGCGTAAAGATGTTGCATCTCTTTGCGTATTTTATCGCATCTATCACAGGGAGTGCTCTGAGGAATTGTTCGGACTGATTCCAAAACTCGCGTTACCATCCATACCATCTGGATGATTGGCGGTCCACCACTGTGCGATTTAGAAGAAGTTTTCTCCCTCGCACGACTTCCTTGTGGAATCAATTACCACCAGCGAATTTTCCGGACCGATACGACTTAGGAACCTTCAAGAAATGAGCTTACACCTTTCTAAAAGGTCGGCAACGCATCTGCAATTCCCTTGGTGTTGCGGTTATTCGTGGGCGGCGGTAGTCACTTACCATCAGGTGAGTCGCATGCTCGTTTGCACCTTATTCCATTAAAAAAAACGACTTTCAGCCACCCGAGCAAGCCGGTTTCCGAAAGGCTTTAGCCCCATACATATACATACACACCCTTTGGCAAATTGTACAGAATTTCCAGGAGTACAATTAGCCACTATGTCTGGCGTATGTGGACTATGAGAAAGCCTTTGATTCCGTTGAAATTTGGGCGTTACTGCAGTCCTTTCAGGAGTTTCAAGTTGATTGTCGGTAAAACGATGTTTTGAAGTGTTTGTACAGTAGGGCTACGATGGCTATCTGAGTAGAGAATCAGAGTACGAAATCTATCCAACTGCAGAGAGGTATAAGACAGGGTGACATTATATCCCCGAAACTCTGTACCGCTGCATTGGAAGACGTTTTCAAGCTTCTGGACTAGAAAGGATACGGTATTAACATCAACGGTGAGTATATCAATCACCTTCACTTTGCCGAAGATATAGAGTCCTTATGACAGAATCGCTGGAGGCCCTAAGAACTATGCTGCAGATGCTATAAATATTGTCTTTCAACGGATAGATCTTAAGATGACCATGGACAAAAAAAGATCTTGTATCACGTCCATACATCATCATACCTATGCCTGTAGTTGTTGGGAGCACTAAACTCAAGGTTGTTGACGAGTATGTTTACCTGGGACAAATAATCGGACTAGGTAAATCCAACTTCGACCGAGAGGTCAATCGACGGATTCATCTCGGCTGGGCAGCGTTCGGGAAATTTTGACACATGTTTTCGTTAGACATACCTCAATATCTGAAAATCTGAAATTGTACAACCAGTGCGTGTTCCCAGTGATGACTTAGACCTGAGACGTGGTCCTTGACCTTGGTCCACTGCTGGCCGAATGAAGAAGCTCTAGGTCCTCCAGCAAGCTATGAAGTGGGCTATGCTCGACATTTTCTGCGTAACAAACTTAGAAATAAGGATATCCGCAGTAGAATCGGAGTGACCAACATAGCCCAACGGATTAGTAAGCTGAAGTGGCAGTGGGCCGACCATATAGCTCAAAGAACCGACAACCGATGGGGAAAAAGTTTCTTGAGTGGCGGCCTCGTTCCGTACGAAGTGTAAGGCGTCCCCTTACTATGTGGAGTGACGATCTGGTAAGACATGCAGTAAGTCGATGGATGCAGTTGGCCCCAGATCGTGCTTTGTGGAATTCGTTGGGTGAGACCTATGTTCAGCAGTGGACTTGTGAAGGGCTGTAATGATGAATTATGATGCTAACATCGCAATAACTACCATACCATTTGGATGAATGGCGGTCTACCACTTTTTGATTGGGAAGAAGTTTTCTTCCTTGCACAACTTCCTTGTGGAATCGACTACCAACATGATTTTTCCGGATCGATACGACTTAGGGAACTTGAGAAAAGAGCCTACTCTTTTTATAAGGCCGGTAACGCATCTTCCATTCCTGTGGTGTTGCAGTTATTTATGGGCGGCGGTATTCATTTAACATTAGGTGAACCGCATGCTCGTTTGTCTCCTCTGCTATAAAAAAATAACTTGTTACTTATTAAAATCAAACACTTAGACCGTGCGCTACTCTGCCAGTTGGCTTCTTCTGGCGAAGTCAGAAAGTAATCACCGTGTCATTAAAAATTGTTTAATAAAAAAAATCAATGCCTTAGAGCCTGTAACAAATAATTTTATTAGCTTTCTTACCTTCATACCAGATTAGAGCAGGTGGTAAACTGCTGCTTAGTGGCATAAATAGCCAAGAATTTAGGTTGAATACCTCCAGTGGGATAGCACGTATTGCTGCCCGGAGTTGTTACAACCAAAAATGCTGTCACTCTATTTCAAGTATATGTTTATTTACATTAAATCGTTTATTACAAAAGACCACTGCTGAACGTAAACCTTTCCAAAAGATTGCTTCATGGAGTTACCCACTATATTCCGTATATGCTTGCATGTTATCCCGTTAGACGTTAGGTCGCGTTTTGGGGGCTTAAGAAAATCAATCATCATATTGTATCCCGTGGTCATCGTAAGAGGTAACTGTGGGAAAGTCCTTAAAGACCCTATGACTTTCGATAGATGACGATATCACCATCTCGCATCTGGTAGTAGAGCCATACTGCAGCTATATTATGATTGAAGCACGAGTGGGTCGGTTCGACCGGGGAAAGACCACGCTCTCACAGAATACCATTGTAAAATAGCAGCTCATCATCATGCTGCTGTGTTTAGTATGGTAAGTGAAGAGAACAGGAGACTATTTTTACTAGAAACGAGGATTCTATCCTAGTCGTCTTAGATGTCTATGGGCCACAGCAACCACTTACCATCAGGTGGGCTATGTTTTAGTTTGTCACCTTTAATCTATAAAAAATATGCTTTACACCAGGTATGAATTACCCATAACTGTGATGGGAACATTGTCAGAGGTGCTTGAATCATAAATCCACTTGCCAACAGTGATGACCAATTCATGGCTATAACGGGAAAGGCCCATGAACAGTAGTGGTCTTTTATATGCTAAAAAAGAAGCAGTCAGTGAGTTTTTGATTGTATCTCTTACTTTTTACTTGTATTTTATTTTAATTTAAATATGTATGTCTCTCATATAAATTTTCGACATAATTTTAGTTCGTTATTTCCTTCAAATTTTTTTCTTTTTGATTCTTGTTTTTTGTATTTGAAGAAAGTATGGACATGCCTGACAACCACGCATTCGTAGCGTAGTGGATACAGTTTCGAGTAAAAACTTTGCATGAGTTTATTTTTCTCTATGTTAATTTATTTTAGGCTGTAATCTCCAAGATTTCGGTCATCACTGAGTATCAGCGTTGTGGTTTCACTACAACACAGCATGCTAAGTGACTTCCTTTTTGGCATGCCCTTTACGTATAAAGTCTAATTTATTAAATCTGCGTATATTTAACTTATAAATTTGTATATTGTTGTGAGCGTCAATGGTCTGGGTCGAAATAAAATCAAAAAAAAAAGGAAGAAAAAATTCAAAATAACAAAGCGATTGCAATGATGAGGGGGTGTTAGTTTCTATTTAAAAAAAACAAAAAACGAGCTATATCTATCGACGACAATGAATCTTAAATATTCATGAGCGGCTTAGCGCCGAAATTGAATACGAGTGATACACTATAGTTTAATATTCATGTGTACTAGTCGGTTGCTTTTCTAGTGGATGTTATAAAGGAAAACTCACTTGTATCATTATTCAGACGAAAAAACTATTTTTATGTTCCGGGCTGAATTTATAATAGAATTTTGGACTTTTGGATAACGCATCTGCAGCGTTTTTATCCAAGGTAGAGCCATGCTGCATAGTGTACCTAGTCAGGTCATAAATTCTGTCACATGTTTAATATAAAATAATTGAAACAAGTTTATTCATTATGTAACCATTTATATACCAAAATGAACTTAACAAAACATAGATTCTTATGACACTAAAGTTTATTCAAAATGACCTCCGTGATTTTGAATACAGTCCTTCAATCTGCGCGGCCAGTCGTCTATTGCAGCACGAACGAGGTCCATGTCAATATCGGGGGCTGCCTTAATCAAGGATGTCTTGAGTGACTCCAAATTGGGATGAGGCTTTTAGCACGCCTTTTCCTCCAAGTGCTGCCATATCTTGTAATCTAACGGATTCAAATCTGGACTGGAGGAGGGCCAGTCTTCGTGCCGGATGAAGTCGATTTCACGCGCCGCCAGCCAGTCTTGTGTGCTCTTCACTCTATGAGCTGGCGCCGAATCTTGTTGGAATATCCAGTGCCTGTTATTGAACATGGTATGAGAAACAGGTTCCACAAGGTTCGTCAGGACTATATTTTGATACACAACTGCATTCGTTTTTACACCTTTCTCACAAAAATGTACCTCTGTTAAGCCCCAATAAGAAACTCCCAACCATACCATGAGCGAGGATGGAAAATTACCTCGTTGGATACGCGGAATACGGTTGCTCGCTTCTTCACTACTGTGTGCGTACACCTTATCATTTTGTTGGTTGTAGCTCTCTTCTACGGTAAAATATTTTTTTCATCCGAAAAAAGAATTTCTCCATATTTTTTCCCGCGTACCGCTTCAACAAAGCGCGGCATCTCTTCAGTCTCAGGTCCATTAGACGAGCATTCAAACGATGTCCTGTTTTTCTTCGATATGCCCGAAGCCCTAAGTCTTCATTTAACACCCTTTTCACCGTGGTTCTGCTTAACCCCATCTGAAGGGCCAACAGTTTCTGCTTACGTTTGGGATTTCTTTGAATTCGCCCCTTCACAGCTTTTATCACTGCTGGAGTCCTAACAGATCGAGGGCGACCACTTCTTGACCTGTCATCTACACTAGAGTCTTCATTGTATCGTTTGATGGTACGATAAACGAATCTTTTGGTTATATTCAAATTTTTCAGTATGTCAAAAATTTGAATTGGTGCGTAACCGCAACGATGCAACGCAATAACTGCAACACGGTCTTCTTTAAGCGTCCACTCCATATTTAAAAACCGGTCAAGTGCGAGTCGGACTCGCGCACCGAGGGTTCCGAACAAATCCGTAGGTATATGAGTTTAAAATTATTAAAAATATTTTTATTATATGATGTAACTAAAAATTTATGCTTTTCGCAATTTTTCCTTTATCTGTGCTATAATACGTTGCTTCGTGCCAAATTTTAAGATTTTCAGTTCACGGGAAGTACCCTGTAGGTTTTGACTTTTGATTCCCTTGCGAATATCGAAAATTTGCGGCATAAACGGCTGTATCTTTTGATTGCGTTGGCTTAGAAGGTTGATTTTTTCACAGCCCCAAGGGACAGTAGACTTGAGTATTTGATATAAATTTCAGCTTCATACCTCTACGCGTTCCTGAGAAAAAGGGTCTTGACAGACAAACAGACAGACAGACAGACAGACGGACAACAAAGTGATCCTATAAGGGTTCCGTTTTTCCTTTTGAGGTACGGAATCCTAAAAATGAGTAAAATTCTAAAAAGTATACAGTTTTATTTTCAGGAACAATTCGAAATTCGAATTCAATAAACTTTTTTGTGGCCAGCATTCTAAAAGAAAAGTTTTTACTGTGTGACAATACTTATGACCTGACTAGGTATAGTATATTTGTAGCAAAAATGGGTTAGCTCGACTAGAAAAGGACCAAAAGACCATAGAATACCAGCGTAAAATAGCAGCTTAACACTGCTATGATTCGTATGGTGAGTGTAGAGATCTGGAGAATTTTTTTACTGGAAAAGTGGCATTCCATCTTAGTCCTCACGTGACAACGCATCTGAATTTTGATTCTTTATTGAGGATAGATGTAGATGTCAATGTGACACAGCAACCACTTACCATCAGGTGGACTGTGTGCTCGTTTGTCATACTATCCTATAAAAAGAGAGATGCGTTTTCACTACTGAGGTCTAACATAAAATGGTGCACAGCCCGAAAAAATACAGTCACTGCCTGCCTATATTTGCTACTGAACACAGGATTGTAAGTGTCTCTAGGGTTTAGCATATACTTACTATCAGATTAACTGCCTCGTTGATCTAGTGGTTGTAATAGTGCGACTGCTGATCATGAGGTCCGGGGTTCGAATCCCGGGTCGGGCCAAAAAATCAGTTATTGAGTTTTTCCATCAAGAAATTCTCAGTAGCTGCCCTGATTCGGGAAGTTGGCGGTGTTTCACCCCCGTGCCTCGGAAAGCACGTAAAGCCGTTGGTCGCGCGCCTGATCTCTTTCCGGTCGTGTCGGTTTACCGTCCCATCGGGCTATGAGAGTGAGGGAATAGAGAGTGCACCTGTGATTGCGCATACACTTGGGTACTATAATCCTGTCCTACGCCGACGGCTAGTCTTCGTTGAGACTGGCCGCTTTGGAAAAAATTCTGTCTGGAGGACATTATTACTATCAGATTGACTTTGTACTCGTTTTTACTCTTACTTCTGTAACCATAGCTTATTACCGAGTAGTGGCGATGTATGAATACACACTACCCCGTATCATCCCGTCGGTTTCGTAAGAGGCGACAGAGGGAAACTAATCAGGAGATGGGAAGCAGCGCCTTATAAATAAAGACTTAAAATAAAAGAAAATTGCAGTTGCCAACCCGCTTGCCAAGTATGGCAACTATTGTAAATATCCCACCTATAAGGCAATCTACGGAAACAGAAACAGAATTTTTTTATTCAATATAGATTATAAATAATACTTACAGAAAGTCACTCTCGATTCGAGAAAAATTGTAACTGGCTTCTATTAACTTGTAGTAAGTATTGAGACACAAATAACAACTTTTAAAATTTTTGTCAGAATTTCCTCCTGTCTGGAATGGCGGAACCGATTGTAATAAAAGTTTTAGAAATAATTCGAGAGCAATAGACACGAGGGATGTAGACCGTATTTTATCAGAAAACCTTGAAGTTTTTTAATACTAGACATGGTAGCTCAGGTGGTTAGCGCTCGCTTTAAGCTTCAAAGTACTCGAGCAACCCGGGTTCGATCCCCGCCGGCACCATTGAAATTGTTAATTGCAATTTTAAATGCTGATTTACCACGTGTTCGGCGGTGAAGACATCGAGAGAAAACCTGCATGTCTAAGAAATAAGAAAAAAAGTTTTTCGAAGACATGTGAAGTTCGCCAACACGCATTGGGGCAGCGCGGCGGACATTTCCTTGCCCTAAAACCCTCTCAGAAATGAGAGGACGCCTGTGCCCAGCAGTGGGACGTAATTAGGCTGCAACTTTTACTACAACTTTTTTTAATACGAAAAATTGATAAAATAAATGGTCTTTGATTATCTTAAAGTTAAATGACGTCACATTTATATATGCTATCAAGTTGAGGTCGGAGCGGGTTGACAGTTAATTATAAAATTTTATAAGGGTACTATGAGTACGATATTTCATAATAACAGTGTCGAAAATTGAGAAAACTTTTAACGATAACTGCCCCTAACATGTGTAGATAAAATATCTTGACGACTGAAGTTTTTCACTTTTAGGTCTTTCACGTAATCTTTGTGAAAAGCGTTCTTCGGTTATAATCTTCAGCATTACGTGAACGATGAAGAGAGAATAAATGACTTGTGTATAATGGACAGCACTTAAGCACAAGCTGCAAATAACATGGTGCAAAGCTGTCACTGTCGGCGTCGGTTTAGTTTGAGAAACACTTATTAACAGAAGGAGTAAGAAACAAAATTAGGATTATAACGTTCACTGGTCACGCATGATAAATGAAACGTTACAAATGATACGAATGCACAGTTTATTCACTTATATAGGAACATATAGGCAACTATTGACACGTAAGTACATAAACAACGTCTCGCGAAACGCAGCGCGAGCGCGGGAACAATCAATCATTAACATAGGTATAGCTCGGAGCTAGTCGGGCCGCCTACTACTTATAGCGGCGGTCAAGGTTCGGACGAGTGGCGTGATCCCGTGGCGGGGTAATCGTACGAGAGGGGATAGTGAGACATCGGGTGACATAGGTAAGTATCGACGCGCTACATACTCCCCCTTTTGACCAAGAGGGAACATCACGAATGGTCAAACTAATAGTTAGCGCCTAGCTGCGATCCTTACGCGGACGACCCCTACGACGCTTAGGAGCAACCGGCTCCGGACATTCTTCACCACCCCTGTCATGGTATTTCCGTAGATCCGACACATGATACTTACCAACGACTTCACCAGTCTTCCGCGAAGTTAGAATGTAAGTAGTTGGACTCACCTGTTTGGAGATCACATACGGACCATCCTGCTTCGGGATGAATTTAGAAGTAACACCCTTAGCAGCATTACTCAGGACATGTGACTTCATGAGAACGAGATCACCTTCTTGTAACGGATCCGAACCACGGCGATCGGAATCGGCTTGGAGCTTACGAAGATCCTGTTGATGTTCAATGTTCTCCTTAGCTTCCGAGAGAGAGAGACAGCAAGCTTCAAAAGGTAAGGCGTAATCTGAGGGACTAAGTTTTCAGACTCGATGACCGCCCGTAGATCAGCCTGAACCGACAAAGGAGAACGGAGCTCACGTCCAAATGTCAAGAAAGCCGCAGTGGTACCCGTAGAAACGGTGACTGAGCTATTAAGAGCAAATCGGACGAAAGGTAATACTTCAGACCATTGCTTATGGTTACCCTCAACAAGAATGGCGAGGTGAGCTTTAAGGTCCCGATTCTTCCGTTCTACGGGATTCGCTTCTGGGTGATACAAAGGCACCAGGTTCTGCTTTACACCTAGGACAAACAGAGCCTTCTGCATAACATCAGCCACAAACTGGACACCGTTATCGGAGATCATCCGCCTAGGAAGTCCATACCTCATAAAGATTTCACCAACAAGAGTTTTCGCACAGATTTCGGCTGTGGCCTCGGTTATAGCAAACAGTTCGACCCACTTACTAGCAGTGTCCTCCACTATCAAAATCCACCTTTCACCCTGAGGTCCTTTGGGTAACGGCCCAAAAAGATCGACGGCAATGACCTCGAATCGTTGAGCCGGTACCGGAGTCTGGAGTAAGCCAGGCGGTTTCAAGTTGGAAGACTTATACCGCTGACACTCAGTGCAGGTCTTCAGGTAATCGGTGATATAGCGTCTCATACCAGGGAAATAGAACTGCTGGGATATACGATGCAAAGTCCGTTGAATACCTCCATGAGCAGCGGTTGGCGAGTCATGACACTCAAACATAACTTTGCCTCGCAAACTCTCAGGTACTACCAACTGAGGCTCCTCAGTATCGGTGTCGTCCACGTACCGGTACAAAACACCTTGGTTTACCAGGTACCCCCTCTCCGACCACCGATGAACTGACAGCTCATCAGAACTTTCCAGGTCCTTAAGTATTTTGGCTACTTCTGGATCAGCCAGCTGGGCTTCACGGGTTGAAGTAGCGTCCCAACGTGGAACATCCACAGACACGGGGCAGACACCACATTCCGTCAAAGTGCTGTCGATGACTGGACGGCTGAGTGTGTCGGCTAGCACATTAGCCTTCCCAGGAGTGTATTCCATTTGTAGACCAAAGGATTGTAGCTTTAAAGCCCAACGAACAAGTCTACCACTAGGCGATTTGACAGAAAACAGCCACTTCAGGGGTTGATGATCACTTCTGACCACTACCTGGTGACCATCAACATACCCACGGAATCTTTCCACGGCCCAAACAACTGCTAGCGCCTCCCGCTCCGTAGTGGTATAATTTTTCTCGGCTGATGTGAGGAGACGGCTCGCGTACTCAATTGGGTGTTCATCCTGTGGTGACACCCCTGGAGTAAAGCTGCACCTAGGGCAAAATCGCTGGCGTCCGTCCTAAGGATGAATGGTTTCGAGTAATCCGGCTGAACAAGAATGGGTGGTGAAGTCAGAAGGGACTTAAGATGTACAAAGGCTTTGGCCTGATCATCTCCCCATTGCCAGATCTGTGACTTTTTGGTAAGGCGCGTAAGCGGTTCAGCTACCTTTGCAAACTCTGGAATGAACTTTCTAAACCAAGAGCAAGTTTGCAGGAAGGTACGAAGTTGCTGGAGATTAGTCGGTTCTTTCATCTCTCGGACAGCACGCACCTTATCTTCGTCTGGAGATATACCGTCGTTAGATATTACGTGACCTAGGTATTTGAGCCGGTCCCTGGCGAACACGCACTTTTCGCGGTTGGCTCTTAACTTGAACATCCGAAGACGCTCAAATACCGCCCGTAAATCAGACAAATGGGACTCAAAGTCCTCTGAAATTACTAATAGGTCATCAAGATAACCTAGAATATGCCTACCACCAAGTGAAGGTCCTGACCGGAAGCGATCTATGAGTCGCTGGAATGTTGCCGGAGACCCCTTCAGGCCGAACGGCATACGCGTGAATCGGTAGGTTCCAAAAGGTGTTACGAAGGCTGTTTTATCCCTATCCGCAGTACTGACCTGCCAGTACCCACTACGAAGGTCGAGGGAGCTCATTACACATCCCTTCTTGGTCGACTCTAACAGCTCGTCGATACGCGGCATGGGGTATGCATCTGTCTTGGTAACCGCATTTAGCTTGCGATAGTCTACACAAAACCTATAGGTGCTATTAGACTTTGGTACCAGGACGCATGGCGCGGCCCAGGCGGATTCACACTCCTTAATCACACCATCAGCCAGCATCTTGTCTATCTCGGCGCGCATGATTTCCTCCTTCGCAGGCGTGACCCGATACGGGGGCACAGCAATCGGCGGGTGGTCACCGGTATCTATATGGTGTTCGGCGAATGGTGTCGGTTCTCCGACAATATCAAAAACGTCAGAATACTCACCTAATAGATTCGCCAGTCTAGACCTCTCCGACTCCGATAGCGCGGTGGCCTCGTCCTCCCGCAACACGTTCAATGCGGCGGCGCACTCAACAGGTTCGCGACGAGTTTCCCATGACAAGGTGTGAAATGTCCGGGGCTGATCAACTGTACGCCAATTCCATTTATCAAAATCAATAATCATTCTAGCCTTTGTTATGAAGTCGATACCTAACAAAGTATCGTTATTAACGGCATTCGGTAAAATAATGAACTCAATAGGTATACTTAATGAAGCAAGTTGAACATTGACCTCCGTGAGTAATACCTCACTATTCCTAATAGTACTGTCCGCAAGCTTTACCGACATCAGTTCGGTACGAAAGTTTAAACCGATACGTTTCATTAACGCATAAAGTGAACAACTCGCAACACTACGACGCGCGGCGGTATCCAACAACGCGGTACCCGAGTATCCCCCTATACTCACTCGTACGATAGGTCGACCTTGCTCCTTACAATCGGATTTCGAACTCGAGATGCAATTATTAACAAAGATGGACGAAAATACATTTTGAACTTTAATGTTATCATTAGAAAGTCTACTTTGTAAACATTTGGGGCAATTTACTCTAATATGACCTTTCTCGCCACAATTATAACAAACAATACCTGAGTTAGAAGAATGAGATCTTTTACTTAACTTATCACAGGAGTCACGGACGTGTCCTCGCGTTTTGCAGTAAACACAGAATAGCTTTCTCTCACCATCACTATTTTTGTTCACACACTGATCACTACGCGGCACAGGCACGCGGTCACGTGAAGACTGCGAAGCGGAGTCGGGGGCGCGCAGTTGCGGCGCCGTCGAACTCGAACCCGAAGTACTATGTTGAAGTCCCTGGCCATGCCTGCGGCTAGGTCTCGCGGGCACACTCTGCGGCGACGCCAGCGGTTGTGGCGGCGCGAGCGGCGGCAGCGCAGCGTTCTCCGTCAGCGACTCCTCTATAGCTCGAGATCTTTCAATGAGAGATTCGATGTCATTCACAGTATCTCTCGACAGTCGTTTCCTGATTCTCTTATGTAGAAGCCCGTAAATCATATCTAAACTCGCTTCCTCTGGTAACTCATAGGGTAGTTTCGCCAACAAAGCCCTTATCTTTACGACGAAAATATCGGCACGTTCCGATCCTTGCTCGGCGGCAAAAACGTCTCGGTACAACTTATATACAGGTCGTGGAACTCCATACATCGAGCGCAGGCGTTTCACAGCATCCGACCACGAGTGTACTTCATTTCGAATTCCACGCCACCACACTGCTGCATCTCCTTGAAGTAACATAGGAAGGCCGCGAAGTGCCATCTCATAACTAACTGATGCACAATCCTTATACATTTCCACCGCGTCAATGAATGCTTCCACTGCTTCCGGGTGTTGAGACGAACCGTCGAACCGTGCAGTGCATTTTACGAATGTCCCTGGGATAGATGACGACCGTGGTGACGTGACAGTGGCCGCACCGGCAGCGCTAGGCTCGACATTCGGCGGCGCCCCTAAGTGCGATGACAGAAAAGACTGGACGAGCTTCTGGTTTGCCTCGGCTTGTGCCGCAGAGAAGGCAGCCAGAAGCGACGGCAGCTGGTTCTCGGACATAAGCACAGGTGCTGCAGGTGTCGGGTTTACAGGTGCCACAGGTGTCGGATTCACCGGTTCCTCATCCGAACTGGTGTCATTATTACGTGGTTTTCGCGGCGGCATTATGACTGAGTCCTTGTAGTTCGCGTCTCAATATCAAACGATAAACTCGTAGGTACACTAGGCACACTCTCGCGTACGTACTTGTGCACTAGAAACTTCGAGAGCCACGGTAGGTTCCTTCGTGGCCCGCAGTTGGGAGCCAATATAACGTTCACTGGTCACGCATGATAAATGAAACGTTACAAATGATACGAATGCACAGTTTATTCACTTATATAGGAACATATAGGCAACTATTGACACGTAAGTACATAAACAACGACTCGCGAAACGCAGCGCGAGCGCGGGAACAATCAATCATTAACATAGGTATAGCTCGGAGCTAGTCGGGCCGCCTACTGCTTATAGCGGCGGTCAAGGTTCGGACGAGTGGCGTGATCCCGTGGCGGGGTAATCGTACGAGAGGGGATAGTGAGACATCGGGTGACATAGGTAAGTATCGGCGCGCTACAGGATAAATTTAAAAATAATTTTGATATACGTAAAATTTTTGTGTCAATAGAAGAAAGAAAAACTTTTATTTTTTACGGAGCCATTTCTAATTTAGAAAGATATTTTTTTTATATTTTAAGGATTTCAATTTATTTTGTAATGGCTCATTACAACATTAAGTTGAAATCCTTATCATTAACTCATATTATGTGCAATTTATAATTTATAACGGATAGGTCTTAAGATGAACATGGACAAAACAAAGATTATGTTTAATGTCCATGTCACACCTATGCCGGTAGTTGTTGGGAGAACTAAGCTCGAAGTTGTTGACGAGTATGTTTACCTGTGACAAATAGTCTGACTAGGTAAGTCCAACTTTGACCGAGAGGTCAATCGACGGATTCAACTCGGCTGGGCAGCGTTCGGGAAGCTACGACACATCTTCTCGTCAGACATACCTCAAAACCTTAAAACGAAATTGTACAACCAGTGCGTGTTGCCAGTGATGACTTACGGAACTGAGACGTGGTCCTTCACAGCTGGCCGTATGAGGAAGCTCAAGGTCGCTCAGCGAGCTATGGAGAGGGTTATGCTCGGAGCTTCTCTGCGTGATAAACTTAGAAATGAGGATATCCGCAGTAGAACTAGAGTAACCGACATAGCCCAACGGATTAGTAAGCTGAAGTGGCAGTGGGCCGGCCATATAGCTCGAAGAACCGACAACAGATGGGGAAGAAAGGTTTTCGAGTAGCAGCCTCGTACCGGTAGGCGAAGTGTAGGGCGACCCCCCATAAGATGGAGTGACGACCTGGTAAGGCATGCAGGAAGTCGATGGATGCAGGTGGCTCAGGACCGTGCTTTGTGGTATTCCTTTGGGGAGGCCTATGTTCAGCAGTGGACTTATGAAAGGCTGTAATGATGATGATGATGATGATGATGTGCAATTTTATCTTCGTTCATTCATTCATTCATTACACCCCTCCACAAGTCACTGCTGAATATCCTCTCCCTAGGAATGCCAGAAAGGAAAGAATGAATAGTCTTTTGTTATGCAGAGTCAATGGGGTTTACCATCTATCATTAACACCAGGTGGGATTGTGGTCAAGCACGGGCTATTAATAAATAAAAAAGCCACAAGTCACGGTTCTGAGCTCCTGTATATCTTACCAGGTTGTCACCACATCTAGTGGAGGGCCTAATCTAAAATGGATGGCTTAATCTTACATGTTGAAAAGAAATGAGACTGATGTATTGATGAGTGATTTGATGTATTCATGAACACAGACTAAGGCGTTTTTCGCAAAAGGATCTCTCGTTCTCTACACTCACCAAACGAAACACAGCAGCATTAAGCGGCTATTTTACGCTGGTATTCTGTGAGAGCGTGTTCCTTCCCCGGTCAAGCCGACTCATTTGTACTACAACTATACAATTAATATAGCTGCAGCGCGTCTCTGCCACGTAATACATAACATACTGATGCTAGTTCTACTTATTACTCGACTACAAAGTGACGGTTATTTCTTCATAGGGAAATGTATATGATTTTTCAGCAAAGTCCCAGAAAATATGCAGAATCTGTAAAGACAAAAAATATATTAACCAAAATTAGCTTAATAAGAATTATTGTAGCTAAAGAGTACATCACTACAGTCTTTCACAAGTCCACTTCTGAACATAGGCCTCCCCCAAGGAATTAAAGAGTACATTATTGATAATATCTCCTGCGAAGGAGGTAATCGCTACCATGCTGTTTCTTAATGTTTTCTTACTTAACTGTATAGAATGTTATATGGTAAGTTAATGTTTTAAAAAATTCCGTTGGATTTCTTGCTTATTCGTCACAGGACAGATATATATTTTTTTCATAACCAGTGGTAAAGCTGAAATGATTTGCAATAAGTAGTATTGTAATCTATATGAAATATAATAATTCAATTCTATTTAATCTAATAGGATACTATAGGATAGAAAAGAAAATGGAATGGGATAGAATAATTTATTGTTCAATATAGGTTACATGTAATTCTTATTTCTAGTTTCTAGTTAACAAGAGATCTGCAAGCAGATGTACAACAACAACAGTGGTAGAGCCACGCGGCAGCTTTTGCAGTTGCACGGATGGGCCGGCTCGAACCGGGGTGGTACCACGACCTCACAGAATACCAGCGTGAAGTAGAGGTTTACCTCTGCGATTCGCTTGGTAAGTGCAGGTGGCCGGAGGCCCTTTTTACTGGAAACGAGGCATTCCATCTTAGTCCTCACGGGTGACAATGCATCTGCATTTTTATTTTTAATAGAGGATAGATGTAGATGTCTATGAGCCGCAGCAACCACTTACCATCAGGTGGACTGTGTGCTCGTTTGTCACCCTTTTCCTATAAAAAAAAAAAAAAAGTAAGAAGTGTGTCAGCCCATAAACCTACACTGCTGGACGTGGGTCTTTTTCGTTATAGGGAGAATATTTTATATGCGGAACTATGATGCAGTATCTTATATTATTTTTTGCAATCCCGTTTGCCTCTAATAATTTCGAGAACTTTTACAATATAGCCGTTTACGGGGACGAAAAATTAATCGTATTCAAATTTCTAGGAAAATCCGTTTTTTCAAAAACTTAATATAGCTGGATCAAGCTATGTAGGTCACATTTCTAGTGAATTCGTTTTCTCAATGGCCTAAAATGGATGGAGCGTAGGTATACTACGCCGAAGTGCGAGCGTTCGATTTATTATTTTTTATTAATTTTCTTTAGTATTTAAGCCCACACGGCTGCAAGGTTTGCAGCAGCAAACCTTGCAGCCGTGTGTGGGCTTGATTTTCTGTCTAGCAGACAGAAAATCATTGTTTCATCGATATACAATCAAACCTTTTTAATGTATTTTTTTTAATTATTAATAAATGGAATATTCATTAATTTATTCATATTAGACTATCAAAAGTCCACTGCTTAACATAGGCCTCCTTTGAAGATGCTTTGATTGTCCATATCCTAATTTGTTTCCTCCCGTCGCCTCTTACGATCTACGACCTTCTCTTACGACCCACGGGCGATATGGGGTAGTGGACATCGCTAATATACGCTCAAAAAATACATAGTACTGCCTGTTTAACAATTAGTAGACTGCTCGGACGTGGGTTTTCATCTCGCGCGGAACAATAGTTTAATAGTTTGGATGGCGATGGCGATTACGTATATAATTGTTTCGGGTCTGAATGTTGTCCATAAGCAATTTATGTAAAATGTTTCCCCCAAAGAAGATGAAATTCCAGTGTTACGGATATCAAAGACGAGGAAATAATATTTAGAAAGTTCGAAAGGATATTAACAGGCAAAACCGACCAGGCAAACAGTCAACCGCACTTCTCCAGCACTTAATAATTTGGCGCAAGTTCACAGGTGTATTCTCAGATATAACGTTTTGTTCATACTGCCGCGGTGTTCAGTATCGTTTCGTCCATCCGTTATTATAAGTGGGGAATAGAAGTGAATAGGTCACTTTGCATGCTGCAAAGTGAGAGAAGTGTGCGAGCGTCCGTTTTAAAAATATTGTAAAGGGCTAGATTTTTACTGTGGTTTTTTTTTAATTTAACACCTCACTAGGTGTATAAATACAGTCTTACTGTTATGTAATTCATTTTTAATTTGGCAATTAAATTCCATCAAACAAATCACAAATATAATTTAATTTCACATTATAAGATAAATAAATTGAATCCTGGCACTCATTATTCGATCAATTCATTCTGTATTAATGATAAATGCGAACAATTGAAAAGGTTGTTGCATTATAATTAAATTGAAAAGAGATTTTACTTCCTCGCATTTTATTAAAATTTAATTCGTTTTTAATTGTGTATATTTATATGGAAATCAATTTAAAACCAATCTACTACCCTCATATTCTCCGTGGTGGGTGTCGTTAGAGGCGACTGAGGGTAACTAAACCAGAAGATGGGCAGCATCGTCTTCCTGATAACATTAAAAAAACAGCTGTTGTTTAGTCGCCTTCCAAGCGTGGCAATTAAGGCTAACTCCTCATTTTTAGACAATTTATGGAGAGGAAGTCCAGCTGAGGACTTTTATGGTCTGTAATGGATGGATTGGTAAATACTAAAACTTTATGTCGATAACCTTTCAGAAATATGTAAGGCAGGTGCACACTGAGGCCTGTATCCAGGAGTGGTACGTATATAAGCTGTTCATTAACTTTAATTTTATAACAAAATAAAATAACGACTTTTATTCTCCACATTTCGTCTTGTGTTACACACACATGTAATGTATGTAAGAAGCTAGATTGGATATGGTAAAATCTGCTGTATGACCATCGTAGAATCATTATCTATTTACACTAGGTGTAGAATGGACAGCATTTCGTTGAAAATGCGAAACTCATACTGCAATCGATGGTACACCTGTCATCAGTGTCGATTATGACAAATTATTTCTACTCCTAATGCTATTCAAATAATACTACAATCAAAATTTATAATACCAATATTTAATTAAAATTTTATTGTACAATAGACAAGTTTTTAGACGATACATTAATACAATATTATTAATCTTATGTGAAAGCATAAGGATGATTAATTTTTTTAATTATGAAAAAATCATAATATTTACCTACTTAATTTGTAAAAATATTTGTATGGTTGCGACAAAACATAGCGTACTATAAATGTATGACCACCTAATGTATACTTGTGTTCTGAAAATCCCGCGTAAAATAACATATAGCTGACGCAATGATTTCAAAGGAAGCATAACGTATATGGAAACATTTTACTTATACCTTCTTCATACAAGCAAAAGTAGCACCATCTGTCATAACACATACGAACTACATGAGTGTTGCGTTGCTTTGATCGACGAGGTGTCCAGGGATGAACTGGTGCTTATTATTTATACTGTACTATGCCACCATAGTACGCGTAAACACCATAATTTTAGTCGAAATTTTTGGCTCTCTTAGTCAAAAAATATACATGCTATGAGTTATTCCACCATTTGTGACAATGTGTCTGTTGGTCTTTGATGAAGTTGCTTTTAGTTGTCCATGGGTTGGAGTAGCCACTTACCAGAGGTAAACATTATTAACTTATTTGTTAATTTCTTATTATAAATAAACAAGTTACTAGCAATTATAATAATGTCCGCCAGACCGAATTTTGGTCACCGCGGCCTGTCTTTTCGGAGATTAGCCATTTGCGCAGGGCAGTGAAACATCGGAAATTTTATGACTCCTGGATGCTAACGAGAATTACATGACAGAAGAATCTAATTTCGAGCCTGGTTAAAACTGATTTCGGCGAGACGCAGGATATGAGCCTGGCAAATCGTGATCAGTAACTGCATTTACGACCAATACATCGTCGGTTTAGACTACTCTTAATTTGGGCCCATGTTTAATACATCGATAATTTGTTGATATATTTTCGTTTCAAATACTGATTCTAAGTTTGGAATAAAACTACTTTTACAAATTCTATCGCGTTTAATTAACTTGTTTTTTGTTGATTCCCACGTTTCGGGTACTTTACAGCACCCATAGTCATGAGGGACTGAGATAGAGTATTGTCAAAAGATATCGTTAAAAATTTAAAAACTATTGATGTTAAGAAAACGGCAGAATAGTATAGGCTATCTAACATCAAGCTATATCACTCCGCTAGCCTTAAATATGGATATTGTTAGGCAAGTCAGAAGGAAAGCACTCCCGAAATGAATTATCCGCGAACGCTGGTGTTATCGTCAGGGATACGTAAATACAATGTTCTAGAAATATATAAACTCTTTACTCCATCTAAAAAAACGTCCGCGATACCAATGTCTATTTCTTATACATAAGCCATAATTAGGTATTTTATGACAAAAAAATATTGAAAATTAATAAAGTGAATTATGAGCGTCATTATTAGGCATGGGCTATTTATCCTTATGAACGAAAGTTACTTCATCATTAAGACAAATTTTATGAAGATTAACTTTGTTCTTTATACTATGTCATTTGGACGCATAGTTTAAGAGATAATGTAAAATTAAAATAAGCAATACTTGGCTGGGCGCGCGAACGACACATACACCTTAGCCGCCTGGTGAGAACTGCGAGAACTGCTCAACCGGGAGGGGGAGGGAAAGTGGATAAACTTAACTTCCCTCTAGATCATACATAATATGGCCGACAGATAAAAGTACTCCCATTAGTTATGCCAATTTTTCCATCCATTGCTATCAAATAAAATATTTAATGGCAATTATAAAATGCCTGAACTAGGTCATGTCGCGCACCTCCAACACGTGATAACGCGGGTGAAACCGCGGGGCACAGCTAGTTTAATATAAGCGTCGAATCTAGTGTGTTTCCTGATTTAATGAAACATATTAAAGTCATACCTATTTTTAAGTCTGGTAGTACATAGACCCCACAAATATTAGAACAATTTCTGTACTATCAACATTTAGTAAACTTTTGAAAAAATATTTTCGATCAGATGTTAAGTTTCTTAATATTAATAAATTGCTACATAAAAATCTATTCAGTTTTATAAGGGATGGCTCGACAACTGACGCTGGAGTTGAGCTTATTAAACATAATATTTGTGCATGGGAGAATCAGAAGATGCTTTGGGTATATTTTGTGACCTTTTATAAGGCCTTCGATTGTGTTCACCATGAGACATTAATCAGGAAGCTACAGTATATAAGTAAGTAGCTATCGTGTCAAGAACACAGCGTTTAAACTTATTATTTCATATTTAAGTAAAAGAGAGCAGAATCAATGGTAATAATGGATTATCAATGGTAAAAGTTCTTCCGGGTCACCTGTACTAATGGGGTGTCCCTCAGGGCTGGATTCTCATATACCCATTCCTGTTTCTGATGTATATTAATGACTTACCTCGCCTTGCAGGGGATAGTCATGAAATAGTATTATTTGCTGATGATACTTCCTTGATTTTTAAACTTAAACGTCAATCATTTAAATATGACGAAGAGAATAATGCTATATCTAAATTAGTGCATTGGTTTAACGTTAATAATCTGCATTTGAACGGAAATAAAACTAATTTGTTAAATTTACAACAACGAATGTTAAAAATCTGAATACCAATGTGTTTTTAAATTGGGGAAGAATTGAGCCCTGTTGTACCCACAGTTTTTCTTGGTATCACTTTCAACGCAAAGCTTCAGTAGGGCCCCCATATATCCAAATTAGCAAGCAGATTAAGTTCTGCAGCCCTATGCTGTAAAAAAGATTAGAAGTCTCACCAGTGGCGAGACAGTCAGTTATTTCCATAGCATAATGTCGTATGGGATTTTGCTATGGGGAAATGCGGCTGATTCAGAAACTATTTTTGTTTACAGAAGAGGGCCATTAGAGCTATTTACAATCTAAAACCGTGAGAGTATCTCAGAGATCAATTTAAATAAATAAATATATTAAATTTGGGTTCTCAGTATATTACGAAAATTTAATTAATGTTTACAAAAAAAAGTAGTTTTAGTAAAAAAAGTGATATACATTCTGTAAACACTATGAACAAACACAAGCTAGTGATGCAAGTTTCTCGACTCCACAGAGTCAGTAATTCATTCTTGGGACAATGTTTATGCTATTATAACAAGGTCCCGGAAAGTGTACAGGTTCTCTCTATTACCAAGTTTAAATGGTTTTATTAAGCTGAAATTGTATAAAAAGGGTTATTATTGTATAAATGAATACATGGTTGATAATAACCTCTGGAATGAGGTGGTCGCTTTCAAGCAATTTCTAAAATAAAGGACAATGTCCAAAATCGCCCTGTGTAATTAAAACATCGGACATACACGATAAAAAATTGTGTATTTTATTAAATTAGTTGGCAAATATTTTTATAACACGGACTAGCTGCGTGCAAAAATTAAGATTTAAAAGTATTCTACTCGACTAATACATTAATCGCCGCCATCTTCGCAAAACATCATGTGATGTCAAAAGATGATTAGGGATGCGCAATTGATTGTAATCGATTTTTGATTTTTAGTTGCATACTTTTTATCTGAATTACATTTTGAATTTATTTCTAATAAAATTTCAAAAATAAACTACAATAAAAACATTAAATTACAATTTCTTTATATTTTTTTATATTTATTCCATAAAATTATAATTTAAAAAACCTACTATACCTAATAAATGAGGTCATACTCGATTTTGAATAGATAGTTAGAATAATGCTGAAGAAAATATTCGTAAATATCGTTATTCATGATTATTCATATTTGATATCATATTTTCCTAATGATCGTTTAGAAAGGAGTGTATTTTACGTCTTACTAAACGATAATTTACGAGTTTACGACACTTAATATAAAAAAAAAACAATTATCGTCACTGTATTATTTATAAATGTGTTCTTTAAAAAGAGCAATTTCGCAAACTAGATACAGATGTTATTATTATATTGTTACAAGTATGGAAGAAGTAAAGACGTACGTGTTATTATAAGTATAGTAGGATATTGACATACTTGGTAATATTATCGTATGACAAAAAGATGATGTATGTAATACTGTTTGTAACGTATGGCTATAATAAATGTTAGGATATATTCATAAATCGTATTGTATTAGGCGCTCCTATTTTTTATGTCACTAAATGGTCACTAGTCACTTGTTAGTCTCGCATGAAGAAAAAATACGATCTTAAAATCGATTCAAATCAAACATACTAGAATCGATTCTTGATTAAATCAAGCATTAACAGATCTATTTCGATCAATCGCGACATTTTTCTACATGCCTAATATAGGCACAGAACATTATTGACGATAATTTACCGTAAATACAAGTAATTGTATAGAAACATCATTAAATTAATAAACATAACATTACGCTTGTATTTCCCAGAAGGAGTAGGTAGAGGTGTGTAGTACTGTTATACGTCCCATGCAATAGGGGATGCGCGTATTGCCAAACACTGGGCACAAATCCAGACTCCGTGCTTCTAAGAGGAATTTCAAGTTATAAAAACCCAATAATAGTTTGTCCTACCCTGGGATCGAATCCAGAACAGAACAGTGTTTCTGTCTGTCCCAAGAAACAGATGTTCCAACTATGCAAAAGTATTTCTTGAATTGTTTGAAATATAGCTAGACCTTGATTAAATCCGATTCGAGAGGTTTTTCATTTAATCGATGGAGTGTTCGAAGTCGATTTGAGGACATCGGACAAAAATTTTTCAGATCTATATATAAATATTTAAAACTAAATATAGAAAATCGATTTTTTTACTACAAAAAATCGATTAAACGATTTCAAATCGCATGCCTACTTTGTACTGTTACTGTCATCTCTCACTCTGTCAAAATTACATTGGTTGAAGTCGATTGCTCTTTGTAATTGTATCTGTGTTTTGGTTACTTTTGGGACTATACCTTGAAAATTATGACTTGGCTATTTTAACAGACTCTGATTGCTTTCAAGAACGACTTACCTTGTTGTGATTTTCGGAACTGTGTGTCGCTCAAACGATAACCTAGCTGATTACGCCTAAATTTGGTCATGTTTAACGTCACCCAATCACATTCGACTTTGCCAATCGCCCGATCGTACCAGGTGTCACGCGTGTGTCGGGGAGGGGCAGCGGAAGGGAGCTTCCCAGCGTCTTGGCGGTCGGGCGAGACAGTAGGTGAGAGTGACTTGCTAGCAGTGACCAGGTTAAGTCGGGTTTTTAGGCTAGCGCTGCAGAAGTTTGCGCGAGACCGGGTTTTGTTTGATTAGGGTCTAGAATCTGAATTTGGGCACGTGTTTCTTCGTCACGTAGATATTTGAATTGTGCGATAGTTAACTCGTGCGAGAGTTCGGAATAGTGTAAGCGCGTGGAGAAGATATACGATCTAGGATTCTAGTTGCGCATTCCTTGTTTGTGAGCTTCTCCCGGTTAATTGTCAGGATATCGTTATAATTTGTGATAAATGAATCCGGGACATTGAATATTGAACTTTGAACTACTGTCCGTTGCCGTGTCGGGAATCACGTGGTCGATTCTGCGATGAGTGTGGAATTAGGCGAAGTGAAGTTAATCAAACGTACAATGAAGCTAAGAGACTGAATCAGTGACAGAGAAGAGAGAAGTGGTCCGGCGCTGGAGCTGTATGGAGCGATGCAGCATTTTGGAACAGCCTGGTACTCGGCCGCTGCTGGTCGCCTATGCTTGCCAAGGCCCTACACATTCACACATCACTGTACACACCTCTCTATCTACCATCACACACACTCACGGCCTGCCTAAGCCTTGGAGCGAAGTCGGCTCCTGATACAGGTAAGTACTTTTGCTTTCTAATTTGCTTTCATATAGGTTATAGTAATTAGAGACATTCCACGCAGCCATATCGGGGCCCGACCTGCGTCTGTTCGTTAATTCTTCTGCTAAATGGGCCCCGGAGGATTTTACCTTTGTAGGAACGGCCGTAGGCCGTAACACTAGCAATTCATAAACGGACTTACGCATATGCAATAGAAAGTGTATTTTGTGTAAATTGCGACTCTGTTGGTTGTTCAATGTTGTTGAAAGATGAACAGAGAAGAAATCGTGCAATATTGCTGTAATTGCATCGTTGTACGCAGAACCATCGGTTGCTAAGCCCATGTTATGGCCATTATTTGGTTCCTGAGCTTTACGAGACATCAAATTAATATCGACATCCCTGCACAATTTTTAAGACAATATTTTAATATCTAATTTAGAAAATGAACATTAAACATGAAATTAATTGGTGTTTTATTTCTAATTGAAACATAATAAGTTAATGTAGGTGTAAAACTTATACTAACAATTAGCTGCTTGGCTGGTTTCATAGTCACACGTTTGAACAACGCCGTCCTGACGCACAATACTAACAATTAGGTACTGAGTTGGTAAGGCTGGTTTCATAGTCACACGTTTGAACAACGCCGTCCAGACGCACACGCTCGCCAATGTACTAGATAGTAGTTGATAATATTCACGCTGTTCAAGCGAGCGCTGTTGAAACTTGGTTGAAACCGTAGTCGATACGTTCGCTGTACGACGGCATGTCTAGCGGTGACTAAAACCAGCCTAAGTCCTTATACATTTAGGTACTAGGTATCTTACCGTACAGTATATGCTTATGACAACATCTAAATGCCAACAGCTAATATATATATATATATATATATATATATTAGTTATTAATTAGTTATTAATATATATATTATATTTAGATACATTTTTAATTTTATGTTAATTCATTAACATTATCTCTCATTTCAAAATCAATGCTAAGAAAGCAGGTTTGTTAACTAGATTCTATGCATTTTTACGTTGCACTTACATACACTTAGGCTTTAGAACAAAAACTGCATACCTAATTATCTAGATAGGCACTAAAAATAGCTAAATGTTTTAGGACATCGTTTTTCACTTTGTTAAAATCACTCGGAGCTATGAAATACCGTAATGTTCGTGGTTCGATTAAAACCTCAAAATCTAATACTTTTTTTGAAATATATATTAATAGATGTAGCTAGTCCGCTATAAAAATAAGATCATATAGGAATTTACTAATGATCGACAATAAAACACATAATTTTCCGATGGTCTTCGTTACAGGGCGAACAATGTATGTGCGCAGAGCAATGTCATTTTGTATATAGTTTGTAATCATTTATATTGTAAAATTTATTTTTAAAAAAAAGTCCCGCTGGGTTTCTTGCTGGTTCTTCCCAGGACAGAGGGGTTTTTTGTCGAACCAGTGGTAAAGTAAAAAATGACTTTCAATAAGAATTACACGTGTAATGTATATTAAATAAAAAAATATTCTATTCTATTCTATTCTATGATTGACGTCCTGATGTCGAGTTAACCCGGAGTACTTTCAGCTTTTTTAATTACTTCTTTTGGTCCGATCTACGCAGAATGAACGTACTGTGCCCTGAATTCTGTAAAGTACCTCAAAACTTAACAGGGAATCAATAAAAAACAAGTTAATTAAACGAATCCGTAAAAGCAGCTTTATTCAATGTGTAGTGTTCGCGTAAATATAAGAAATCATTATGATTCCAAGTTCTTAAAAGTGTCTTTCAACATCATCATCATCATCACTGGTACCACTGATCACAATTCCTTTACTGAAAATAGGAACTTCTGTCTTTTTTATTTTCAAGTACCGAGCCGCCTATTTAGGATTTATGAATGATAATCAAGGACTATTTATATTATTTTTTTTTATTCCAAAAACATTCTTTAAGTTTTTGGAATAAAGATTAGCATAGATCGCTTCTGACATTTCTCTCTATATCTATCAGCAGAGCGGGACAGTATTTCATGCCAGCACAACGCCTGCAACTTTACAAGGCGCAGGTTCGGCCTCACATGGAATACTGTTCCCATCTCTGGGCTGGGCCTCCCCAGTGCCAGCTCTTTACACTTGACCGCATCTAGCGCAGAGCGGCTCGAATCGGCGACGACCGAGTCCTTTCCGATCGGCTCGACTCATTGGCACTGCGTAGGGATGTTGAATAACTTTGCATTTTCTATTGAATTTACCACGGGGAGTGCTCTGAAGAATTGTTTGGATTAATTCCAGCCGCCAAATTTCACGAACGCACATTAAGTCAAAGTTCACGATACCATCCTCACCATCTGGATGATTGACGGTTCACCACTGTGCGATTTAGAAGATGTTTTCTTCCTTAAAACAACTTCCATGTGAAATCGATTACCATCAGCGATTTTTCCGGACCGATACTATTAGGGACCTTCGAGAAAAGAGCCTACTCCTTTTAAAAAGGCCGGCAACGCATCTGCGATTCCCCCGGTGTTGCAGTTTTTCATGGGCGGCGGTAGTCATTTACCATCAGGTGAGCCGCATGCTCTCTCCTATAAAATAAATCGTAACAATGTTTCATCCCAATCGGTTCAGTCATTCCAAAGATTAGTCCAGACATACGGAGACAGACAGACATAATAAAACAAAGGTTATTTATGTCTTAAATCAGAAACAGAAACATAAACGTTTTTATTCAATATAGATTATAAATAATACTTATTGAAAGTCACTCTTTTGTATGATTACCACTGGTTCGGAAAAAAACCTCTGTCCTGGGAAAAACCAGCAAGGAACCCAGCGGGACTTTTTTTAAAATAACAGCTTACAATCATGTATGTTACACAAATTAACAACAGAACAAATTATAAATAGCTTCGTAGCGATTACCTCATTTCCAGGGGTTATTATCATCCATAAATTCCTTAATATTATAATAACCCTTTTTATACAAACTTAGTTTAATAAAGTTTTTGAACTTTGAGCAGGATAAATTTTGTATATTTCTGGAATTGTGTTGTAAAAGCGTATACTCGATGGAGTCGAGTAACTGGTACTACTAGCTTGTGTCTGTTCCTAGTATTTACAGAATAAATATCACTTATTTTTGTAAAACTACTTTTATTTTTGTACATACATACATACATACATAAACACTCACGCCTGTTACCCAGAGGGGTAGGCAGAGACTATGGACTTCCATTTGGCACGATCCTGACAGACCTCTCTCGCTTCCTCCACATCCATATACCTACGCATACACGCTCGTCGGTTAAAGGTACCCTTGATTTGGCCCATTTTAAATATATCGACTATTTGGTCGATAAACTTTCGCCTAGGGCGACCCTTCCCGACTCTGCCATTCACCTCTGCAACATAAATTTGCTTTGTCACTCTTTCCTCATTCATTCTTTCTACATGACCAAACCACCGAAGCATTCCTTTTTTAATCCTGGTCACAACGTCATCTTGCAAACCACACTTTTCTCTTGTCACACTATTTCTCACCCTGTCATCTCGATTCAGCCCTAGCATACTCCTTAAGGACCGCATTTCTACAGCATTTATTCTACTCTCATGCTTCTTCTGCCAGACCCAACTTTCACTACCATACATTAAAGTAGGCACTAACACAGCATTGTGAATTGCCATACGTGCCTTTTTGGACACATTCTGACTTTTCACAATAGAGTGTAGAGCCCCATTCACTCTATTTCCTGCTTTCACTCGTCGTTCTATATCCTTATCATATCTACCATACACCTTTATGGATGCCAAACCAGTCCGAGTAGGCCCCGTTGATCCTGTCACAGGCACTAGAGTCCCTATATAGAGACTTCAATGCCTGTATCAGACCAGCGCTCAACCCAAATGAGGTCAGTGTTTGCCATAACACGGTCCTGTCCACTCTGTCATAAGCCTTTTCCAAGTCCATGAACGCACAAAAAACTTTCTGGTTTTTGGCCAAAAATTTCTCCGCAATCATGCGCATGGAAAAGACTTGATCCGTACACCCCATCCCCTTTCTAAATCCAGCTTGCACATCCCAAATTTTTCCATCAGTTTCTTCCATAACTCTTTCAATTAACACCTTAGCATACAGTTTACCCACAATGCTAAGCAAACTGATACCACGGTAGTTTTTACAGTCCTGCTGCGACCCCTTTCCCTTATATATTGGGACTATAACGGCTTTGCACCAGTCTTCCCGTACCCGATTCAGTTCCCAACATAAATTAAACAAGGTGTACAGCACAACCACTCCCTCTCCAGCCCTTAGCATTTCGAGTGATACTCTATCATATCCGGCTGCCTTACCTGTTTTCATACTTTTCATTGCTTTCACTATTTCATCTACACTTATTTCTCTACCTCTCTCCACTTCTTCCGGAATTTCTATTTCACTTACTTCAGACGACTCTTCACTCTTAAACACACTTTCAAAGTATTCCTTCCATCTCTTTAAATTCGAAACTTCATCATTCAGCATGCAGCCATTCTCGTCTCGTATAGCATTCATTCTAGGCTGTTTTGAATTTCCCCTGGCAGTTCTTACGAGCTTCCAGAACATTTTAATGTTTACCTGGAAGTTATCCGATATTCTTCTATCATTCTTATCCGTTCTTTCTTGCTTTTTCCTTTCAACAACTTCTTTTACTCTCTTATTTATACGTCTAAAGTCTGCCTTTTTTCTTTCAATCTCATCATACATACCGCCAGAATTATCAACTTTGGTTGCTAGTAAATCTTTTTTCTTCCATCCACAATTATGAAATCTATCATGCTTCTATCATCCCCTCTTTCCCATGTATACATGTGAATCCTCTTATGGCGAAAGAAAGTGTTCGCCACAAAAAGATTCTTTTCCACACAAATGGTGAGGAGGTCTTCACCATTCTCATTTATTCTTTCATCGCCAAACGCTCCTAATATCATTTCATAACCAGACCTCTTCACTCCAACTCTTCCATTAAAATCTCCTAACATAATAATACTTTCATTTTCCTTGCAACAACCTTTCGTCAACACCAGCCTTACCATGTCCCAAAACTGCTCTCGGATATAAGTGGGCTTAGACATATCTGGGGCGTACACCCCAAGCACAAACAACTTCTTTAAGCCCACTTTCATTCGTATTCACAGCAGCCTTGGGCTTACACATTCATACTCTTTCACACATTGACCCATTCTTTCTGAAAGGATGACACCGACTCCCTGGCATGCCCGCTCAGTCTCGTCTACACCAGACCAGTAAGCGGTATACATGCCATGTGCAGTGACATCTCTTCCCTTTCGTTTCGTCTCATTCACACATAACACATCTATTCTTCTATCATTCATCATTTCGCATATTTCATCCATCTTATCATTAATTGCTCCACATACATTCAGCGTAGCCAGACGGGCCTCCGCAATCCACTTTTCGCCCCTCCAGGAGACAGGACGTGACGGGTGGCGAACCTCGTCGCCGGTTTTCCTCCCGGAGATTCTTCGCACCCCTGCCCCATTAAAGGGGCGCCGAGAACTCGGGGCCATTTCTTTCAATTTTTGGCTCATGGTGCGACATAAGGGGTGGTAGATTTTACGCCGCTACCACACGGCGAGGAGCCGAGTCTGTCGTTTCGGCTTTGTCGCTCGTTTAGCACCACCCGGGGGACACGTGTAGGGTGGGCCTAGGGTTAGGTGGTCGAAGCCTACGGACGCGAGCGACTCATCCCCATTTATTCATCATTTTATTTTTGTGTACGTACATTACATTTTCATATATGTATTGATAGGCCGAAGTTAATATAATAATTTCCTTAAATTTTAGTCGCAACGACTGTTTAGGCTTTAAATCATAAATTGCTGTTATGACCCTCTTCTGTAAAACAAATATAATTTCAGTGTCAGCTGCGTGTCCCCATAGCAAAATACCATACGACATAATGCTATGGAAATTTCAAATATTCAATTAATTCAAATAACCCTCTGACCTAACTAGAAGTCAGTTATTTCAATATTACAGACAGACGCAGCAATTTTATTTATACGTATATACTCATATAATATATGTCACTAATGTCAGTACATATTGTTTTTATTTGTTAATTACATATTTACATATTGACACTTTTAAGGCTATAATAACCATAGACTTAGAATATGCTGGCGTAATAATATATAATAATAACTATTTAACATTACAGGTTCTGATAGTAAAATAACTTAATTACACCAGTTATCAAACAAGTTAGTAACTACGCTCCCTCAAATAATCTAAATTATTAAATAACCATGACATAAATATAATGGACATTTCGTTTAAGAACTTTCGAAAGTTAACGTATCTTAGCTTTTCATTTTGTATCTTTCTTGAGTTTACATGACGCTGGGGAAATATTAAATAGCAATTAAGACCATCGTTCCGCTCGTTGGAAATAGCTTGATTACGTAGCGATGGCACGGTGCGTTGGGGACTAGGAAAATGAATGATTTTTTTTTAAATAGATAAAAGGATTAAATAATGATCTAAGCATTATTCCAATACTATTAAGTACCTTACAAAAAAATTAAAGCCTATATAAATTGATATACAGTACACCGTGACCTTACGTTACTATAGGTACAGTAGACTGTAGTAAAGGTGTATGATAGAGAAGCGTCAGTAGCCTAATGGCAGCGTGCGGACTGCGAACTTGAAAGTTCGTGGATTCGAATCAGCCATTCGACTACTGTCGTGAACCACTTCTAACACAAGCATTTGCAGCTTACCAGAAGTGGTTAAAGGGAATATTAGTAAAGTTTAATAGCATTACTAGTATTTTATTTTATAAAAAATAATGAATATCCACTTCTTCATATCGTTCCGCGGATGTCGTGAGAGGCAACAGATGGAATCAAACCAGGAAATTTTCAGCAGCGTCTTCCCAATAACAACTAAAAATAAAAACCTGCGGTTGCAAACACGCCCGCCAAGCGTGGCAGCTATGGCAATTATCCCCCCTATGAGGCAAACTATGGGGGAGGCCTTGTATAGCAGTAACGGTAACGGATACAGTACAGTATTTTATAATTGGTGGACTGATAGAGAGTAGATAGTGAACGCAAATAAAATATTTGCGTTCACTGACGTCCCTTTTTATTAAGACTATTTGACCGAAAACAAGGCATTCCATCTTTTGGTGACAATACATTTTGATTCTTAATCGAGTATAAATGTAGATGTCGATGGGCAACAGTACGCAATTTTTACTATCAGGTGGATTATGTGCTCGTCTGTCACTCCTATTCTATTAAAAAGAAACTATTTTGTGGAATGTATTTAATTGTTCTTAGTTTATTGAAGTCGGCGTTTACTTCCCACCAAAAGCTTAATTTTGATTATTCTAGTAGCTATAGCTGTAATGAATCTTTACTACATAGTCTAGTAACTTTTCCAAAATTAGTTCAGTCAACAATATCATACAGAATCTAAATTGAAACCAAAATTACCGGCTCATGGAACATTAAATTACAGTCAGTTTTCAATCACGCCGCAATTCACAAGAGAAATTATAGCCCGAAGCTAACAGCGAGTGGTTGCTAGCAATGCAAATTGAAGCAAAATGATTCTTAATAAGTCTTAATAATTGATGTCCTGTAACTAGGCTTACCACCTATATAAATGCTTACTTAACGCACATTGCGTCTTTATTCTAAGACGTTTTCTATCATAATTTTAGTTGTTGCCGGTGATAAAGGTCAATGTCCTCAGTCAAGTTAGAATTAAGAATATACAACGCCTAACCTAACTGATGCAATCAAGATGCAACTTTATATATTATACGTACAGAAAGTGTTATATTGATGACTTATATCGTTTTTTTTATATAAAATTAAAGTAACACAGTTACAGTCCATCTGATGGTAAGTGACTCCAGCAGCACATGGTCACCTGCAGCCAACTTCAAATAAAGAAGGCTACGGATATGTTGTCAGTTCTGAAGGCTATGATGGAATGTCAAGTATCCTTTCTATGTATGCCTATCTTTTTAAAACCTTACAATGGAACACAGCCGTGCACGCACTGCTATTTGGTGGCAGAAATAGGTAAGAGGATGGTAGCTACCTACACAGATAGAACAAGTAAAGGAATATGAACCAGACATAATTCATATCTAACGTCTATTATTATTGTCCACCAGATCGATATTCCAGTCACGTCGGCCAGCTTTAATGGTGACTAGCCATCTGCGCAGGTCAAAGTTATAGTGCACGAGTGTGTGACATACTCATACGTGGTACAGCCATGCTGCAGCCACATTAATAGTATGGCCACCACGCTCTCACAAAATACCAGCATAAAATAGCAGCTTAATGCTGCTGTGTTTCGTATGGTGTGTGTAGAGAACCGGAGACCCTTTTTACTGGAAATGAGGCAATCCATCTTAGTCCTCACGGGTGACAACGCATCTGCATTTTAATTCGCAAACGAAGATAGACGTGGATGTCTATGGGTCACAGCAACCACTTGCCATCAGGTGGAATGTGTGCTCGTTTGTTATCCCTTATTCTATAAAAAAAAACACATGGAACGGAAATACCCAACGAACAAAGAGAGAGCAGGTGAAGGGACAAAATATTTATTAGTTTTGAGGCACGGACCGAAACACATTTTCTGAGCTCGGACTGCTACTGGGTATTGATTTACAGAAAAACCCGATAACTGATTTTTTTTTATTGAAGTAGGGTGACAAACGAGCACACAGTCCACCTGATGGTAAGTGGTTGCTGTGGCCCATAGACATCTGCATCTATCTTCGTTTGCGAATTAAAATTCAGATGCGTTGTCAGCCATGAGGACTAAGATAGAATGCCTCTTTTCCAGTAATAGGGTCTTCGGTTCTCTACACTCACCATACGAAACACCGCAGCATTAAGTTGATATTATGTGAGAGCGTGGTCCTTCTCCGGTCGAGCCGACCCATTTGTACTACAACTATACTATTAATATAGCCGCAGCATGGCTCTACCACGGAACGAAATACTTTAGACAAACCTTGATTTGAACCTGGTACCGCATCGCGCTTACGAACATAGATCGAAGAGGTTGTCAACGTCCAATGTAGTGGAAATACCACAATTGAAGTTGTTGACAAGTTTTGTTGAACTGATAAAACATTTCCGATTAGGTAAGTCAACTTTGATCAAGAGCTTCTCCGACGATTGTAATCCGGTAAGGAAATTACTGCGTGAAAAGCCGTAAATGAATGCTCAAAATTACGTCACATGATAGATTTCGTAACGAAGATATCTGCAGATTTACAAGGGAAAATAACAAAGCCTAGCAGTTAAGTAGGTTGATGTAACGATGGGTTTTAATTTAGCTGTTATACTTAGCTTGAAACGTCGGCAGCATATAGGTAATTGTATTTTATTAAATACCAGCTGTTCCCCGCAACTTCTTCCGCGTTCAATTTAGGGTTTTAATTTTTTTTACTCGGAACCCTAATTCTTTTTCTATTATAAAAGTAGCCTAAGTTACTCCTTATAACATCAGATATCTGTGAGTGAAAGTTCCGTCAAAATCAGTCCAGCCATTTTGGAGATTTGCCGGAACAGACATACAAAACAAATGTGTTTTTGTTATAAGTACCGTTTGTCACTCTTATTCTATAAAAATATACTTTCATATGTAGTTAGTAAAAAGCTCTCATTTTGACATTGCACACAGACACTTTAATTTTATTTATTTGTATAGATGTATAGATATACTATTTCCCGAACCAGTTGTAAATTAAAAATAAGAATAACTTTAGAATTGTATTATTTATAATTTATATTGAATAAAAAGAAATCTCTATTTCTATTTCTTACGTCCCCATAACGTGGTAGGTTTTATACAAACTTAGGTAATTTTACTCTCTATCCCGCTCTACTACCTTTGCCTTTCCAGTTCAGACTTTTAGGAATATTAAGTTTGTAAACTATTTAAACAACTTTATCACGAAATTTGCACAGAATATTATTTCCTATAGCCTTTTGAAAGTAGTATGTCTATGAAATAATTATTGCAGTTATTTTTGTAGAGAACAAACTGAAATACAAATGGTGCATCCTTTCAAAAATTAATATATTTACTGCGCGAAGTGGAACTTGTTAAAAATCGGATTTTTGTGTGTTGGAAGTTGGCGCGGAGGTACTGAGTTTAATGTGAGTCGGCTCCCAACGGCGTCGGAAGCAATATGCTGCGCTGAAACAAAGATTAAGTTTGAGCATAGGATAATTTCCGCATTTTGGGAAGAGTCCATATTTTATGTCCTAATTGTTTTGGACAGTGATAACGCGATAACTTTTTTATTTTTGAAGTTAATTTTGCTTTTATACATATGCATAATTTTACGGCAATTGATACTTTTATGTTTATGTCTTGAACGTATGAAGTATATATGTAAAACTTAATATTATCGTTACCGTTTTAGCCTATCCTAAGTCCATTGCTGAAAATAGGCCTCCTCCATAATAAGCATTTTAGAGTGGGGGGGGGGGGGGGGGGGGGGGTTATATGCCACAGTTGGCAAAATTGACAGGCGGATCGGTAGGTGCAGTTTTTAATTTTTTCGTTGTTATTAAGAAGACGCTGCTGGCTATCTCCTTTTTTTGTTTCTCTCTGTTGCCTCTTGCGACACCCACGTGATAACATGAGGTAGTAAATATTTATTATACCTTCACTGCACGGTGACGATGTAAGAATATTCATCTACACTGTACTATATAAACAAACCTTTATATCAGGTTTTACCTAAATATTTTGATTTCCTGTACTTATCTCTTCATGTCTTTATTCAGTTACTTAAGACCAGGGAATCAGTTAAATTTTTGCACTGAACAAGTCGTCAGTATGTATGAAGTACAATCAATATTTCACTCTAGTTTATGTAAGACGCCTCTAAGATACAGAAAACAAATCGTTCGAGGGAAACATTTTATTTTTATTGCAAAAACTATAGAAACAACAACCAGACGGCAACTTCAGTCCAACCCTGGATTTAAATCGGCTTTTTCATTATTATCCAATATAGCTATATTATTACATATATAGTAATATATGTATAGTAATAATATGCATAGTAATACATAAACACAAACGATCCCCACAGCTATCCGATAGCGATATTATAATTGTTGAAACTTCATTAACTGAAAGAGAAGTTTACTTCGTCCATGTCAGTAATTTTATTTAAAGATTAAACATAAAAAAATAAAGCCGTAAAATTAAAGAATCGGCTCTTTTCCAATTGTGAATCTGTGATTGCGTTGAGGAATGCTACGAGGGGTTGATTTTTGCGGGCATCGGATCGCGTTAAGTTATAATCGCCTCGCCTCCTAACGAGAGCTCCCGCTGGGAGTCGGGGTCGATGCTTATCTTACAATCTGTACTAATGACCTCACATCGATTTTGATTCAAGAACATTATACTTTTCGTAATACACGCTTTTCTGATATTTTCTATGAGTCCAACGCACTGACGGAATAAATTTAGCAAAATATGAAAACGTCATCCTAATTTCCTTATTCTTGTCGCAGCATAAGGATGTGATCTGCTAACATCCCACATCCCACAGTGTTTTAATATTAATCTTCTTACATATTTTTACTTAATACTATATATTATTATTATCATAATCAAAATGAATACAGCATTTACATGTTCACTGATAAACATAGCCCTTCTCAAATAATGCCACAAGACACGGTCCTGAGCCACCTGCTGCCATCGACTTCCCTTATGTCTTTGTATTTTTGTTATAGAATAAGGGTGATAAACGAGCACACCAGCAGTAACCAGATGGTAAGTGGATGCTGTGGCCCATAATAATTTATATGTATTCCAATTAAGAATATAATAAAACATTTTACAAAAAAAAAATTAAGAATCAAAATGCAAATACGTTGTCACCCCTGAGGACTAAGAGGAAATGCCTCGTTTACCTCCTACCTGATCTCCGGTTCTCTACACTCACCATATGAAACTTAGCAGCATTGGGCTGCTATTTTACGCTGCTATACTGTGAGAGCGTGGTCCTTCCTTGTTCGAGTCGACCCTTTCGTGATATAACTATGATATTATGCAGCGTAGCTCTACCACGTAAATAGTTATAATAAATACGAAAGAATAAAATAAAATATAAAAACAATACAAATTTGCCAATATTGTTCATTTTTATAACGGCATTTTTAGACATTTTCCTCAAATTTTCTTTGTTTTTCGTTTTTTGTTGTCAGTTTTTTATTTAGTAGTAATCAAAAATTATATAATACTACTACTAATTATATTATTATATATATTATACATATTCTGAGTACCCCCTCCGTTTTTTGTTCGATTACATAAAGTAAATCAAACAACTATTGTTGAATATTGAAAGTATGCGAACAAGAACATGAAAGTATTCATTAAAATTATTATATCGTTAATTCAAACAAATGTTGGCTACATTTCTGCAAAGTTTGAATCATCCCCTTACTTTTAGGTATCTGTATTTGGTTAAAGTTTTTTTTTAATATTGTGAAGCAATTACAAGTGCCCTTGTTGCATTCATTGCGATGTTTCGCGTGCGGAGTGGAGGAAATATCCGTATTTATTATTTATACAATAAATATTAATTTTTCGTACTTTTATATCTGGATAAATTGTAACGATACTGATAAAATGTATTATAGTTTATCTTTACTGCAAATAACTTTCATTAAGAACTGTACTGTTATAAGAAGTAGAAATTTAAAAAATATGGAAATAATAAAATGTTAATAACTAGAGACAGTGTGATACACAAGTTTTATTTTATATCTTTAGTCGAGAATTTTATTTCGTATTGTCAACTCAACTTTAAACTTTCATCATCATCATCATCATTACAGCCATTCAAAAGTACACTGCTGAACATAGGTCCCCAAGGAATGCCACAAATCATGTTCCTGAGCCACCTGCATCCATCGACTTCCTGCATGTCTCACCAGGTAGTCACTCCATCTAGTAGGGGGGTCGCCCTACACTACGCCTACCGGTACGAAACTGCCACTCGAGAACCTTTATTTTCCATCGGTTGTCGGTTCTTCGAGCTATATAGCCGAACCACTGCCACTTCAGCTAACTAATCCGTTGGTCTTTGTCGGTTACTCTGGTTCTATTGCGGATATACTCATTTCTAAGTTTATAATGCAGAGAAACCCCGAGCATAGACCTCTCCATAGCTCGCTGAGCGACTTTGAGCTTCCTCATACGGCCAGGAGTGAAGGACCACGTCTCAGATCCGTAAGTCATCACTGGCAACACGCACTGGTTGTAAAATTTCGTTTTCAGCCTTTGAGGTATGTCTAACGAGAAGATTTGTCGTAGATTCCCGAGCGTTGCCCAGCCGTGTTGATTACGTAGATTGACCTCTCGGTCGAAGTTGGACTTACCTAGTCGGACTATTTGTCCCAGGTAAACATACGCGTCAACAACTTCGAGCTTAGTGCTCCCAACAACTACCGGCATAGGTGTGACATGGAAGTTAAACATGATTTTTGTTTTGTCCATGTTCACCTTAAGACCTGTCCGTCGGGAGAAACTATTGAGGTCATTGAGCATAGTGCTTAGGTCCTTCAGTGATTCTGCCATAAGGAATATATCGTAGGCAAATTGAAGGTGAGTGATGTACTCGTCATTAATGTTAATACCGCATCCTTTTCAGTCCAGTAGCTTGAAAACGTCAACAATTCAAACACGAACAATGCAGCGGTGGAGAGTTTCGAGGATATTAGCCATCGTAGCTCTACCGTACAAACACTTCAGCACTTCAATATACCGACAGTTAACTTGGCACCGCTGAAGGGACTGCAGCACCGCCCAAATTTCGACGGAATCAAAGGCCTTCTCATAGTCCACATACGCAAGGCAAAGTGGCAGATTATACTCCTCTGTCTTCTGTATAATTTGCCGAAGAGTGTGTATGTGGTCTACAGTACTAAATCATTTTCGGAAACCGGCTTGTTCAGGAGGCTAAAAAGTCGTCAAGTCTGCGCGCGAGACGATTCGTAATAACTCTCGAAAACAGCACGTAGTCGCGGCTAAGAAAGGAAATCAGTCAGTAGTTCTTCAAGGGAGCGTTGTCGCCTTTCTTGAAGAACAAGTCCACCGCACTTCTGCTCCACGCCTCCGGAGTAGTGCCATCATGGAGGACGGTGCCTGTGAAGGACTTCCAGTACCGGTTTTCCACCCGCTTTCTAAAGCTCCGCTGTAATTCCATCCTCGCCTGGGTACTTGCCGTTTTTAAGGTGCTGGAGAGCCATTCTAATCTCGCTCAGACTAACGTCCGGGATATCTTCAGAATAATGTCGGATAAGATTTGCTCTTGGATCGTTACTCACACTTGCGTGTGGCTCTAATGATGACGTGTACAGCTTCCCATAGAACTTCTCAACCTCACTCAAAATCTCAGGTGTCCCGGAAATGACGCTGCCACACTCGATCTTCAGCTTCGACAGTAGGCTCTTTCTGGCAGACAGATCTCTGGCAAAGACTTTGGAGCCCTGGTTCCACTCGATCGCTTCTTCAATACAAGCTGTATTGAAGTTGCGTAAGTTCCGCCGCATGCATTTGGAGATCTGTCTGCTCAGTTGCCTGTATGCTGTGAAATCTGTTGAATAATGTAGTTTTATCTCCCGTCTAACAGCCATGAGATTAAGAGTGTGATCGGAGAGTTTTTGTGTTCCTCTGCGGCGGGTCTTGCAAAACTTAGCTCCGACCGCATGGACAGTTTCCACGAGCTTGTCATTTATATCGTCCAATTCATTGCAGTTTTTAGGCACTGTAAAAGGTTACTCAAGCTGTAAGGTTTTGGGACTTCGGAACAAAGCACGAGAGGGACGGAGCGTTGACTTCATTATACGAGACCTCTCCAACTTAACGTTTAAGTTCAGTATGCCTCTAACCATTTGGTGATCGCTACCAGTTTTCACCTTCGCGATCACGGATACATCACTGAACTGTTTTCGTATGGTCTTCATAATGAAGTCAATCTCATTTTTGTCGAACCGTCGGGGCTCGACCAGATCCACTTCCTGTGGGGCCGTTTCTGGAATAAAGAGTTAATCATAAAGAGTCCCTCTTTCTCCATAAAGTTGGCCAGCTGCTGGCCCCTCGGATTCTGTTGCCCTGTTCCGAATTTCCTTACTTTCAGCTCACCGTTCTCTCTTGTGCCTAATTTTGCATTGAAGTCTCCCATTAACACCGTATAGTGGGTTTTATAGGAATGCATGGCTCTAGAGATATCCTTATACATTTACCCCACCTCCTCATTGGGATGTGCCGAGGTTGGTGCGTAAACCTGTATGACCTTCAGCGAATACTGTTTGTTGATTCTGAGTATAAGGTACGCAACCCTCGTCAACACACTATCAATCTTTACAACGTTGTTATAGACTGGGAGATGGTGACAGAAAATAGTCTCCCATTTTCTCCTGCATGCCTTTTTATGAATTGATAACTAACCCTAAAATATGAAAGATAGAGGGGTTACGAGCCCTTGTGCGCTTGCACGTCATAAAGAAAATGGCTTGTCTTTGTGTAAAGAATTTTAGTATTTTTCCGTGACATTATATTGCATGCCATTGTAATATAACGTAGTTGGAACAAATTTAAGCTATAATAATTGATGGCATGTAATTCGCAACGGCCGACGGGGCTCAAAGGGTTTCGTAGAAATGAAAAAAAAATAGAACATTTCCGTGTTTACAAATTGCATTTTTTACAAAATTATTTTTTTTTTTATCTCAAAAATACTCTACGAAAATTACCATGCACCCCTAATATGACCAAGGGTGGTAAATATTGTGAAAATTCAATACAAATTTCCCGTGATATCAAACTGCATGCCATTTGAACAATACTTAATTTTTATAATTTATTGACGTTAGTAAATTTGGCGTACACAACAGCAAGTTGTAAAGTAGTGGCATGCATGACGAATATTACAAAAAACGCTGTTATAATTTCCGTGACTTTTTTTGCATGCAATTCAATATTTCACTAAAAAACATTATTTTAAGTTGATAAAAAAATGGCATGCATATTACACAAGTTGACATAAAAAACTTGTGCAAAACTAAAATTTAAAAAGTTTTTAACGAAAATAAAAATGTTTCTCTTTAATAAAAACATTTTCATGTTTTTTTTGCATGCCTCTTTGTACATTGTCTGTAAATATTATTTTAAACTTCAATATCAAATAGCATGCATGTTTGTTGATAAAAAAAATACTTAAATAAACAAAAATACCGATGCCAATACATTGGTACGTGGCTTTCTTTAAACTAAGTTATTGTTTCTATTATTAAGTACTCGGGTTTACTTTATTAAATAACTGAATTTTTTTATATAGTATATTGTTAGTTCCAACAAAAAGTCACGTAAAATAAAAAAAATTGTTTTTTTTTTTGGTGATTTTGACATGCTTGTAATTTTTCATGAAACTTTCATTATTATTTAAAAATACCATTTTCACATGCCATTTTCGGTATATACTTAAAATAATATGTTTTTATGAAATACAAAACGGCTTGCAAATAAAAAACACGGAAATGTTTCATATATATTATGAAACTTTTTTATTATTTAAAATACGATCGTATTATTTAATACGCATGCCATTTTCGGTATATACTTAAAATAATACGTTTTTATGAAATACAAAGCGGCATGCAAATTAAAAATACGTAAATGTTCCATATATTTTATGAAACTTTCATTATTATTTAAAATACGATCGTGTTATTTAATACTCATGTCATTTTCGGTATATACTTAAAATAATATGTTTTTATGAAATACAAAACGGCATGCAAATAAAAAACGCGGAAATGGTTATTTAATTTTTTGCAACTTTTGTTATTATTTATAATATAATGATCATGTGCAACATGCATGCCATTTGTATTTCAGAATTATTTGGTCATAAAATTAATATTTATCTTTATTAGAAGTAGTTTGAAATGGGCCAAATCAAGAGTACCTTTAACTGACGAGCGAGTATGCGTAGATATATGGATGTGGAGGAAGCGAGAGAGGTGTGTCAGGATCGTGCCAAATGGAAGTCCATAGTCTCTGCCTACAACTCTGGGTGACAGGCGTGAGTGTTTATGTATGTATTATGTAAGTAGTTTAAAAAATCACGGAAAATTTGTATTGAATTTTCACAACATTTTCCTAATATTTTCCACCCTTTGTAGTGTTATGCAACTTACATTTCATTGTACACTAATTCTCCATTCTGCTTTGATATTCTGCATTGACTTCATTATGACGACCAGACGACAACTGTTCAGTGATGTCTCAGTGATCGCGAGGGTGAAAACCGGCAGCGATCACCGAATGGTTAGAGGCACACTGAACCTAAATGTTAAGTTGGAGAGGTCTCGTCTGATGAAGTCAACGCTCCGTCCCCCTCGTGCTCTAATCCAAAGTCCCGAAACCTTTCAGCTCGAGTTACGTAACCGTTTTCAGTACCTAGAAGACTGCAATGAAGTGGACGATATGAATGACAAGCTCGTGGAAACTGTCCATGCGGTCGGAGCTAAGTTCTGCAAGACCCGCCGCAGAAGAACACAAAAACTCTCCGATCACACTCTTAATCTCATGGCTGTTAGACGGGAGATGAGGCTACATTCTTCAACAGATTTGACAGCATACAGGCAACTGAACAGACAGATCTCCAAATGCATGCGGCGGGACTTGCGCAACTTCAATACAGCTCGTATTGAAGAAGCGATCGAGCGGAACCAAGGCTCCAAGTCTTTGCCAGAGATCTGTCTGCCAGAAAGAGCCAACTGTCAAAGCTGAAGACCGAATGTGGCAGCATCGTTTCCGGGGCACCTGAGATTTTGAGTGAGATTGAGAGGTTCTATGGGCAGCTGTACACGTCATCGTTGGAGCCACACGCAAGTGTGAGTAACGATCCAAGAGCGAGTCTTATCCGACACTATTCCGAAGATATCCCGGACGTCAGTCTGAGCGAGATTAGAATGGCTCTCCAGCACCTTAAAAACGGCAAGGCCCCAGGCGAGGATGGAATTACAGTGGAGCTTCTGAAAGCGGGTGGAAGACCGGTACTTGAAGTCCTTCAGAAGCTCTTTAATTCCGTCCTCCATGGTGGCATAACACCGGAGGCGTGGAGCAGAAGTGCGGTGGTCTTGTTCTTCAAGAAAGGTGACAACGCTCTCTTGAAGAACTACAGACCGATTTCCCTTCTGAGCCGCGTCTACATGCTGTTTTCGAGAGTCATTACGAATCGTCTTGCGCGCAGACTTGACGACTTCCAGCCTCCCGAACAAGCCGGTTTCCAAAAGGGCTTTAGCACCATAGACCACATACATACCCTACGGCAAATTGTACAGAAGTCCGAAGAGTACAATTTGCCACTATGTCTGGCGTATGTGGACTATGAGAAAGCCTTTGATTCCGTCGAAATTTGGGCGGTGCTGCAGTCCCTTCAGCGGTGCCAAGTTGACTGTCGGTATATCGAAGTGCTGAAGTGTTTGTACAGTAGGGCTACGATGGCTATCCGAGTACAGAACCAGAGTACGAAACCCATCCAATTGCAGAGTGGTGTAAGACAGGGTGATGTTATATCCCCGAAACTCTTCACCGCTGCATTGGAAGACGTTTTCAAGCTTCTGGACTGGAAAGGATGCGGTATTAACATCAATGGCGAATACATCACTCACCTTCGATTTGCCGACGATATAGTCCTTATGGCAGAATCGCTGGAGGAGCTGAGCACTATGCTCAATGACCTCAATAGTGTCTCCCAACGGATAGGTCTTAAGATGAACATGGACAAAACAAAGATCATGTTTAATGTCCATGTCACACCTATGCCGGTAGTTGTTGGGAGCACTAAGCTCGAAGTTGTTGACGAGTATGTTTACCTGGGACAAATAGTCCGACTAGGTAAGTCCAACTTCGACCGAGAGGTCAATCGACGGATTCAACTCGGCTGGGCAGCGTTCGGGAAGCTACGACACATCTTCTCGTCAGACATACCTCAAAACCTTAAAACGAAATTGTACAACCAGTGCGTGTTGCCAGTGATGACTTACGGAACTGAGACGTGGTCCTTCACTGCTGGCCGTATGAGGAAGCTCAAGGTCGCTCAGCGAGCTATGGAGAGGGCTATGCTCGGAGTTTCTCTGCGTGATAAACTTAGGAATGAGGATATCCGCAGTAGAACCAGAGTAACCGACATAGCCCAACGGATTAGTAAGCTGAAGTGGCAGTGGGCCGGCCATATAGCTCGAAGAACCGACAACCGATGGGGAAGAAAGGTTCTCGAGTGGCAGCCTCGTACCGGTAGGCGAAGTGTAGGGCGTCCCCCCACGAGATGGAGTGACGACCTGGTAAGACATGCAGGAAGTCGATGGATGCAGGTGGCTCAGGACCGTGCTATGTGGCATTCTTTGGGGGAGGCCTATGTTCAGCAGTGGACTTGTGAAGGGCTGTAATGATGATGATTCTGCATTCATGTTTTGCATCACTTTATACTATTTTTTTCATTCTGTTTTTGATTATCTGCATTTATATTTTGCATCACCTTTATTTATATAGCATCCTGTAACGTTTTTACACAATAACATATCATTTTACTGCGTATTTTCACACTATATAGTACTTTTAAACTAGCTGTCAACGAAGTCTTACCTTTTTTTGGTCTTTTATTGAATTCTCTGTAACTCTACAATTTCAGGCTTAGTGTACGTTGTCGTGCATTAGTTTTTCCTATGTGATTTTTATCTCGTTTCTTACTTAAATGTAATAGTTTCTTAATAACAGTCCTAAAACTAAAAATTCCTCAATTTGACAACCATTGTTTTTGTGGTTGTTATGGTAACTTTTATTTAAATTCGTCTCTGGTATGATGTTCTTTCTACATAAATACTTTTTGGCTGTAGGTCATTTACAATAAATTTCGTTATAATTTAAATAATTTCTCGTTCTCTCTAAAAAGGTATAAAAGCCAAACAATTGGAGAATACAGGACAGTCTCGCTTCAGTTCTCAAACGAGAAACATCTACTAAAGGCCTTATCCCGGGGCCGCTTTGCCCCGGGATCCTGCAAGCCTCCATCTACATCCGGCGCATCCTGAAGTCGTCGGCGCATCCTGCAAACCAGGCGCCGGGATCCTGCAAGCCTCCATCTACACGTGAAGTCGTCGGTGAATTCTAATTCAAGTGCGGGGCCACACTACTCCGCGCGCTACGACTGCTTGATCCAGGCGCTGAGTGCAGCCTACTGCCCGCGCTACCTTCAGGCGCGCTTCGACTGCTGGCTCCAGGCGCTGCGTCCCTACTGCCCGCGCTACCTCTGGGCGCGGCGACTACTTCTCCAAGAACTGAGCGCACCTACCCCAGGCGCTACGTGCGCCGGCTCCGGACGCTGCGTGTGCCCAGTCCAGGCGCTGCGTGCCGTCGCCGCTGAGAAACCTCAAGCTCTGCGTGTGCCTACTTTTACAAAAGCAGCGAGGCTCCAGGCTCCACTATAAAACTATATTGTCCTATTCTCCAACCTTTATTTTTTTAAAACCTAATTGTAATCTCATTTCATCCATCACCTTCATATTTCATTTTTTTATAAGATTGTAAATACCTTTTAAAAAAATATAATATATAATTTTCTTGGTCTATTTTGTTGTTTTGCTGTTCTTAGGTTAGGTTCTTTCTCTTTTAATTGTCGCTTCACGACACCTTGGTCATACGAGGGGTGCATGCCAATTTTCGTAGAGTATTTTTGAGATAAAAAAAGTAATTTTTTTGCAACGGCATGCAATTTATAAACACGGAAATGTTCTATTTTTTTTTTCATTTCTACGTAACCTTTTGAGCCCCGTCGGCCGTTGAGAATTGCATGCCATCAATTATTATAGCTTAAATTTGTTCCAACTACGTTATATTACAAAGGCATGCAATATAATGTCACGGAAAAATACTAAAATTCTGTACACAAAGAGAAGCCCTATTCTTTAAGACATGCAAGCGCGCAAGGGCTCGTGACCCCTCTATCTTTCATATTTTACGGTTAGTTATCAATTCTTAAAAAGGCATGCAAGAGAAAATGGGAGACTATTTTCTGCCACCATCGCCCAGTCTATTAACGAGAGACTTGTGGACGATAAATCTGAAACGTCTTTGGGACAGATGGTCACCCTCCCGGTGATAGAGCAAGTTGCCGGATTCGAGAATTACCGTGTCCTCCCCCTCTCTTCGAACCTCGGATAACCCTATAATATGCCAGCGTAATTTGTCTATCTCTTCTTCCAGCTCCAAGATCTTCTCGTCAGTCCTCAGAGTGCGTGCGTTGTATGTTGCCAGGTCAAGTCGTCTTGTGCGTGCGTTGTATGTTTCCAGGTCGAGTCGTCTTAGGTGGCAACCGAACCTTCACCTCCTTATTACCTCATTTTTAGCATCTCTCACCCCACCGTTACCATGGTCGCTACCATAGTCAGGAATAACGGGGCCGCCGGAGACTGGAGGCCGTCTCTTTATTGCTCTCATCATTGGAAGGTATTTGCATTGTTGCCACGCTTGGCGAGGGTCTTGGCAACCGCAGTTTTTTATTGTAATTTTGCTGTTATCAGGAAGATGCTGGTGCCCATCTCCTGCCTGTTTCCCTTTGTCGCCTTTTACGACACCCACGGGAAGATATGGGGTAGTGGATATTCTTAACCGCCACTACACGGCAGACTTAAAAACTTTAAAACATTGAAATAATTTTCCATATTTTATTTGTTTTTTCATTTTATAAAGCGATAAACCAACACAGCCTCAAATCAATCCATAAAAGTTCACTGCCGGACAAGAAAAAGAGAATTTATGTAAATCGCCTCGCAAATCTAGGAGGCATGTTGCATGTTGCAGCCGAAGAGATCTCGTGCCTTTGACGCTGATGTCCTTCACCGGTCTGGATATTATAACCATAAGTGGAATATATACAGCCATCTATCAGAAACCATACCATTTTTCTGGAATGTATTTATGTATTAAATTGACGTATGTAATACCGAATACAATCTCACAGTTCTAATAATAATGTTAAATCAATTTAACATCATTGGAATGAAAATCAATGTAATAACAGCTTAATGTGATGACCGGGCACATGCTGTAAATTGAGATATATTGCCTGATCTCCGGTTACTGCATTGCTTACACGTTCAGATGAAGGTCAATTAGCAAGTAAATTGCAGTAGTATATAGACGTGGAGAACATGAACTAAACACATATACTAACAGCAGGTTAAGTCAAACATTAGGTAATTAATACCATCTGAATTTGTATACAATTAGGGGTTCAAGTATTAAGCATTAAAGTATGAATTTGCTGTTACATATTGAACCTTTCAAATACATTTTTTTTTCCTAAGAAAAAATATAGTTATACTACCGAAGTATTTTCTTTTATTACCATATACATTTTAGTCATTTCGTGAGTAGATATTTTTGCTTTTGCGAAGGAACTCTGTCGTGCAGTATGAGGTTCATTATTCAAGTCGATAATGTTACTACGACAGTGATTAAACTAAAAACTATCAAAAGTCCGCTGCTGCCCGTAGGTATCCCCCAAAAATGCTAATGCTGCTAAGGGGATATATGCTTATATTGTAGTTACTACGCTTGAAAGGATGGTTTCCATAGGAATTGTTTGATTTGCATTGTTATCAGAAATTGTTATCTGACAAATTTAAATAAGAACAATAATAATAACCTTTATTACTTTTTCCCACAAATAGTACATTGCATAAATTATCTGTTACAAAAATTTGTGGGGAACGCCAGTCCAAACTAGGATAACCTAGTGCTATGGATCTCCCGTCTCCCCCTTTTTTCAAAAATAAATATTGCAGTGACATTTTTCTTTCCTTTTGCGAGATGGCAAACTCGTAAGCGAGTAAATCGTATGGTACACAGTACTAATCATGAACAACTTTTCAGCAAAAAATGTTGTTACCGTAATAATTTTACAAATCCCTCCTCATACCAGAATTCCTTATATTATCCAGCAAATCAATACAAATATGTTTTTTTAAGATTATTGATAATATGCAAATTTTTCGAATCGTTAACATATTAGTGATAAATAGCGATGAATAGCGATGACCAGTTAAACTTAAATATTAAACACACGTTGTGTAATATAAAACAAGCTTTGCTAAGATTTTCAGTTTTATTTATATGAGAGAGGGCAAACGAGCATGCGGCTCAATTGATGGTAAGTGACTACGGTCGCTCATGAACAACTGCAACACTAGGGGAATAGCAGATACTTTGACAGCCTATCAAAGAGAGTAGACTCTTTTCTTCGTCCCTAAGTCGATTCGGTCCAGAAAATATAACTTTTATACGTGATAGAGCCATTTTGCAGCTATCTTATGGTGGTAGCACGAATGGGTCGGCTCAACCGGGGAAGAACCACGCCCTCACAGAATACCAGCGTCAAATAGCAGCTTAACACTGCTGTGTTTCGTATGGTGAGTGTAGTTAACCGGAGACCCTTTTTACTGGAAACGAGGCATTCAATCATAGTCCTCACGGGTGACAACGCATCTGTATTTTGATTCGTAATCGAAGATAGATGTAGATGTCTATGGGCCACAGCAACTACTAACCATCAGGTGGACTGTGTGCGTTTATCACCCTTATCCTAAAAAACATCGCTGGTGGTAGTCGATTCCACAACGAAGTTGTTCGAGGGAGAAAACTTCTTGTAAGCCGGAAAGAGCTAATACATGCTAGTGCTTTACACCAGAGTCTATTAGCTAGTCTAGTCAAACAAGATTCAAGGGGAAGGGTAGCTAGTACAAAAAAGTTTCTAGACTAACCAAGAATGCTCTGGTTTGCAAAAGAAAGAAATAGTAGATGCAGAAATGAAATGAAAAATTTTATATATCCCACATAATAAAATAAAATTTGATTTGTCAAAAATATCATATTTTAAATTTACTACACATTTTAAACTACTACAGGTTTTAAATGAGGTTCCTCTGCACAAAGAAGAATTGACAAAAGAAACTCATCACGTATTCTCTTTTTTTTTGCATTTTAAAGTTTCTATTACCACTAGCGATCCGCCTCCGCTTCACTCAGGTAATTTCTTGATCTCGAAAGTAGCGTCACCTACCAGATCTCCTTCACTGGCGTTAACATATCGAGTGACGATCACTTCGGTGGTCACTAACAACGAAAGGTCAAACTGACCTCTAAAAAATTCGGCGTCCTCAATTGGGCGAGATATTATTTCATTCCGGCAAAATTTTACTAAACGCATGTTTGGTCTTACACGGAATACTGTTCACATTCCTGAGCCGAGGTACCCCAGTAACAGCTCCTTCTACTTGACCACATCCAGCGAAGAGGGGCCGGAATCGTTATCGAGAGAGATCTTTCTGATCTGTTGCATCCCTTTGCATTTATAAAAGGCTGGCTGGCACCTGCTATTTCCCTGGTGCTAATAAGAATAATGTCCTCCAGACCGAATTGCGAAATTTCCTTTAGTCGCTAAATTTTGTTCTTTATTTTACATAATTTTAAGCTCTGTATCCTAATACCTAAGTACACAAGTTTGCATTACGGTTACAGCCTATCAAAAGTCTAATGCTGAACACACCCATACTTTGTCTCATAAGGGGGATATTTGCCATAGTTGCCTACTCTCGACAACCGCAGTTTTCTAGTGTTGTTATTCGGAAGACACTACTGCCCATCTGCTGGTTTGTTTTTACTCCGTCGCTTCTTACGTCATCCACGCGTCGCTATAGGGTAGTAAATATTCTTACAATGCCATTACACGGGGTTTTAAATATATATACAAGCAATATTAATTAGCCGTCGAAATTTATTCAAAACAAAGTTTATTCCAGTCGGTAGCATTAGGTACATAATATGTATAAATATTGCGTTTATTATTAGTAATGCGATTGTGATTACATGCAATAGCGCTGCACCATTAAGCCCCGTGAGCCGCGCTCGTAACAGCGGCAGTCGTAAATAGTTTTACGAGAGTTAAATGCATGTGTGGACTTAACCTAAGCACATGTAGAAATAATGGATGTTGTAAATTGCACTAAAATTAAATTAAATAAATATTAACCCTTAAGTTTCTTTGATAATTAATAGAATCTGACGTTACTTAGCGGAAATTCGTTATATTAAAAATCTTTAACTTTGTTTCTAGTATTTCCCATATTTTTATTTTATTTTATTTAATATAAGAGATTTTTGAAATTATTACATAGCTCTGCGAAACCAGCACCATTATTTTCAAAATAAAATTTCTAAATTGTTTCTTATATTTCGCAAATACTACACATGGAAGAAAAAAGCTAATAGTGTGTTTATATTATTTTCCATCAGCCTACACAAAAAATACCGGCGGTCATCTAATTTATCTATCATTTCTATTATTGATCCTAATAACACGCACGGTGAGATTATCTCCCGTTTCATCCTCCGTCATCATCCTAACGTCAACATTGCTGCCTCATAACACGGCGAAAATTTCCTTTTTTTCTTAATTTCATAGATTTATATTTTTACATGCGTGCACTTTATCATATTTGCATTTACTCGTACAATTAATAACACATTGAATTATTATGTTTAAAAAGTTTTCAATTTATAACTTCATGATATATAATATGTAGTTAAATTTTTTAACTTCAAACACCTGAGGCGCCCGTGACCGGTGCAAATCACTTAAAACGTCAGGAATTAAAAATAAGTAAAATTAAAAGCGATAAAAACCGTAACCTCAAATATTTTACCGTATTTTAATAAATAAAATTTAATATTTTAAAATATAATGTTGCAAAGAGTGAGCTCATGGTGTATAAGGTGGGCACGAAGAAACCTAATTTCGTACCACCTGTAACTTTAGGGGGTGTTGCACTTAAACGAGTAACCGAATTTAAGTACCTCGGCCATGTGGTTACCGAAGATTTAAAAGATGATAAGGATATTGAAAGAGAAAGGAGGGCGCTGGCTGTCCGCTGCAATATGCTGGCCCGCCGGTTCTCACCTTGTACAGTCGAGGTAAAACTTATTTTATTTAAGGCCTATTGCCAATCCCTCTATACGTGCGCCTTATGGGTCAGATTTACGCAGCGGGCATACAACACACTACGTATACATAATAATAACGCTTTTAGATTGTTGCTGGGGCTCCCACGTTACTGTAGTGAATCAGGTATGTTTGTTGACGCTCACATAGACAATTTTTCAACACTGATTCGCAAAAAAACTGCGTCACTGATGCACAGAGTTCGTGGGAGCGCCAACAGCATTCTTAACGTAATTAGCGAGAAACCCGATTGTACTTTTTTGAGGCACTGGATGCATGTTCATATCAATGTATCCGGTGCCTCGGACAGGCAACCCAGTTATATGAACTAATGTTTATTTAATTTACTATCTACTTTTAACAAATTATGGTCTGCAATAAATGATTATTATTATTATTACATTATTAATATAAGTTATGTTTATGATTTTGTTAATATATTATTAAGTCGGGTCTGTTGTGAGTTACGTTTACACTGATTTATATTATTTTGTTAATATTACATAATTATTATATTTTCAATATTATTATGAATACTTATGCATTTGATATAATTTTAGTAATAAGTAATAATTTTAGTATTAGAATTAACTTGAATGAATGTAATATTACCCTATGATCTTTGCTGGTCGAAATAAATAAATAAAAATAAAAAAAATAACTGCATTTTATAACTTACCAAATTTAAATCATCTACAGTAAACGTTAAGATATGTTGACAACTCTGTGGTTATCAATGAGCAGCAACGATAAAACCCTTTGGGTTTCAATTTTGCATGGAACGAATTCTTGTGTGGCCTATAAATAATTCTTTCGCGTCTGGATGTTTGCCCTTTTTAAATTTATACAATATATAAACTGCCCCCACGATACAGGAGAAAATCTTATTGTGTAGATAACATTAAAAAAAACAGCGTTAACACTACAGGGCTCGCGTGAGTAACATATGTCACCCAGGATGTAATATTGTTAAATAACTTTTGAACAAATCGCGCTTTAGCGCTGCTCTCTCAGGTATTCCTCGAAAAAGGATCGCCCCACACATCATCAGTAGCGCGCCATCGTGCTAGGTGCATTGACGCGTGCAGTTTTAGAAATCTAACATAAGTGATTGAAAATCAAGAATACCCTCACGTAATTTATTTATTCTTTTTGTATTTTATATATTTTATGATCTATTTGACCAATTGGCTATATATTTACGTAGTGGAATGTTTTCTTATGCAAGTAATGTAATGCAAGCTAAATAATGCAACATACTTTTTGTTTTAGGTTATAATGGCATCGACGTCGAAGGATTTGAAAGTAGTTGGTTGGAAGAAAAATTCACCAAAGTTGCGCATCAGAGGAAGAAGAAAAAGACAGTGGTCTACAGGACCACAAACTCCTGAAATTGGTTCTCCTCTGTTTCCGACACGGAACAAGAAAGTGATAATTAATCTGAGAAAGGAGAAGATAATATGCCTTTATCACAGTTGGGTTTTTATGTATCACTGAATGGAACAAAATGGAGTAAATTACCACCACCTGCATCTAGAACCAGGGCAAATAACATTATGTCGAGACCTCCAGATCTGAAAGGTATTGCCAGAGATGCCATGAATACTATCCAATATTTTTTGCTATATTTTGACTCTGATATTTTGAGAATTCTTGTGGAACGCACAAATATTTATATTGACACAATCAAACATAAGTGTCAAAAGGAAAGAGATGCTGCACCCTCAGTTTAGGTTGAAATGAAATCCTTTGTCGGCTTGCTGTTATTGTTAGGAGTTAGTAGAGCTGGACGGAAAAACTTCAAAAACTTCTGGCACAATTCAAAAGGTCTTGATATCGAGGCAGAAAACAGCACAATGTCGAAAAGAAGATTTCGATTCCTGTCACGATGTATGCGCTTTGACGACGTAAGGGATAGAGGAGCCCGTCAGCAACTGACCGTTTAGCACCGATTCGTCAAAATATTGATATTATGCTTCGCGACTGCGAAGAATACTATACGCCAAGCGAATCCGTTACACTTGATGAGCAACTTGTAGCATTCAAAGGTCATTGTGGTTTTATAATTTATATACCGGACAAACCGGCTAAATTCGTAATAAAAATAATTATGGTCGTAGACGTCCAGTACCCATTTGTGTGCAATTTCGAAGTGTACGCAGGTCAACTTGCCCATACGCGGTGAAAAAGGAAGATGTGACTTCTGTAGTAGAACGAGAGATCGAAGCACTCGCAAATAGCGTAGCAAGTGTAATAGGCCTATTTGCCCGGATCACCAGATCACATTATGCCATAACTGTGGAGAAAACGCTATGGAATAGGAACAAACCGTTCGTAAACTTTGTATTGTGATGATTAATATAATTTGTTTAAAAAATATAAACTGATTGATCTTTGATCCCAATAAGCCTAAAATATGTTAATTTTTATAGAAGTTTATCTTGCCTTTTGTAAAAGTATTTAATTACAAATAAAGTTGATTCATTATTATTAATAATAATATAACATATTTACTTTCTACAAGTAATAGTAATAAGATAAAAACCTATATAATGATGGTTGACATGTATGCCGCGCGAGCACTCTAGGCATTTTTAAATGCGCGAGCCCTCTATGGTTAAACATTTTTATAGAAAACACTCTGTGAAAGACCGGCAGACAATCACAGACGCAACAGACACACTAAAAAACAAACATGTTTTATCTCATATTACATCGAGCCCAGTGATATTGCTCGGAGGCCCATTCTCCCAGCCTTTTATTCCGATCAAATGAAGCGTTACATAGGTTTGTATTTCGTCGGCTTTGCCTTTATACGTTGCAAAGGATGTAAAAAATTCTCATCCTTACACGGGTGAGTACACAATTGCTTAGAGAGATTTACGAAATAATCACTTTACAAGTGAAATAAAAACAAACACATAAAATTAAATAAAACGTGTAGTGACGTAAAAGTAAGAATATCCATTCTTCAATATCGTTTCGTGGGTGTCGTAAAGCCCGTATTAATAAACGTTACTCAACGACGAACTCAAATGCGTATTCATTTGATATTCCCTCATTACGATATCAGCATCTCAAGATCGTTGCTAATTAATAAACACATAAAACAGTATCTCAAAACGCTGTACTTAGGAATACTGTTCTGTGACTTGCACTCAAATAAAAACACACTTGAGAGTCGAGTTTCGTTTATTAATCAGTGTGGCACTCAGCTGATTTAGTAAACCTAAACCGCATCTTGAGATATGTTTATTAATTAGATCATAACCTCAAGAATGTATTCAAGTGCGTGTACATGAGCTGAGTAACGTTTATTAATACGGGCCTAAGAGGAGTTTCCTAATATCAACTAAAAATATTAAGAAATTGCCGTTGCCAATCCACCTGTTAAGCGTGGCAACTATGGCTAAATCCCCCCCCCCCCCCCCCCTCATGAGGCAATCAGTTTTTTCTTAAAATATTTCGAAGACTGACTGAATATTACAATTCACTAACACACGCTGGAGCCACTGAAGAAACGTCGACATAAACAGTTAAAATCTAGCATCTTCTAACTATGCAATTACTCAAACACAAATAAGCCCTGGTTACTCGGGGGTTAAGCGCTCGCTGTAAATTTCACAGAATGCGAGCAACCCAGGTTCGATCGCCGCCGGAACCAATAAAAATGATAAGAAGTGCTGATTTACCATGTGCTCGGCAATAAAGGAAACATCGTGAGAAAACCTAGATGTTTGAAAAATTATTTTCTATACAATAGTTAATAGTTATAATATGTCAATAGATAAATTAAAAGGTCAAAGGCGTGTAAAGTCCGCCAATACGCATTGACGTAGTGTGGTGGCCATTTCCTAGTAATGAGGAAAGACCTGTGTTGAGAAATATTTGTTACCTTGCTAAACGGAGAAAAAAGTACGTAAAAGGGTTCAGGCATCCCGATGTCGGTACGTCTAGGAAAAACGCTCAAAACTTGCGTCCTTTTTTATTAAAAAGATTGACGAGATAAACCTAAAACAAATCAAGATTGAACAATGATTATTTAGAAGTACATACGTTGTAAATTAAGGCAATAACATAGCATTTAAAAATGACGCGCGATCAATTTTTCTTCGTTACTAGCAACGCCTCTCGACTTGGCCTGGATAGAGTCTATTAATAAGGCGTTATTTAGATTCAAGATAAACATTTTATAAATTTTTCGTGGTAAAGAAAATTAAGCTTTTCAAATAACATTTAGCCTCCATCCCTCCTGGCACTGCTCTTTATCCATTTGTACAGTTTTATAACAGTTCAACCATTCCGAAGAATAGCCTGAAAGACAGGCAGGCATCTCTTGCTGACTTTGCTACTTAATTCTACAGTATAAATTTGCTTTGTCACTCTTTACTTATTATTTAACCTTAGTGACTATATATTCATGGAAAGACAAACATATTATCTTATATACATACCTGCAACGTCTTAAAATTAAAATCCATATAAAAAAGAATTCTCTCTTATTCTGTTAGTGTTACAGCCTAACAAAAGTCCACTGCTGAACATAGGCCTCCCCATAGATACATACATAGGGGGTATATTTGCCACAGCTGCCACGCTTGGCAGGCTGTTTGCAACAACAGTTTTTAACTTTTTGTAGTTATATCCACAAAAAAAAAAAGATGCAGCTGCCCATCTCCTAATATTTTTACCCGACTGCCCCAGAAGTAGGGTAATATTTTTTAAGTATTTTCTAAGTTCGATTTGATGGATTTTAATAGTTAAGGTATCGTTAGATTCGCCTTATTTTCTAAAGTGACATAGATTTAAATTTTTTCTGTACTCAATCAATTTTTTTACGTAGTTAGCTTTCCTTAATTACTTTTTTTGCCTTTAACCTTGACGAAATACCACAAGTAACATTAAGCATCAATGCAACTGCCATACGGATGGGACCCCCTCACTACAAACAAATATGATCTCTATAGACTTTCGCAACAATTTTTTTACTAAAATAGTACCAATGTATTATAGTAGCACGCAAGTAAGGCATCAGTAACCGAATATCTACTTATCAAAGGTCTATTGCAATAAGAAATTGAGTTAAGTATGCTTGTTGCAATTAAGAGTGCTGCCAAACACACTTTACCTGACCTAAACGCGCTTAGACGCCGCCCACGATTGGTTAAGTCCAAAAAAGTCCATGTTTACAGAAATAATATTATGTGTACAGTCAATAATACTAAGTAATAATAAGTCATTAAGTACTGTCTGTTAAGCTGTCCGACACACCATTAAGTCGATGACCGAGCGTGTCCAAAGTTATCGTCAATAATTTCAAGTTTTGCGAGGATACTAATGACTTAGTTCCGACGTTGACAAATCAGAGTTGCTGCGCACTTTTTTTATAATCCATACATTTTCTTAATTAGGTGGAATAATGAAGGAAATGAATTTGGCGATTAAACTATTTTCTAAAGGCATTTTTTATAGGATAGGGTGACAAACGAGCATACAGTCCACCTGACGGTAAGTGGTTACTGTGGCCCATAGACATCTACATTTATCCTTAATAAAGAATCAAAATGCAGATGCGTCTTCACCTGTGAGGACTAAGATGGGAATGCCTCTTTTCCAGTAAAATGGGTATCCCGTTCTCTACACTCACCGTACGAAACACAGCAGCCTTAAGCTGCTATTTTACGCTGGTATTCTGTGAGAGCATTGTCCCTTCCCCGGTCGAGCCGATCCATTCTTACTACAACTATACTACTAATATAGCTGCAGCATGGCTCTACCACATGAAAAAATATAACATTATATATATATATATATACTATATATAATATATAATATATATATATATATATATATAAGCATAAAACGACGAGTAGTAGTAACGAGTGATAGTGAAGAAGAAACGACGGCCACTGTACCGGTGAGGTGAGGGCAGCGCGGAAGCTTGTCCACACTCGATACATCGATCTCGCCAGCTCGACATTCAAAACCTGCTGGTGATAGACTATGCTGTAAAATTGTATATTATACCAGATAATACATTGCGTCGTTAATAGTTCACAATTCTTTAATGAAGTCCCTAGTGACCATAAAGTATGGTCCTTCGAGCTGGAATGAAAAAGCAATCTATAGTATTATTAATCATTACAACCTACACTACAGCTGACACTGAAATTATATTTGTTTTGCAGAAGAGGGCCATAAGAGCAATTTATGATTTAAAGCCTAAAGAGTCGCTGCGACAAAAATTTAAGGAAATTAATATATTAACTTTGGCCTCTCAATACATTTATGAAAATGTAATGTACGTACACAAAATTAAAGAAGTTTTACAAAAATAAGTGATATTCATTCTGTAAATACTAGGAACAGACACAAGCTAGTAGTACCAGTTACTCGACTCCATCGAGTCAGTAATTCATTCTTGGGGCGATGTATACGCTTTTACAACAAAATTCCAGAAAATATACAAAATTTGACCTGCTCAAAGTTCAAAAACTTTATTAAACTAAGTTTGTATAAAAAGGGTTATTATAATATTAAAGAATTTATAGATGATAATAACCCTGGAAGTGAGGTGATCGCTCCCAAGCTATTTCTAATTTGTTGTGTTGTTAATTTGTGTAACATACATGATTGTAAGCTGTTATTTAAAAAAAAAAGCTCCCGCTGGTTTCTTGCTGGTTCTTCCCAGGACAGAGGTTTTTTTCGAACCAGTGGTAATTATACAAAAGAGTGACTTTCAATAAGTATTATTTATAATCTATATTGAATAAAAAAGTTTCTGTTTCTGTTCTGTTACCACAAGTATGATAATTATAAGCCTCCTCCAAACATTACTTCTACAAGACATGCGGTACAGTTGAAACAATGGACAGCAAGCGCAGAACTAATTTCGGTCGGCGCATAGTTTCAACGAAGATTATATTGCACGAGTGTATGTGTAAGCATAAGTACACTCTCTTGGCCATAATATTATAGTCAGATGGGATGGCAATGAGACAGGATCGGAGAGAGATCAGGCAGGACCAACTTCTTTATCTACTATTCCGAAGTACGAGGGAGAAACACCGCCAACCTCCAGACTCATGGCTGCTACTGAGAATTATTTTAAGGAGAAAACTAATAACTGAATTTGGCTTTACTCAGAATTCAGACTAAACCAAATGATCAGCAGTTGCACTTAACACTAGACTAATGAGGCAGTTGTAATGGAGAATATCGATCATAGCAATGGACGTAAATTATAATTTTCAACAAAAATTTAAAAATTTGCCTACTATGGTGTGATTTATGTAATTTTTTAAAAAGTTTTTATAAAGGGAAATAATGAATAAAAAGACGTCAGTTTAATTTGACTTGACTTGAAAGTGAGTAGTGTTTTAAAACAATAATTTACTAATAAGGTCACTAACAATATAAAAAGTAAAATAAAAGAATATACTTGGCTATGTACCATACGAAAAGTCATATTATACTCTTTTTTACTTATTATAAGCCTGTGCTTGACCACAATCCCACCTGGGTGGTAAGTGGTGATGTATCCTTAGATGGTAAACCCACTGTATTAGCTTAACAAAAGCCTATTTACTCTTGCATTGAAGACGCCCAGATTGTATTTGGACGGAAAGACGCTGGCAAATAATTATTCCACTCTTTTCCTGTTCGCATTTCAAAAGACGAAGCAAAACCATTTAGTTCTAATGCGTGTATCGACAAAAAAGGGGCGAAGACCCGCCGACCGCTTGGTTGTCTGATGGTGGAAAAAAGAGAGAGGAATTTAAGCATGTAATTCTTGCATTCACTCACCGAAATGCATCCTTATAGAGTACCGAGAGGCTACTCTGCGCCTTTGCTCGAGGCTGATAAGATTGGATTTAAACAAATCAAGTTTACCAATGAGCCTCTTAGCGTATCTCATTACTGAGCCCAACGCTGCTAGGTGGCATTTTGAAGCACCAGCCTGTATGTGATAGCAGTACTTCTTGCACGACCGGACTTGTGCTTATATTAGGTAAGAAGCTGCCCGGCGTGAATTACCGCCGCACCCTTGCCAGGACACTTAATTTTCTTGCGGCTGCTTTGGCCCTTGACTCAATGAAACACCCATAGCAGGGGTTTGGAAAAAATTTAACCCCTAACAACTGAAGATGTTTAGAATACTACAAAGATATATTCCGGAAAGTAGCAGCTTAGGTAAGCGAGCCCCTTTTAGCAGTGAAAAGACCACGCTTGTGTATTAGGGGCGTTGAATCTCACGAGATTGGAATCATCTCATTCGGAGACTCCCTGCAGTGAGAGATTCACACGCTCTACTATAGCTTCTCTTTTGGACTGGATTTGATTCCATCATCCATTGCATTACAATGCAATAATTGATCATTTACAATAAGCGCAGAAATATATAGTAGGTATGGGATATAAGAAAGATCACGCTTTCGATAAATGACGCTATTAACCATTAAGTATACGTCATTGGGCCACGTTTATTTCTCTAGATTTACTGTGGACATACTTATTAGGAATTCTATCATTCAGAAAAACTGCGAGCATAGCCATTTTCATAGCTCCTTGAGATACCTATTACAAGCAGTCGAATAGAAATATACGGCCTTACTTGTAATTGTTGACTAACGCTTAGTTTAAATAGGCATTAATTTTCTCTATACCTGTCTCTTTCTATTGTCGTTTTGTGAAAAGAGAGAGAGAAAGAGAGAGAGAGGGCAACTTTACGCATTTCTGAAATTTTATTAGTGAGGCTGTTAGTAAACTATACTAATTTTACAGATTTTATCGCGTTTAACTTATTTTTAACTTCCGTTGTTTCGGGTGCTTTACAGCAGCCGTGGTTACGAAGGGACTGACGTGTTTGAGGTCCCGATGTCATAGTTAGCCCGGCTACATTCAGCTTATGATATATTTTTTTGGTCTGATCTACGCAGAGCGCGCTTACAGTATCTTGTAGCCTTGCAGTAGTATGCTTGGGTTCAGATATAATTTTATTAAATATAGTATCCCAAGCAGATGGCTATACAGCTATATACAGTGGTAGAGGCCACGCGGCAGCTTTTGCTGTCGCACGGATGGGCCGGCTCGAACCGGGGTGGTACCACGACCTCACAAAAAACCAGCGTGAAGTAGAAGTTTACCTCTGCGTTTCGCTTGGTGAGTGCAGGTGGCCGGAGGCCCTTTTTACTGGAAATGAGGCATTCCATCTTAGTCCTCACGGGTGACGACGCATCTACATTTTGATTTGTGATAAAGATTGATGTAGATGTCTATGGGCCGCAGGAACCACTTACCATCAGGTGGACCTGTGTGCTCGTTTGTCACCCAAGAAAAAAGCACCAATCCAAGGTGGATTGGTGCTTTTTTCTTGGGTGACAAACTCAATTCTATTGAAATATGGATATTTTTGCATACCTTAAGCGGAAGCGCAAGGTGTGTTCTACTATCGCCTAAAAATTAAGATTCCAACATTTTTATCGAATAAAAATCGTATCTAGCAATCATATTATACATATAAATGATATAAAAAGCACATTGTTAGAAAGATAAATGATTGTTGAACTTATTAATATTTTTTTAAATCGATTAATTGCTATTTTAAATAAAAAAAAAGGGTTTTAGTGGCTTATGGTGTGGATTTATCATGTCCCTGTGGCTTGTAAACACAATAACTTTTGAAAATATTAATTGTTTAACTCAATCTATTTTTTAATCTCTTCATCTATCATGTGGGAAGCCACTGAATGTAAATGGCAGTGTAGTTTTGTTTTGTTTAGCTATAATTAATTTTTTTCGGCTCCAAATGGCGAAATTTTCGTTGATTTGTTAGCCTCGTATACAAAAATATTTCTCTAAATGGTTGTTGTTGTTGTTTTTATTATTCGCTCGAGAGAGCAGGCAAAGGAACTATGCCATACAGCCTTGTCTTCATGTATAATTTTCCTTCATATTTCACTGCTTCACAATATGTTGATGCGTCACATTGTGCAGCCTTGGGAGATTTTGACGGTAACTTGAGCCAGCAGGCAGCTGACAGTTGGCGATGGTATCTAAAGGCGCCTATGCAAACAAACAGCTTATCTTGAGATTCCATCACCATCAGAGCACTTGTTTCACAGTTTCCATTAATAGTTCACATGCGCAGACACTTAATACACAAAATCGCACTACTTTTACATATCAAAGTCCACTTCAAACCATTATTTAAACAATAATACAGCAGCAGCAAGCCGCCGCCGGTCGAGTTCCCGCCAAAACTCTTTCTCTAAATGGGAAGCTACAGCCACAGAGTAGTAATGAGTAGTTTAGTTTGGCTCACAGAGTACATTATATATAGGGATAATGTAAAATAAATAAATTATACTAAAAATTTAATTACAAATTTGTTTTGTAACAAAATAGTAAGTTAGAAAGGTTCGATTGTATTTTAAACTATTCATTAATTTGTTTGATTCTTAATTGGCCAAGCATGGCTAAATTTAAAAAAGTGACATCTACTGCAACATGGACAAACTGTCATGACATAATAATACCTCTAAGAAAAATTATAGTATGGACTGTATGCCACTGGTTTGGTAGTGTTTCTATATAGTTTGTGCTGGTTTTTTGTTTTTTTTTTTCTGTGGTTTGGCTTCAGTCGCCTTCGTGAGTGGACATTGTTTCGGTTGTTTGCAGCGGCTCAAAAAGATCGCTGTACAAATACACAATATTCTAATAACCAAATTTCTTAAATATTTAATTATAATAATAATAAGACATTTTTTTATTACAATATTTAAAAGCACAGAATAAATAATAGTAGTACGTACTAAAAGCAAGTAGTATAATTTTTTTTGTCATGGGTGACATTTTCATGGTTTTCGAGTGTTGAAGCCGATAGTGCTGTCGAAATGTAAATCCAAGATGGCGGCCGAAGTAGGTACCAATTTTTTCATCATGGTGTCATTTTCATGGTTTTCGAGGGTGTTGAAGCTGATAGTGCTGTCGAAATGTAAATACCAGATGGCGGCGGAATTAGGTACCAATTTTTTCATCATGGGTGTCATTTTCATGGTTTCCGAGGGTGTTGAAGCCGATAGTGTTGTCGAAATGTAAATCCAAGATGGCGGCTGCAACAGGTATCAATTTTTTCATCATGGGTGTCATTTTCATGGTTTTCGAGGGTGTTGAAGCCGATAGTGCTGTCGAAATGTAAATCCAAGTTGGCGGCTGCAATAGATAAATTTTTTCATCTTGGGTGTCATTTCATGGTTTTCGAGTGTTGAAGCCGATAGTGCTGTCGAAATGTAAATCCAAGATGGCGGCTGAAGTAGGTACCAATTTTTTCATCTTGGGTGTCATTTTCATGGTTTTCGAGAGAGTTGAAGCCGATAGTGCTGTCGAAATGTAAATCCAAGGATGGCGGGCTGCAATAGGTATCAATTTTTTCATCATGGTGTCAATTTCATAGTTTTCGAGAGAGTTGACTCCGATAGGGTTGTCGAAATGTAAATCCAAAGATGGCGGCTGAAGTGGGTGCCAATTTTTTCATCTTGGGTGTCATTTTCATGGTTTTCGAGAGTGTTGAAGCCGATAGTGCTGTCGAAATGTAAATCCAAGATGGCGGCTGAAGTAGGTACCAATTTTTTCATCTTGGGTGTCATTTTCATGGTTTTCGAGAGAGTTGAAGCCGATAGTGCTGTCGAAATGTAAATCCAAGATGGCGGCTGCAATAGGTATCAATTTTTTCATCATGGGTGTCAATTTCATAGTTTTCGAGAGAGTTGACTCCGATAGGTTGTCGAAATGTAAATCTAAGGTGGCGGCTGCTATGGGTATTAATTTTTTCATTATGGGTGTCATTTTCATGAGTTTCGAGGATGTTGAAGCCGATAGTGCTGTCGAAATGTAAATCCAAGATGGCAGCTGAAGTAGGTACCAATTTTTTCATCTTGGGTGTCATTTTCATGGTTTTCGAGAGAGTTGAAGGCCGATAGTGCTGTCGAAATGTAAATCCAAGATGGCGGCTGCAATAGGTATCAATTTTTTCATCATGGGTGTCATTTTCATTGTTTTCGAGAGAGTTGAAGCCGATAGTGCTGTCGAAATGTAAATCCAAGATGGCGGCTGCAATAGGTATCAATTTTTTCATCACGGGTGTCATTTTCATGGTTTTCGAGGATGTTGAAGCCGATAGTGCTGTCGAAATGTATTTAAACTACTTTAAAAATTCCGTATAATCATGTTATAACGTAGTTTTTTTAATGCGCTTAAGGTATGCCCAATTGGATTTACCAATATATTTTTTATTTCATTAGCCTCGCGAATCAGCCTTTGTATGAATCGTTTGCGTAAATAGTTAATATTTGTATCAATAAGTTGCAGGGGTTGTGGTCTATCTACGATCTTAAACATGTTTACAAACTGTAGATATCAGGGAGCGCATTGACACTCTCTCTACAGCCTACAGTTTGTTATTTCCAGAAGTCTGCTAAAAGTAAAATTAGTTTTATTTGATGTCAAAGTATTCGTGTAAATACATGAAATAATTACAATAGGCTGTTAGTAATAAAACTTTGCATAATATAAAATACGCGAGATCCATGACCATTTCATCTCATCATCGAATAAATAAACGATAAGTGATCGCTGGACAGGTTCGAAATATTTTCCTTTTGTTGGAAATAGAAAAGGGCTCGAGAAAGTCGTAAACTGCATGTGACGTTGAAATATTGTAGAAACGGCGCTGATGACCTCGGCGTTGTTTGCAGCACAATATTATATAGAGCTGGATTAGTTGGTTATGTTTATTTAAATTGCACGTTAATATTTCATTTCAAATACTTAAAGTTCTCTACGCAATGGAATTTAGTCACCATTTAATTCTTAAATCTTATTTTATATTGTAGAATAAGGATGACAAACGAGCACACAGCGCAGCGGATGGTAAGTGAATGTTGTGTTCCATAGGTATTTACATATATCCTCGATTAAGTATTGAAATGAAGATGCGTTATACTCCTGAGAAATAAGTTGAAATACCTCACTTACAGTAAAATATGTAATATGACAAAAATAATTTGCTTAAATTCAAGTGCAATATAAAACGAAATTAATTTAAAAATAACCTTAATCACAAACGCATTCATTATTATCAGGAACTACTTAAGCCCACTTTTAAAAGTTAACTATAATGAGATAACTATAAAAGACGATCTAAGGCTAAGTATAGCCATTCTGCGGGGAAACGCAGCCAGCGTTCTTGGCACGATACCGCGGGGAGTAGGACTACATAATAATTAAGTTTCTAGTTTTAGTTTTTTTTTTATTATATATTTTTTAATCTATACTAATTTAATAAAGCGGTAGAGTTTTATGTTTTTTGTTTGTTTAAAACGCGCTAATCTCTGAAACTACTAGTCCGATTTGAAAATTTCTTTTGTATATTAAAGCCATATTCATGTGGAATAGTATAGGCTATCTTACATTAAGCTTTATTACTCAACTAGCCTTAAAAATGAATATTTGTTAAGCAAGTCAGAAGAAAAAGCACTCCCGAAATGATTTATCTGCGGACGCTGGTGTTATCGTTAGGGATACGTAAATACAATGTTCTAAAAAATATAGACCTTTACTTCGTCTAAAAAATCCGCGATACCATATGTCTATTTCTTATACATATGCCATAATTTGGTATTTTGTGACAAAAAATATTGAAAATTTAAAAGTGATTTATGAGCGTTATTATTAGGCATCGGCCTATTTATCCTTACGAACGAAAGTTAATTCATCATCAAGACAATTTTATGAAGATAACCTTTGTTCTTTATACCATGTTATTTCGACGCATAGTTTAAGAGATAATGTAAAATTAAAATAGTTCAATACTTGGCTGGGCGCGCGAACGACGCTTAAACCTAGCCATTATAAAATGCTTGAACTAGGTCATGTCGCGCACCTCGGACACGTGATAACGCGGGTGAAACCGCGGGCACAGCTTGTTATAATATATGTATGGTAGAGCCACACTGCAGCTGTATTGTGGTTATAGCACGAATTATTTGGCTCGACCAGGAAAGAACTACGCTCTCATAGAATACGAGTATCAGCGTAAAATAGTAGCTTTTTACTGGAAACGAGGCATTCGATCTAAGTCCTCAGGGGTGACAACGCATCTGCGTTCTGATACTTAATCGAGGATAGATGTACATGTCCATGGGCCACAGAATCCACTTATCATAAGGTGGACTATGTGTTGCATGTCGTCATTATACTATAAAAAAGGGAAGTCCCAGTTCAACAATGAACTGTGACGCGATGATGAGAAAGAACCATCCGAGCTAAATGTTTTTTTTCTGTCATTTTTATAAACTTATATTTTAAAAGTATGATTTTCATTAATAAAACTAAAGTTACTCGTAAAGACTAAGTATATGGCGATCGTCGCCGGCACCAATGAAATTGTTATTTGAAGTTTTAAGTGTTGATTTACCACGTATTCGACGGTAAAGGAAAACATCGCGAGTATATATGTCGCACTACTGGGCACGTACTTCTCATATCCCGAATCCGTGCTGTTTGCGTACTGTGAAATTCACATCGAGCACTTAGCTCCTGACAGCTCACCTGATAGTGGTAGCCCACAGCTCTGGATTTCTTTAAATCCTTTCTATTTAATTCACAGAGTAATATATTAAATTGTTAAATTGTTTCTATTCATATAAACTATGCATTTTCTTGAAATTCAATTAATAAAATAGTTCAACGATATACATTAGAAGAAATTAGGGATGAAGGCTCTAATTTTAGTTTTATATTTCGCTATTGGATTTCCTTACATAAAACTTTATGCTTATTTTAGCAGCCTTCTAAAAAAGAGAAGATACTGAGTTTAACAGTATCTTTGTCATATTATGTTACGAGATATGCCCGCCAATTTTGAACTGACTTCCATGATTTTTATTTCATTTATTAAGCCTACAAAGGTCGTACAAATTATATTTAAAAAAATCCACCCCTAGAAAATTTTAATGTTTTCAAACGCTATTCTGTAAACTTCCTAAGCTTTTGATATAGCTTAGTCCAAACAAAAGTGTCAAATAATTAAACTTTAAAAACTGACTCAAAAAATTTAATTAGAGTGAAATTATTTCCACATAAAAGTAATAAAAACTGACTTCAGAAACAAAAATAAAAAAATAAAATTCTGTAAAAATAATTACTTTATTAATTTAGTTTTCTTGTACTCGGTTTTCACTTTTTGAAAGTTTAATCATATGGATTAAATACACTTGCAACAATTTGGTTAATGTTTCTTTCTTAATGAAAAGCGTTATAATGTATCGTAAAATATTTAAAACAATCTTTATCTCGTTTTTCTTTCTTTAAAGATTTTCTTTTACCTTCAGTCGACGTTAATTTGTTCCGTAAAGCTTACTGTAAGTTGATCGCAATCTCTTTCGCAACCTGTTCTCGAGAGTATTCGTACATTGAAAGTGCGGCCATTTATATTGGAGCGACATTTTCCAGCATATTGCTGCAAAATGTTTTAATTTTACTTTTAATATTTCTAAAAAAGCAGTCTTTTTTATAACTAATAAAAACAAAAAACTGCGATTGCCAACCCGCTTGCTAAGCGTGGTAACTATGGCAAATATTCCCGCTGTGAGGCAATCTATGGGGGAGGCCTGTGTTCAGCAGTGGACTTTATAACGCTGTAACGCTAACGGTAATGGATTCTGTATAAGGCACTTGAACGTTTTGTCACCATGGCACTAGATACAAAATTGAGAAGTTTTTCCTTTAAAGATTTATAATGAACAATGTGCTCTAATCCAAAGTCCCGAAACCTTTCAGCTCGAGTTACAAAACCGTTTTCAGTGCCTAGAAGACTGCAATGAAGTGGACGATATTAATGACAAGCTCGTGGAAACTGTCCATGCGGTCGGAGCTAAGTTCTGCAAGACCCACCGCAGAAGAACACAAAATCCTCCATGGTGGCATTACACCGGAGGCGTGGAGCAGAAGTGCGGTGGTCTTGTTCTTCTAGAAAGGTGACAACGCTCTCTTGAAGAACTGCAGGCCGATTTCCCTTCTGAGCCGCGTCTACGTGCTGTTTTCGAGAGTCATTACGAATCGTCTCGCGCGCAGACTTGACGACTTCCAGCCACCCGAACAAGCCGGTTTCCGAAAGGGCTTTAGCACCATAGACCACATACATACCCTTCGGCAAATTATACAGATGTCCGAAGAGTACAATTTGCCACTATGTCTGGCGTATGTGGACTATGAGAAAGCCTTTGATTCCGTCGAAATTTGGGCGGTGCTGCAGTCCCTTCAGCGGTGCCAAGTTGACTGTCGGTATATCGAAGTGCTGAAGTGTTTGTACAGTAGAGCTACGATGGCTATCCGAGTTCAGAACCAGAGTATGAAACCTATCCAATTGCAGAGAGGTGTAAGACAGGGTGATGTTATATCCCCGAAACTCTTCACCGCTGCATTGGAAGACGTTTTCAAGCTTCTGGACTGGAAAGGATACGGTATTAACATCAATGGCGAGTACATCACTCACCTTCGATTTGCCGACGATATAGTCCTTATGGCAGAATCGCTGGAGAACCTAACCACTATACTCAATAACCTCAATAGTGTCTCCCAACGGAAAGGTCTTAAGATGAACATGGACAAAACAAAGATTATGTTTAATGTCCATGTCACACCTATGCCGGTATTTGTTGGGAGCACTACCTGGGAAAAATAGTCCGACTAGGTAAGTCCAACTTCGACCGAGATATCAATCGACGGATTCAACTCGGCTGAGCAGCGTTTGGGAAGCTACGACACATCTTCTCGTCAGACATACCTCAAAACCTTAAAACGAAATTGTACAACCAGTGCGTGTTGCCAGTGATGACTTACGGAACTGAGACGTGGTCCTTCACTACTGGCCGTATGAGGAAGCTCAAGGTCGCTCAGCGAGCTATGGAGAGCTATGCTCGGAGTTCCTCTGCGTGATAAACTTAGGAATGAGGATATTCGCAGTAGAACCAGAGTAACCGACGTAGCCCAACGGATTAGTAAGCTGAAGTGGCAGTGGGCCGGCCATATAGCTCGAAGAACCGACAACCGATGGGGTAGAAAGGTTTTCGAGTGGCAGCCTCGTACCGGTAGGCGAAGTGTAGGGCGTCCCCCCACGCATCTCCTGGGGCGACGCCCTACACTTCGCCTACTGGTACGTGTCTCATGCCTACCAGGTCGTCACTAGTGACGACCTGGTAAGACATGCAGGAAGTCGATGGATGCAGGTGGCTCAGGATCGTGCTTTGTGGCATTCTTTGGGGGAGGCCTATGTTCAGCAGTGGACTTGTGAAGGGCTATAATGATGATGATGAATGAACAATGCAATACTGCAATCTCAGTGTAACAATTACATTATGTTTAAGGCCATGTCGAGTGAGTGAATGAAGAACGTTTGACGAAAAAGGTGTATAAGGCGAGTGTGAATGAAAGTGTTGGAAGGGGTAGACCTAGGCGGATGTTTCTAGATCAAATCAAGGACGTCTTGAAAAAAGGCCAGGTCAAGAGTACCCTAAACCAAAGAGCATGAATGAGGGGATTAATGAAAGTGGACGAAGCGAAACAAGTATGCAAGGATCGTAGCAAGTGGAAAGGAGTGGTCTCTGCGTACTCCTACGAGAAAGAGGCGTGATTATATGTATGTATGTATGTATGTTTAATGTCTTAATTGTTACAATAAAACTTCGCCTACTATTTTACTTTACGTGCTTTCCTAGGCACGGATGTGAAATGAAATACTGTCAACTTTTTGACTCCGAGCTGCTACTGAGACAGAAAAACCAAATAACTGAATTAGGCCTGACCCGGAATTCGATCCCGGGCCCTCTTGATCAGCAATAGCGTTTAAGGGCACTGACCAACGGGGCACTTTTGAAAGTATAATATAAGATCAAACGAACTTCTCAAGTGAAGTTCGATCATTATTATATGAATCGCTTCATTTGAAGATATAAATATTCACCAGGTAGTCCCCTTAACCTACAGGTGACTCTATGCACGCTTAAAAAGACATTCATTTGACTAAACTGAAGTTAACTGTGAACCGATTTACCCCTACCACCGCCGACTCGGGGACGGGGTGAGTCGCCATTCTGAGCTCATTATTTTTAGAGCGTAGAGAAAAACTTTCCGTATTAGGGCTAGCAACTCACTGCTATGGGAGGGTGGGTAATGGATTATATCTTCAAATGAAGCGATTCATATAATAATGATCGAACTTCACTTGAGAAGTTCGTTTGATCTTATATTATATTTCATCGCTTCATTTTTCAGATATAAATATTCACCAGGTAGAATTTTAGAGCAGAAAGTTTTTCCTTGTAATAAAATAATATATATTTCTTAGAATATATTTATTAGTTATTAATCGTACATGTAACGTTATATAATCACGATAATTGGAACAATTAGTTTTTGTATTTATGAGTGCAGATACAGTCTTAACCTAAAGATTCGACGTAAAGCAAACAGATCTTGCAAATTTCCCCTCATCAACAAGGGTTCTATTGTAGAATCGCGCAAAAGTATTTGATGTAGGAGTCCATCCGGCAGCTTTACGGATGGCATCAACGCTGAGACCCGCACGGCCCGCAGCTGAGGTAGAGGCGTGGCGAGTGCTGTGTGCGCCAAACTTTGATACATCCACTCCACTCTCCGATAGCACTTGTTTAATCCATCGACTGATTGATTGTGTCGTGGCTGGTCTGTGTGGTGGCTTGTGAGTGAGGAACAGTTTACCTCTGTTTTCTGTTCTTTTACTTTCTGTGACAGAAATATAATCTTTTAAAACGGTAGCTGGGCAAATATTCACATTTTCTAAGAAAAATGGAATCAGGAGTACAGGTTGTTCTCGACCTGGGGCGGAAGTCTTTATTATATCACTAATTATGATCTTTGCGTTATTGTGAGAAAATGATATATTTTCCAATTTCATTAATGATAGGGTTTGTACTCTATGGGCTGTACAGAGGGCTAACAAAATTGCTAATTTCTTGGTAATTTTTTCCAGGTTCAAGTTTGTATTGGGATGCCACTCTGCAACGTGATTTAAAACACGTTGAGGGTCCCAGGTCTGTGTATATTTGGGAACGTTTGGCCTTAATTTATAAGCTCCTTTTAGCAATCGACTTACACGTTCGTCTGAACCAATATTGTTGCCGAGAAGTAATGACAGTGCCGATCTATGAGAATTCAGACTTCCATATGTACAACCGCCATTAAACTGGTCAGTTAAAAAGGATAAAAAAGGAGATACAGATGGTTGGAACGGATTAATATTTCTGTTATCACAAAACCGCCACCACGCCTTATAGGTAACATTATATTGTTTTACCGTACTATCGGAGAGTGATGCTAGCATGAGGTTGAGGGCCTCTGGTGGGCATCTTCGGGAGAAAGCTTGCTGGAGAGCCTCGCGACACCCAAGGTAAGGCTCGCGTGTAAAGGATGGTGTTCCCTAGAATGTGACCGTAAAAGATTCTTATTAGGGCCCAAGAACAGAATGTCGGATGCTAATAACCCTTGTAATAAGGGGAACCAGGGCTGTGAAGGCCAATAAGGAAAAACAAGTATTCCGTGTGCCCTATCATCCATTATTTTCCTTAAACAATTTAATATTATGGAAAATGGGGGGAATGCGTAAAAATAACATCCGCTCCAGCTTATAGTAAAAGCATCTACAGCCATGGCATCTGGATCCGGTCTCCAAGAAACAAAGTTTGTGCATTTGGCGTTGGTGCGGGAAGCGAATAAGTCGATATTTGGTTGGCCGAAATGTGATACAATGGTTTGAAAGCTGGTAAAGGAGAGTTCCCATTCGGTGTCAGGATTTATAATTCTAGATTCAGCGTCAGCCCAGTTTTCTTTAGTATTGACGTATGACGCGTAGATCCAAATTTTACGCTTCTCGCACCATTGCCAAATTTGCCGAGCGATCTGGTTTAAATGGGGGAATTGTATTCCGCCCATACGATTTACATAACTGATGGCTGTAGTGTTATCTACCCGTAACAGTATCGCGCAATTGCTTTCTTTAGATGCCAAGCTTTTGAGTCCGAGAAAGATTGCCAATAGTTCCAAATAATTTATATGGTAATTACGTTCACTAACTGACCACCCTCCGTGAGCGCGTTCTTCATCGCGAACTGCGCCCCAGCCAGTTCGTGAAGCATCTGTGTAAATTTCAATTTTATAGGCGGCGTTTCGCATTGGATGTGATGTTTTTTGAATGTTATTAGTCCACCAAATAAGATCCTCAAGGATAATACTAGGTAAATTGATTTTACTCTCATAATTCTGATTTTCTAATAACGCGAGATATTTTTGACGTTCCAATAGCTTGGTGTACAACCAACCGTATTGGACAGCAGGGCACGCCGCAGTTAGATTACCAATTAATTGAGCAAATTCTCGAATAGTGCATGTTGGTAGATAAGTAAACTTCTGAACCAATTGTGCAATACTGTTACGTTTATTATCTGGGAGAGAAACGGTTAGATTCTCAGTGTTAAAGAGAAAACCTAAGAATTTACAAATTTGCTTAGGTTGGAGCAAACTTTTATCGAAATTTATGATGAAACCTAGACATTGCAATAGTTTCAAAGTTTCATTTACGTTAGATCTGCAATCGTCATAAGTATTGCCGATGCAGAGAATATCATCTAGATAAACTACTGAATTAAAACCCGCACTTCTCAAATGAGTTACGACTTCTTTCATAATCTTAGTAAATACCCTAGGAGCCACGGACAACCCATAGGGCATTGACGTGAACTCGTAGGTCGTGGTCTGAGTGTTTCTCTTAAATTGAAATCTTAAATACTTTCTATGTTCAGCATGAATCGGAATTAGTAAGTAGGCTTCTTTCAGATCAATTGTGACTAAGTATCCATTTTGAGGTATTAACTTTGCCGCTGTTCGGTAATCTTCCATCTTGAAATGAAACTTTGAAACATATTTATTTAATGGTTTCAAATTTAGTATAAAACGCTTGCTGCCGTTTGTCTTTGGGGCAAGGAATATTTTGGAGACAAACTGGTCTCTACTTGGAAGACATTCTGTTACGGCACCCAAGTCAACCAGTTTTTGAATCGCAGTTGTCATTTCCTGGTGCTCTAACTTCGAAAAGGTGTTGCTAGGAACGTTTGTTTGGCAGGGTTCCTTGCAAAAGGGTATGTATAGACCATTTTGTATCCAATCTAAAATTACTGAATTGGATGATATTCTCGTCCAACAATTAAAAAAGTGCTTAATTCTGCCTGCATGTACCTGAGTTACTGCGGCGCCAGGGCACGAGGCTTGTTCGCTGCTGCAGGCCTCGATGCTGGCTGCTGTTGCGTCGAGCTCGGGTATGGACGGCGGCTCTGCGTCGTCGTTTTCTTCCCACCTCGGTTGCCTCGGTTCGATGAGTACCGGGGTGGGCCGGACCAGTTTCCCGAATTAGAAGAGCGGTTGCTATTGGATTGAGAGCTGGAAGGTTTCGGATTAGTCTTCTTTATTTGGAGACCCTGTCGTTCAATTGCTCTGGCTGCCTTGATCTTTTCTGCAAGTTTGTTACCGAACAAAGTTTCGTCTCTTACGGCATCTTGAACTATGTGGAGGAAGTTCTTATCCAGGTTTGGTGTAATGAGCTTTATGCGGCTATTCGTATTTACCGTATGCAAATCCGATAGTATACGGCAGGCATTGCTAAGATGTTGGATAGCATTCTTCTTGTCATCCCCACTTAAGAGAGTATTAAGCGCTCTGTTAATGGCTGTTATTCCCGACCCCAGTTGTTGTTGGTGAACTACCAGGATCTTATCCCTGTTTCTTACAGAGTCTATAACTGCTGCTGATATCTCTGCGTTTAATTTAGGCGCTTGCAGCAACCTACAGTTGTCCGGGATTAAGTACTCCTTCAAAATTTTTTCTTTTTTATCTTTTGGCAAGCCTTTGACGAGTAGAGGAAGCCACAATTTGGCTAAACTCTCGTGAATTCTTTCTCCAAACTCTGGGGTATCGCTGGTGGATTCACCGAGGGCTTCTAAAAGTTCAGGGTCCAATTCTGGTTCGGCTGATTCATCGTTCGGGTTTTGTTCCAACGAAGTTGCCTCTAAAGCCAGTGGCTCTAATGGTTTCTCTGCCCTCGTCTCTGGTCTAGACACTGGCTCCACTGCGAGCTCAGGTTCTGGCGTAAGCTCGGGCTCCGGTATGGGCTCAGTCTCTCTGATGGATGGTGTGGGACACTGTCCTGAAGAGTTCCCGAGATCCGTCGCATTATTTTTAAGACTTAACTCAGGTTGGTCGGCATCTTCAACACCTAAAACGAATATTTTTAGGGTTAGAAAAGTGAATTACTTCAACAAACGAGGCTCACGGCCTGCTCTGATGAAGCATTTTGTTTTCAACGAACGAGGCTCACGGCCTGTCCTGATGAAGGTTATTTTTTCAACAAACGAGGCTCACGGCCTGTTCTGATGAAGGTTATTTTTTCAACAAACGAGGCTCACGGCCTGTTCTGATGAAAGCTGGTAGCGTGTAAAAAACAACACGTGTTAACGAAACCTAAAAGTTACGTAATCTTGACTCATGATGAATCGTTATAATAAAAAAGTTAATATGCTTACCTTCACCGTTGGAAGAATCGGATGATATGACGCGTATTCGGCGATGTCGTCCGATATCGCGTTCACGTAATTTTCTAATTTTGCGTTCGTAACGCTCGATTTTTTCTTCCGCACTTCGTTTTGGCATTATGATTTTAATTATAAATACTAAAGGCAAGAATAAAGTAAAAACTAATTCGGAGACGCGTGCTGTCGTCACCGTGCACGAAAAAGGAATGAGCTCAGAATGGCGACTCACCCCGTCCCCGAGTCGGCGGTGGTAGGGGTAAATCGGTTCACAGTTAACTTCAGTTTAGTCAAATGAATGTCTTTTTAAGCGTGCATAGAGTCACCTGTAGGTTAAGGGGACTACCTGGTGAATATTTATATCTGAAAAATGAAGCGATGAAATATAATTAGTAGAAAGAACTTTCTAGCGAAAGTTAAGGCCTTTCCTTAAAATACTTGCTTGTTTTATTTGGAAAACTCACGAACTTAAGGGTAAAGACGATTATCGTTCGTCATCGAATGCGCCATGGCTTCACTCTAAGTCGTAAATCAAGTAAAAGTTTTTTCACATTTCTTTGACATAAACGGGAAATCGACTGAACGATGCTCGCTTTTGGTAGTATTTTATGAACTTTTTTGACGTATTTAAGGACTTCCTCAGGATCTGTGGGGACGCTTTATATTATATATATTTTACGTGGTAGAAACACGCTGCTATATATTATTTCATATATAATTACCATAACTCAAAAAGTCGTTATCAACGGTAAAGGTTTCTCCGGGTCACTAGTATCAATGGGCGTTCCCCAGGGCTCGATTCTTGGCCCGTTTCTGTTCTTGGTCTATATTAATGACTTACCTAATCTTGTAGGGGATAATCACGATATAGTATTATTTGCTGATGATACCTCTGTTATTCTGAAATTTAAATGAAAATCAATTAATTATGACGATGTAAATAATGCTCTATCGAAATTAGAACATTAGTTTAACGCCTACAATTTGCTCTTAAGTGGCAATAAGAAAAAATGTATTAAGTGTACAATACCTAATGTTATACATTCAGATACCAATGTGCTCTTAAATGGGGAAGAGTTTAGTCTTGTGGATAGCAGTTTTTCTTTGTGTTACTATTGATGCGAAGCTTCAATGGAGCCTTAGGTATTCTATACCTAAATTAGAGAGATTAGTTTTGCAGCATATGCTAAAGATTAGAAGTCTAACCAATGTCGAGACAGCTAGATTAGTTAGTTTATTTTTGTTACTTTTTTAACGTGATGTCTTATAGAATTTTGCTATGGGGTAATGCGACTGACATCGAAACCATTTTTTTTTTGCACAACAGAGCACTACGGGCGATTTATAACTTAAATTGTAATGAGCCCCTTAGAGAAAACTATAAAGAAATAAACATATTAACTTTGAAATTGCAACATATTTATGAAAATATAATGTATGTTCATAAAAACATAAATAGTTTTGAGAAGAATAAACATGTTCATACTTTAAACACTAAGAACAAAAATAACCTCGTAATACCAGTTACTAGATTCCACAAAATTAGTAATTCACTTATGGGACAATGTATACGCATTTACAACAAAATCCCAGAAAATGTACAAAAGGAGATGTATGTAACTGGGTTCTAGACATCGTTCGTAACAGTTATACAAAAATATTTACGTAATATAAATATAAATTATAAGCATAATTACATGGTTTTTATTTCTGTAGTGTATGGGACAATTATTAAAACATTTTTTTTAAACTGAAAAACACAAAACTAATGCTTTTACCATAGCAAAACAAAACGATTTTAAACATTTTTATGTATTTTGTTTATGGCGTTAGATAATGAAGGCTAGTTTTTGTAATAAATAGCCTTCAGTATCAAAAAAAAACTCATAATGAAACGTTGAGGCGAATCTGTAAAGATTAATACAAATCTTTTTAGAAAATAGATAGAATAGGCTACGTTATTAAACTAAACAAAATATTTTAATAATATCGGATAAAATTGAATAGGCTGTATGGTCGTTGATCATTGCATGTTTCGAAGGAGACTTGGTAACTTCGAGTTTAAACTTGTCATACGCGTTTGACATTGTGGTTGTGTTTGTGGATATATTTATATGTGTGTTATATTGAGTGTTTTTGTTTTCGTGAATTAATTTAACTTGACCCTTGGATTTTCTCTTGATTTACAGGACAGTAGGTTGTTGCGGCCACATAATGACAATAATGTGTTACTTGGGTTTTGCGAGGAATAGAACAGTCAATGTACAGCCTCAGGCTGCTTTTCGAGATCACATTTTATTAATTATTGCAGAAAATAATTAAACAATTATAAAGTTTGAGTTGTATTTTATTTTATTTATAATAAAAAAAATCCATCCTTTTGTGTCCTTTCAATTTATTGAAACAACTTATTCCAAGAACGAGTGATTTTACTACATTACCTACAAATAATAAACCAAAATAAAACAAAACCCCAGGTCTTACAAAAATATGATTTCTTATTATAAGTAGCAAATGTTTAAATCTTTAGATTAAAATATACTTAAACTTTGTTCACGCCGGGCACAAGCTTTTATGGAACCAAGTTCAACTCCTTTGTTAATAAACAAGTTCAAACATGTTTTACTAAAGAAATATTGTACAAAAGGAGTTATTATAATATCCAAGAATACATAAATGAAAAAAGAAACCCTGGGAATGAGGTGATCACCACCATGCTGGTTCTGTTAAAATTCATTTATTAATACAAACCAAATTATTGTAAAGTGTAATAATATGTTTTTTAAAAGTTTTTTTTTTAATTTATTTATTAATGAATTTATGATACAGTGGTGTTACTTAATTCTAAACTCGCCAAACTTTTACGTTTGATGGCGAGAGGGGTTCTTTTACAAAATAATGAACCACCTTATGTTAGACACCACTAATATTAGACACAATTATATAATATAGTAATATATAAACCTATGACATCTTTATGTTATGTTAACCATATATATTTATATACATGTAACTTTAAATATATTAATTAAATATCTAGTATTTATATATTATATTGTAATGTTTTAATCTAATACAATGTACTCGTATATAGAGTCATATTAGCAATCCTGTATAATGTTTGTTACTTTTTTCTTAAGTGATCCTTTACTAATTTTTACTTTTTCTCTTAGTAGATCTATTTTGTTAAACAGAAAGAATTTGAGATATCTCTGGACTTGTAAGAGGTTGTTTTGAAAAATGTAAAAGATTGTACATATGTATACATTTATTTTATTACCAATGTATTTTCAGCAATTTTATAACCTTGCCAAATCGTCCCGTAAAATAACAAATAAGGATTGAATTCTCCAAAATGCTTTCTTGGTGAAAGGAAACTATTGTTCAAATTTCCCACTTCCATGTGCAGTGGGTTTGGGCTTGGCGTCTTAATAAAATATTTTAGCATACAGAGTTTGCACCCTTCTTTCAAAACCTCAAGGATAACCCGGCTCTAAACGAGGTACCCCTGAGATGAGAGGCCGCCAAAGTATCTATAAGAGTAGCATCCCATTTTAACCGGAGACCCCTCTTACTGGAAAAGAGGCATTCCATCTTAGGCCTCACGGGTGACAACGCATCTGCATTTTGATACGCAAACGAGGATAGATGTAGATGTATATGGGCCATAGCAACCGCTTACCAGCAGGTGGACTGTGTGCTCGTTTGTCACCCTATCCTATAAAAAATCCCACACTAGGGCTTTACCACTCTCCCAAGGGGCCAATGCCAATGTCTCCTGCCATCGTCTCTAAATATTCCACAAGGCTCTCAAACCGCGGGAACATTTATAGATGCAAGAGCGCTTCAGTCGTCCGTTCGTGATATCGTTCAATATTTTTAAATACTTATTCACTCACCCCATCACAAGGCTGGCCGTTCTGATTGGTGTCGTTGTGTACTTCGCAGGTTTTAAATATTATAAAAGTGTCCTCCAGACTGCATTTTGTTTACGGTGGCCAGGTTCAACGGAGACTAACCTTCTGCGCAGGATGAGATCTTCTAAAAACCTCAATAGACCATTTTTTTGGCCTAAATGCAGTCGCGTTCACGAGTTCTAGATCAATGTGACAGCCTAATATTAAATTCATATTTAATATAACAATTCAGCAAGGATCCCAGAGCTTGCAAGACATAACCTTGTTCGTAGTATAGTCACACCGCAGCGTATTATCGCTGCAAAACGAACATTATGTCGTCTCGATCGGTGAAGGATCATGTTCTCACAGAATACAATTGTGTTGTAGTGACATAATGCTTATGTGTTTTATATTGTGAGTGGCTAGAACCGAAGACCTTTTTCACCAGTAGGGCATTCCATCTTAGCGCTCAGGAGTGACAAGGCATCTGCGTTTTTATTCTTAAACAGAAATAGATGTAGATGTCTATAGTCAACAGTATTTATTTACCACAACAAGTACACTATGTGCGCGTAAAGCGAATAAGGGGGATTTTTACCATAGTGGACATACAAAATGCAGCTGCTATCTGCTGTTTCCTTCAATCCCATCTTACAATATCCACGGGATGATAATATTGTCATCGATAAAAATTAAACGGTTACATGTCCCGTTGCAATTTGTAGTACTGACTGTTTTTTTTTACTTATTATAAGCAAGTACTTGACCACAATCCCACCTGGTGGTAAGTGATGATGCAGCCTTAGATGGTAAATCGCACTCTCTTATCGTAACAAAAGCCTATTCACTCTTGCCTTGAAGACGCCTAGATTGTATTCGGACGGAAAGATAGACGCCGGCAAATTATTCCACACCTTTGCTGTAAGCATTACAAAAGACAAAGCAATATGTGGAATATCGACAACAAAGGGATGAAGACCCGCCGACCGTCTGGTTGTCCGACGGTGGAAAGGAGTGGGAGGAATTAAGGCGTGTAATTCCTGCGCACACTCACCGAAATGCATTCTACAGAATACCGAGAGACTGGCTACTCTGCGCCTGTGCTGTAGAATACCGAGTTTGTTGTTGTTTGTTGAGTATGTTTAATACATATGTTCATAAGCACTCACACATGTAACTCATAGGGATAGGAAGAGACTACGGACTTCCATTTGGCGCGTTTTGGCACACATCTCTCGCCTTCTCCACATCCATATACCTACGCATACATACTCGTCGGTTAAGCGTACTTTTAATTTAACCCATTTTCAATATATCGCCTAGGCATCCCTTCCAGACTCTGCCGTTCACTTCTTCAAAAAAAGTTTGTTTTATCACTCTTTCCTCATTCATTCTTTCTACAAAACCAAACAACCTAAGCTTTCCTTTCTTAATTCTGGTCACAGATCTCACAGCTGTCCTGTCCATTCAGCCAGTCTTCTCTGGAGGGTAGTTCGAATGTATACTTTTTATTAAAAGTGTATAGTGGACGTATGATATTTTAGATCATACATAAGACCGGTGTTTCCTTAATTGAGTCGAGTCAAATGAGTTCAGTGTTTTCTATAACATATAATAAATTTAGTTGTTAATTGAATACTAACAGATTTACGAAATTTACAATCAATCAAAATGTAATTCGGAAATACGCAGCAAATATACAAAAATAATTTAAGTTACAATACGAAATATAACAGTCGCTAATTATCCTAATGATATAATTTGTAGAGCTGATTGACAACTGGAGCAGAAATATTGGGGAGTGTCTTATGGAGGGTCGCGGTGGGTTCCTTTTGTAAGGTTATGATTTATTGTTGCTATGACAATCACGTAAGTCATTTTTGAAGTGAGTAATTTTATCTTTTGTAGTATTAGTGACGCGTTTCTTGAGCCATTTAATTGATTGCGTTGGGTTACTTGGTTCTTTCATCTTTCTTTTGGTGCTACAGTTCCTGCTAAAATGTTTGTTGAGTAGAGTTGATGGTTATCCGAGTACAGCACTAGAGTAAAAATTCTATCCAAATACAGAGAGGTGTAAGACAGGGTGACGTTATACTGTTGCTTAGTTGGTGACGTTATGCTGTTTTGGAAGGTGATGTCGAGCTACGTGACTGGAAGGGATGCGGTATCAATAACAATGGCAACTAAATAATCCATCTTCAATATGCTGATAACCATTACGACAGAATCGCTCGAGGACCTCAACACTATGTTCTCTATATGTCTTTAAAACTGCAAAACAAAGGTTATGTTTGACTTTGGTATTTTGATCTTCATAGACACAGACTGATTAAAAACCACAGTTTTTGTTATTTTACGTGGTTTTGATGTAAGTTACTAATGACTACAATTCGAGAAAGGCTTTAGGGGAGACCTATGTCAAATGGTCAGTTGTTATGTACTCTATTGATCTAATAGTATGAATGTTTAACTAAAAACGATATCATTACATCGGTCTCTTACGTCATGATTAGTAACAGCCGAAGATGTAGCTTATTGTGGTAGAGCTATGTTGCAGCTATATTTTTTTTGAACCTCACATCAGTACATGATCAAAAGGCGGACTAAATGCTAAAAGATTTTTTTCAAGTCATCCAAAACCAAGTACCTAAGGGTATTAATCCGGAAAAATCGCCAGTGGTAAACTATTCTACAGAGAGATCGTACGCGGAAAAAAAACTCCTAGTGAAATGTACATTGGTGGACCACCAAGCATCCAGATGGTGTGGATGGTATCGGGTAGTATAGTGGGTTTAGAGAAGCCCTTTTTACTAGCGACGAGGCATTGCATCTTAGTCCTCAGGGGTGACAACTTACCTGCATTTTGATTCTTAATCGAGAAGAGATTAAGATGTCTATGTGCCACAGCATAAACTTACTATCATGTGGGCTGTTTGCTCGCTTGTCACTCTCATTCTGTAAAAAATGCTACTGATACAAGTCGTAGGTCTCTTTTCCTGAACAGATGCCTGCCTTGTTAGTTCTAGTCCTAGTCTCTCTCTCTCTCTCTCTCTCTCTCTCTCTCGTAGGTATTTCATTCACCAAGTACCAGTACCTATACTGCTGTGTACAACTAGTATGTCATACTTTGCCTACAGATGTCTATGCGCTGCAGTAGCTACATACCATCGAGTGGAGTGTTAGCGCCTTTGGAACTTCAATATATACATATTAATAAAATCGAAGTGTATGTCAGTAATATCCAAACAACTGGCATCATTTCAACGTGGTAGGGCCATGCTGCAGCTATATTAGTAGTATAGTTGTAGCACGAATGGGTCGGCTCGACCGGGGAAGGACCACGCTCTCACAGAATACCAGCGTAAAACAGCAGCTTAACACTGTGTTTCGTATGGTGAGTGTAGAGAACCGGAGACCCTTTTTACTGGAAAAGAGGCATTCCGTCGGTGACAACGCATCTGCATTTTGATTCGCAAACGAGGATAAATGTAGATGTCTATTGGCCACAGCAACCACTTACCATATCAGGTGGACTGTGTGCTCGTTTGTCACCCTATCTTATAAAAAAAATATATTCTTCTCAGGGATTTATTTGCTTGCTATAAGATAATAATTTTGTCTGTCTGTCTGCCCGGGCTAACAATCTTCGGAATGGCTGAATCGATTGTGATAAAACTTTATGAAAACACAGATAGCTATCCGAGGAATGATCCAGGTTATATATTTTATTTGAAAACATACAGGACATTTCGTTTCTACCAAATAGATGAAATTATATGATTTTGATATCTCATAAACCAAAAAAATAAACAAATAATTAAGAAAAGTTTAACTATTAAAAAAGTTTCAAACAAAACTTTTATTGCTTAAGCGGGTTTGCAACTGCAGTTTTCTAATTTTAGTCATTACTAGGACGACACTGCTGCTAATCTCCTGATTTGTTTTCCTCTGTCGCCTTTTACGACACACAAAAGGCCGGCAACGCATCTGCAATTCCCCTGGTGTTGCAGTTGTTCATGGGCGGCGGTAGTCACTTACCATTAGGTGAGCCGCATGTTCGTTTGCCCCCTCTCCTATAAAAAAAAAACACAAGGACTGATATGGGGTAGTGAATATGACGGCTCCTTGGCGCAGTGGCTTAGCAATGAGTTGCTGCGCTGGGGGCCGCGGGTTGAAATCCCGCACGGATCAAGTAATTGTATGGCCTACAAGTAATTGTTCCGGGTCTGAACGTTTGTCCTTGTGCAATTTGTGTTTGTAAACTGCCTCCACGATACAGGAGAAAATCGTAGCGTGGAGGTAACGTTTTAAAAAAAATATTGTTATACTTATACATTATAACGTACTGCCACTGCACGATACTATACAATACAATAACAAAAATTTAGTAATTGTTATGTTTACCTTCTGCCTACATAGTAAAATAAACATTGAAACCACACGTAACTGAACGAAGCGCTGCATCGATGTAACATAAACATTTGCTATTCACAAACGGAAATATACAGTGTATCCGCATAGAATTTAGTTTAATAATATATATCAGCTCGTAGCGGCATGTAAACTGCTTCGAAATCCTAAAAGCTTGTGAAGGCTTACTTCCGTTTTATTGTTTTTTTTTTATCAGTATTTACGAAAAATAGAAAAAAATACTCGCTGTCTTCCTGATTGTATAAGATGCGACACTTATGTGTGATATTTTAACTCGCCAACAGGATTCCTCATGACTGGAGAAAATATATCAAAGATATATTTTTATTACATACTTCCTTTTACTCGCGACTTCGTGTACACCATATCACCCTATAACCATAATGTAGTTGCAGCATGGATCTATCACGATAAATCAGATATATCATTAACGTTATATCAGATTAAAAACATTCGTATGCGATAAAGCATAATTTCAAATAAAAAATTTTATACAGTCAACTTCATTATAATTTATTGAGAATAACTCAAAAAATATTGATCTGACCTTGAACAAATTCATATGGAACTACACGAGAAGTACTACCTTTCAAATAAAAAAGAATCATCGAAATCGGTTTACCCAGGAAAAAGTTATGAAGTAACACATATAAATAAAAAAAACATACAGTCGAATTGAGTACCGTCTCCTTTTTGGAAGTCGGCAGAAAAGTGAAACGGAAATCGCGCACAATGAAAAATGCTTGATCACTTGCTCTATAAAGACATCAAGTAGATAAATTATGAGTGTAACGCTTAACTACATTTCGCGCATGACTTGTGCCTTACAAGAAGTGACCAGCATAATTTTTTATCCCTAGATGTGTGATGGGCATTTCAATTGTTTTTTGAGTGGTTGTTTTTGACGTTTGGTTTTTTTGTGACTTAGTAAGGGTAATTAATAACAATTAACAAGAGATGAGATAAAATGTTAAGGCCAATAAATACCTACAAAGATTAGGAATCAAAGTGCAGATGGGTCATCCCTGGGGATTAATGCCCGATTTCTATATTCAAAAAATGATTCAATCTTCGTAACGATCCGTTTTATTGCCTTCGAGGTACGTGTAAAAACATTTTGTATTATAAACCATTAATTTGGCAGCTTAGGATGACTCCATATGAAAAAATTCTTTAAACAGTTCAAACAATAGTTGAACTTGTAGTTTTTATAAAACATGGGTCTACATGTAATTCATTCACTGCAAAACAGCTCGTAAAAAAAACGAAGCGTTTTCAAATATATAAATACGGCATAAGATGAACAAAAAGGCAAAATATAGAATATTGGTTATACACAGCTGCTATTTAGGGTGGTATTCTTTGAGACCGTGAACCTACCCCGATCGAGTTGACTCATTCGTGCTGAAGTCGTAATACAGCAACAGCATCGTATTCCGCTTTTTATATTTTGTCATGGTTTACTGTTACAGTTTTTTTTTATAGGATAAGGGTGACAAACGAGCACACAGTCCACCTGATGGTAAGTGGTTGCTGCGGCCCATAGACATCTACATCTATCCTCTGTTACGAATCAAAATGCAGATGCGTTTTCACCCGTGCGGACTAGGATGGAATGCCTCATTTCCAGTAAAAAGGGCCTCCGGCCACCTGCACTCACCAAGCGAAACGCAGAGGTAAACCTCTACTTCACGCTGGTATTCTGTGAGGTCGTGGTACCACCCCGGTTCGAGCCGGCCCATCCATGCGACAGCAAAAGCTGCCGCCTGGGTCTACCACTGTTTGTTTCAAGTTTGAGTAAAGTATCTGTCATCATTGATGACGGCTCGGTGACGCAGTGGCTTAGCAATGAGTTGCAGCGCTAAGGGACGCAGGTTCGAATCCTGCACGGAACAATTATTTTTATGGCCTACAAATAATTGTTCTTGGTCTGGATGTTTGTCCTTGTGAAATCTATGTGTGTAAACTGCCCACGCGATACAGGAGAAAATCCTGGTGCGGAGGTTACGTGTTTTTGAAAACAATAAAACCATAAAAACAATCATTATTTGTTAAATTCATAACCTTGAGCCAGCAGGGTAAGCGGCGCATTACTACTCCTTTTTCAGATAATTAATAGAGTAAAGCGTTCATTTGCGGATGTGAATAATAATAAAATGTGAATAATAAATTCACGAGATTAACTCTCTGCTAGTTTTAAAAGCTCCTTCTTCTTTTTTTCACTTGGCTGAACTATGTGGTACTATTGCTGTCACCACTACTCCCAGTAGTGGTGACAGCGATAGTACCACTAGACACCACTATGCAACGAAAACACATCATTGTCGATAATACAACACGTGTTTTGCCTTTAGAGGCACCAATTGCGGAAATGGACTCTACGATAGCTAATCGATTCTATGATCTTAATATTTTTGATTTTCATATATTTATTCAAAAGACTTAAAAACTGCTAAGTGAATTACCAAAATTGACACTTTAATTACAGAGCACTAATTAAAACTTAAACCACACTAATAATAAAACACATTTGTACTACTAATCAATTTAGTTCGCAGTTGTATAGCTTCGAAGTATTCGCTTGTATCGCCAATTCAATACTGCCTCGATCGCGGTCTATACCGCCCTTATATAGGGCCTCAGATAGTTTCCAGAACCTTCAACCGTAGAAACACCTAGAATGTTCGAGTACATATCGGGCCCGATTGACTAGGTGTCGATAGTTCCAGAAAGTTCTTCCATGGAAATTTCTAGAAGGTTCTTGACTCTCCTAGTTCTGCTACTCGATACTAGAGGACAGAACTGGTATTAAATGTGGCGCGCAACAGTATCAAAATTCTGAAGAAGTATTAAATTTATTGTTCTCATTTATAAATATAAATAATTATAACTTGAACTTTTTTAATTTCTTACCATGTTTCCAGTTTTGAGCTATATTTTTAGCTCATCGGGAAGTTAATATTAGTTTAAAATAAATTTCCATATTTGTACCAAACAAACACAGAAGACAGAGAGGTAATAAAAACCTCATAAAGTACACCGCTTTATCCTTAAATAATAATCTGAACATGACAAAGGTTAATCTAGAGTTACTAACACAATTCAACTAATTACACAGATTGATGCACCACATGATTAATATTATTGTTAATGGGTCAAAGTAGTTATTAATTTGTTGATAATGTTTTATTATGTGATATTAATAATTCAAATGTTGTTATAATCCACCCATTCCTAAAAAAAAATTAGCCTACCGTTACCTACAAAAGTGAGACAGCATAAACTACAAAATGACTTTATACAGAATAAGTACTAGTACACACACACACACACACACACACACACACACACATATATATATATATATATATATATATATATATATATATATATGTATATATTAGATACTACAGAAACTTATGAATTGTTTATATCAAAAATTGTAATATTAAGTAATTATGAATTTAGAATTGAGAGAGTGTTCACTCGAAATCTTTTCTAGAGTCCGAAACCGCTTCCATGACGCAAACAAAATATAAAGTGAAGGGATGGTTTTTAGAAGGTAGAAAAATAAGTTAGAGGTTAGAATGTCACAGAAAAGTAGTAGTAGTAATAATAATATTTAAAACATGAGGAACATCTATAAAATTAGAATAAGAATAGTTGGGGTTGGCACGAGTTTTATTAAATGTGAACTTTTGCAGCAAGGGAAAAGGAATGATTGGAATATATATATATATATATATATATATATATATATATATATATATATATATATATATATATATATATATATACACCACTACCAGAGACTAGTGTTGAATAGTTTGCCGATTGCATGAGGTTTAATAAATTAGTTAATTTTAATTTAGTTAGGGTCCTATCACACTAGAGATGAGCCCGACGAGTATACGATAGATCCAAATAAGATAATAATTTTAGATTATTCACTTAATTATTATAATTACAGTACAAAGATCTAATAAAACATTATACGGAGTTTCAAGTCTTAGTTAAGTAAAAACAAATTTATATATCGAAGCACAAGTTACATTGTTGAAGATGACACGCAGACATGACAAGGGTGTCGGTGATGCCAACACGAGGGAAAATTATTGCGAACAGAAAATGTTTTTAATATTCGTCAAGAACAATATTTTTGATGATGAACTTCAAAAATTGCCAGACGCACCTAAAAAAGTAAAATCTTATGAATTTGCGTCACTATAATGCTGTATTAGCAGTATATCTTTAATATCTTTATATATAAAAATTACGTACCAAATTGTTTGCCCGCGATGAACTCCTAAGCTACTAAACTGATTGCAATGAAATTTTGCACACTGTGTGCAGTTTGGTCCAACTTGAGATATAGAATAGTTTTTATCCCAATAAGTGACCCTCAATTTTTTTATTGCTAATCTCAGGAGTTTTTTTAGGAAAGAAAATGGTCGTAGGAAAGGACAGAACAACGTCTACCTGGTCAACTAGTATTAATATAAATGTATATTATTTATTATGTTATTTATGTTCTATTTATGTTTTCTTATCTTATCTTAAGTTTTGGTTGATAAATAAACCATATAAAAATTTATATATTGTTGCCCGGAGTACCATAAGATGTAAAACAGACTAATATCAATAACTTAATTTACTAATTATGGAACATTAATTTTTGATATCACAATCAATTTGAAAATAAAATAAAAACGAGTAAATGATTTTAAGTTTTGACTTTGCCTAGAGTCCCCAAAGACTTTCAATTTTGTTTTCAAATAAAACGATACCCTCACTTGGATATTCTCGCGTATCATTGAGGGGGTTAAATATAAATTGCACAATTTGCTTACACGATGAAACCATGATATAACAGTGACATCATTGTTTTTTATACTACCGCACCTCTTTGTGTTCGGGTGATAATGTAAGCGTTCTCACTCGGAAATATGTAATTCTTAATTATTTTTAATTATTTTTCAATTTTTATTTCAATAAACTGTACAATCAATTCAACAACGGCTTAATCCTAAATATATTGTATTAAATAGTCTACAACAAATAACAATAATAAACCTGTATCTCAGGTGTATGTTCTAATAGATACACTAACACAATTTTTGCTCCTTATATAAAATAAGTAACAAACCAACAAATTAAGGTTTAATTTTGTTAAAAAATATATTATCATATATCATATAGTATGACAATTTTAAATATAATATGAACCGGAAACTGCAGTGGCTGTCCCGGCACTGCCGTAACATATAGATAAAAATTTCACCACAATTGTACTCAATGCAACTTATGCTCATCATTAAGTGAAACATAACGCTTAAAACTTAATATTTAATTGCGAAAAATTGAATTTCTACGTGCCGACCAAAATATGGAATTATCTCCGAGTTCGGGATGCGCTTAAATACTCATTTTCAACAGTTAATTGTGCAATTGGAATAGCTGTAATTGAAATGCAGCAATTTGCTCGAGGGCTCATTCGTATTTACCGCCTCTTTCTACAATTCTCTACTACATGTTGATTTTGTTTAAATATCCATTATGAAATGCTTTACTTGTTTCCAATTTTGTAAAGTCAAGTACTTAAAAAAATTACATCATTAAAAAATTTAGGTGACAAAGTATGATTTTTTATTTTATTATAATGGATTGTTACTTTTTTGATAAAACTGAAGTGATGAATCACGTAGTGGCGGTGTAAGAATATCCACTACCCCGTATCATCCCGTGGATGTCGTTAGAGACGACAGAGGAAAACAAACCAGGAGAGGGACAGCAGCGTCATCCTTATAAAAAGTAAAAAGAAATAATTAAAAAATCTACTGTTGCCAACCCGACCGCCAAGCGTGCAACTATAGCCAATATCCCCCTTATGAGATAATCTATGCGCGAGGCCTATGTTCAGCAATGGACTTAACGATATCTGAAGTGATAAACTGACAAAGGAACTAACAGCCCACCTGATTATAAGTGGCTGACGCAGTCCGTAGACACTTGCAGCTAGTTAGCTAATATAGATGATAAAGTATCTATATCCTTATTTGTTTGAAGTTTCAAACGAATATAAATACAGATACTTTATCACTGTCTATAACTATGATGGATAAGACGGAATGCCCCATGGTCTTTATTTAAACTGGCTCTCTACACCCTGCAGACCGGTGCATCCGCACTGCACCTTGCTATTTGGCAGAAGAAATATGTAATAGGAGAGCTTCCCAGACAGATTCCTAGACAGTATACGAGTTCTAATACCAAGTGTTATAGATTACGGGGGGAGAGGAGTATCGGTATTGCGAGGCGCCACTCTTCCTACCTTCCGCGGCCGAAACATGGTTGGTGGCGGAGCCAGAGACCAGATCTGCCGCTGGGGTCGAGAAAGCGGGTGCTACTAAGCGCTCGATTTCCCTGACCCTATGGTTTCCGCGTATCGGACTCGGGAGGATCTGTTTTTTTTATATGATAAGGGTGACAAATGAGCACAGAGTCCACCTAATGGTACATCTGTCCTCGTTTGCGAATCAAAATGCAGACGCGTTGTCACCCGTGAGGACTAAAATGGAATGCCTCATTTCCAGTAAATAGGGCCTGATACGCAGGTGGAGTTGAAAGCTGTGGAGGGGGGCCTATGTGGGGAGGGGGAGAATGGGAAAGAAAGGTCCTCCCCCGAGAAGGAGCTGCCATGGGGCGGCCGGCGCTGGTGGGGCTGCGGATGTGTACGAAAGCGTTCCCGTGGCCCTGCCAATATGAGGCAAAGGTGGGGTTGACAACAATGGAGTGAAAAACCATGGGGTTTTAGTCGGTGCGATTCCGACATAACCCATCCATGACCCCGCGAGGCGGGTATGCGTAGGCATTTCCCAGTGTAAGAAAAGGCAGATACTGCTGCATATCACAATCATCTAGTTTTCGTCTGTCTCCACTTACAACACCCACGGAATGATATGGGATATTGGATCTCTAACACCACCACTACTCGAAGAAAACAATAGGGGCCTTGCTAAAGTAACACTCAATCATGATTTCTTATATTTATGCGAAGACTTTTAACAGTGGTAGAGCCACGCGGCAGCTTTTGCTGTTGCACGGATGTGCCGGCTCGAACCGGGGTGGTACCACGACCTCACAGAATACCAGCGTGAAGTAGAGGTTTACCTCTGCATTTCGCTTGGTGAGTGCAGGTAGCCGGAGGCCCTTTTTACTGGAAATGAGGCATTCCATCCTAGTCCTCACGTTTGAAAACGCATCTGCATTTTGATCTGTAATAGAGGATAGATGTAGATATCTATGGGCTGCAGCAACCACTTACCATCAGGTGGACTGTGTGCTCGTTTGTCACCCTTATCTTATAAAATAAGACTAATTAAAAGTTACAAAATGGATTTTGTAAACGCCATTTTCCAATAGTAAGCTCCCATTGGATAATAATATGATACTCATTCTATAATACAATTAAATATTTAAATTTTAAAGAAAAAATAAGTTTCCAGTCCTTCTTGACCTTTCTTATGTAGAGATCTTCTTGAAAAAATGAAGAAGTACATTTTTGGATTAATAGGGTTCGTAATAAGCCAAAACTGAAAAAAAAATACTGCACATTAGCATTGTTGTGTGTGCAAAAATTGCTGCGTGGGTCTTTAATGTATAGAGAGCCAATTAAATTTTAGACTGGCATTCCATCCAAGTCCTCAGAGATAACAACACGCCTGTAGGCTAACGGTGGTAGAGCCACGCAGCAGTTTTTGCTGTTGCACGTATGGGCCGGCTCGAGCCGGGTTGGTACCACGACCTCACAGAATACCGGCGTGAAGTAGAAGCTCTGCTTCTGCGTTTCGTCTAATGAGTGCAGGTGGCCGGAGGCCCAATCCCCCCCCCCCCCCTCATCAATATGTTAGCGGAATTACACGATATACTACCCCAGGAGGGTACCAGTGTCCCTGGAGAATCCCTCGCTGAGCATCCACGACCATGTTATTCCAATCCTGAGCGTGGGTGCACAGGCTACCCTGCGTATTCTGGGGGGGGGGGAGGCAAAATTTCGCTCAAAACATAACTGCTTAGGGCAAACTGAGCAACAATACCAAGGCGACCCCTGCCACGCTATCCGTGAATTTCTGCAACATCAGGGGACTTCACTCTAACCTAAACGCCGTCCACTACCATCTCGAGACGGCGAAGCCGGCCTTACTCTTCCTAACCGAGACGCAGGTTTCCTCTCTGGCTGATATTTCGTATCTCTCCTACCCGGGGTACAAATTGGAGCACTCCTTTGTGCCTCGGGCTGGAGTTTGCATGTATGTCAGAGAGGACGTCTGTTCTCGACGCCTCGGCAGTCTTGAAGGTTCGGACCTGTCCATCCGTTGGCTACGCGTAGACAGCGACGACCATCTGCGCGTCTACGGGTGCCTCTATAGGTCCCATAGCGGTAATGCCGTAACAGACCGACTCATCGACCACGTCCATATGGCTACAAATTCCTTGCTACAACAGGTCCCATCCGCATAAATCGTGATCCTTGGCGATTTTAACGCCCACCATGCCGAATGGCTCGGTTCACGTTTAACCGATCATACGGGGAGATCTGTATATGACTTTGCCTTGGCATATGGTTTGACACAACTGGTTACTTCGCCTACGCGGATTCCAGATGTAGAGGATCATACACCTTCCCTGTTGGACTTCTCATCTGGACGGATATCAGGTTTCCGTTGATGCCCCTCTCGGCTCTTCGGACCACTGACTGATCCGGAGTATGGTGCCACTCACTCTCTCTTCGCGGTTGCGTTCTGCAGGTTGCCGCCGTGTTTGGCATTACAGGTCGGCGGATTGGGACGGAATGCGGTCTTTCTTTGCATCCTACCCATGGGGGCGGGTTTGCTTCTCGCCGGATGATCCCAGCGCTGTTGCTGACTCTGTCACTGATGTGGTGCTACAGGGAATGGAACTATTTATTCCATCATCTGTGGTACCCATTGGAGGCAGATCAGAGGTAGACATCAGGGAGCGCATCGACACTCCCTGATGTCTACAGTTTGTTGTTTCCAGAAGTCTGATAAAAGTAAAATTAGTTTTCTTTGATGTCAAGTATTCGTGTAAATATAAGAAATAATTACAATAGGCTGTTAGTTATAAAACTTTGCATAATATAAAATACGCGAGATCCATGACCATTTCATCTCATCATCGAATAAATAAACGATAAGTGACCGCTGGACAGGTACGAACTATTTGCCTTTTGCTGGAAATAGAAAAGGGCTCGATAAAGTAGTAAACTGCAGGTGACGTTGAAATATTGTAGAAACAGATGAAATAGATGACCTCGGCCATTGTTTACAGCACAATATTATATAGAGCTGGAGTTGGTTATGTTCATTTAAATTGCACGTTAACATTTCATTCCAAATACTTAAAGTTCTCTACGTAATGGAATTTATTCACCATTTAATTTTCTATCTTATTTTATACTAGCTGTTCTCCGCGACTTCGTCCGCGTGTAATGTAGGGTTTTAGTTATGTTGCGCGGAACCCTAATTCTTTTTTTAAAATATAAGTAGCTTAAGTTACTCCTTATAACATCAGTTATCTGTCAGTGAAAGTCCCGTCGAAATCGGTCCAGCCGGAACAAAGAGACAGACAGAACGACAGACAGACAAACATTTTAAAAATTGTGTTTTTGTTATAAGTACAGTATATACTTTCATATGCATTTAGTAAAAAGCTGGTATTTTGACATTACAAACAGACACTTTAATTTATAGCTTATAGATTATTATAGATTATAGAATAAGGATGACAAACGAGCACACAGCACAGCGGATGGTAAGTGAATGCTGTGTTCCATAGGTATTTACATATATCCTCGATTAAGTATTGAAATGAAGATGCTTTGTACCCCTGAAAAATAAGTTGAAACACCTTACTTACAGTAAAATATGTAATATGACAAAATTAATTTGCTTAAATCCAAGTGCAATATAAAAAGAAATTTATTTAAAAATAACCTTAATCACAAACGATGGATGCGTTTATTGCGTTATTATCAGATACTACTTAAACCAACTTTCAAAAGTTAACTATAATGAGATAACTATAAAAGACGATCTAAGGCAAAGTATAGCCGCCATTCAGAGGGGAAACGCAGCCAGCGTTCTTGGCACGATACCGCGGGAAGTAGGACTAAATGGCAATTATGTTTCTAGTTTTAGTTTTTTTTATTATATATTTTTAAATTATAATATATGTATGGTAGAGCCACACTGCAGCTGTATTATGGTTATAGCACGAATGATTCGGCTATACCAGGGAAGAACTACGCTTTCATAGAATATCAGCGAAAAATAGTAGCTTTTTACTGGAAACGAGGCATTCGATCTAAATCCTCAAGAGTGACAACGCTGCATTATGATACGCAATCGAGGATAGATGTAGATGTCCATGGGCCACAGAATCCACTTATCATAAGGTGGACTATGTGTTGCTTGTCGTCATTATACTATAAAAAGGGAAGACCCCGTTCAACAATGAACTGTGACGCGATGATGAGAAAGAACCATCCGAGCTAAATGTTTTTTTTTTGTCATTTTTATAAACTTATATTTTAAAAGTATGATTTTCATTAATAAAACTAAAGTTACTCGTAAAGCCTAAGTATATGGCGATCCTCGCCTGCACCAATGAAATTGTTATTTGAAGTTTTAAGTGTTGATTTACCACGTATTCGACGGTAAAGGAAAACTCGCACTGCTGGGCACCTATTTCTTCTCATATCCCGAACTGTGCTGTTCGCGTACTGTGAATTTCACATCGAGCGCTTAGCTCCTGACAGCTCCCCTGATAGTATAGAATAGAATAGAATAGAATATTTTTTTATTCAATATCGATTATTACATAATTCTTATTGAAAGTCATTTTTTATTTACCACTGGTTCGGAAAATACCTCTGTCCTGGGAAGAACCAGCAAGAAACCCAGCGGGACTTTTTTTTTCAAACATATTTCACTTAACAATAATTTCATTTATACAATTTTTAAATGATTTTTAATAGAACCGGCATGGTGGCGATCACCTTATTCCCAGGGGTTATTTTCATTCATGTATTCCTTGATATTATAATAACCCTTTTTGTACAGTTTTTCTTTAATAAAACTTTTAAACTTGTTTATCGATAAACTTTGAATATGTTCTAGGATTTTGTTGTAAAAGCGTATACATTGCCCCATAAATGAATTACTGATTCTGTGGAGTCTAGTAACTGGTATTACAAGCTTATGTTTGTTCCTAGCGTTTAAAGTATGCACATCCTTATTCTTATTAAAGCTATTTATGTTTTTATGTACATACATTAGATTTTCATAAATATATTGCGATGCCAAAGTTAATATGTTTATTTCTTTAAATTTTTATCTGAGGGACTCTTTACAATTTAGGTTATAAATCGCCCGAACAGCTCTTTTTTGCAAAACAAATATAGCATCAATATCAGTCGCATTACCCCATAGCAAAATTCCATAAGACATTACGCTATGAAAGTAACTAAAATACACTAATCTAGCTGTCTCAACATCTGTGAGACTTCTAATCTTTCTTACAGCATATGCTGCAGAACTAAGTCTGCTTGCTAATTTAGATATATGGGGGCCCCATTGAAGTTTCGTGTCAATAGTAATACCGAGAAAAACAGTGGTATCCACAAGACTCAACTCCTCCCCATTTAATAGCATATTGGTACTCGAATGTTTTACATTAGGTTATTTAAATTAAGGATGAAGGTTCTAATTTTAGTTTTATATTTCGCTATTGGATTTCCTTACATAAAATTTAATGCTTAATTTAGCAGCCTTTTAAAAAAGAGAAGATACTGAGTTTAACAGTATTGTATATAGCTTAGTCCAAACAAAAGTGTCAAATAATTAAACTTTAAAAACCGACTCAAAAAATTTAATTAGAGTAAAATTATTTTCGCATAAAAGTAATAAAAACTGACTTCAAAAACAAAAATAAAAAAATAAAATTCTGTAAAAATAATTACTATATTAATTTAGTTTTCTTGTACTCGGTTTTCACTTTTTTTAAAGTTTAATCATATGGATTAAATACACTTGCGACAATTTGGTTAATGTTTTTTTCTTAATGAAAAGCGTTATATTGTATCGTAAAATATTTAAAACAATCTTTACCTCGTTTTTCTTTCTTTAAAGATTTTCTTTTACCTTCAGTCGACGTTAATTTGTTCCGTAAAGCTTACTGTAAGTTGATCGCAATCTCTTTCGCAACCTGTTCTCGAGAGTATTCGTACATTGAAAGTGCGGCTATTTATATTGGAGCGACATTTTCCAGCATATTGCTGCAAAATGTTTTAATTTTGCTTTAAAATAATGATATAAGAATAAGGCACTTGAACGTTTTGTCACTATGGCACTAGATACACAATTGAGAAGTTTTACTTTTGCAGATTTAAAATGAACAATTCAATACTGCAATCTCAGTGTCACTATTACAGTATGTTTAATGTCTCAATTGTTACAATAAAACTTCACCTACTATTTTACTTTGCGTTCTTTCCAAGGCACGGGTGTGAAATACTGTCAACTTTCTGAATCCGAGCTGCTACTGAGACAAAAAAAAACAAATAATTGAATTAGGCCCGACCCGGAATTTGATCCCGGGCCCTCTTGATCAGCAATCGCGTTTAAAGCCACTGACCAACGAGGCACTTTTGAAAGTATAATTAGTAGAAAGAACTTGCTAGCGAAAGTTAAGTCCTTTCCTTAAAGAACTTGCTTGTTTTATTTGGAAAACTCACAAACTTAAGGGTGAAGACGATTATCGTTCTTCATCGAATGCGCCATGGCTTCACTCTAAGTCGTAAATCAAGTAAAAGTTTTTTTCGCATTTCTTTGACATTAACGGGAAATCGACTGAACGATGTTCGCTTTTGGATATATTTTATGAACTTTTGTGACGTATTGAATAACTTCTTCAGGATCTGGGGGACGCTTTAAATTATATATATTTTACGTGGTAGAAACACGCTGCTATATATTATTTCATATTTAATTACCATAACTCAAAATGTCGTTGTCAACGATAAAGGTTTCTCCGGGTCACTAGTATCAATGAGCGTTTCCCAGGGCTCGATTCTTGGCCCATTTCTGTTCTTAGTCTATATTAGTGACTTACCTAATCTTGTAGGGGCAATCACGATATAGTATTATTTGCAGATTATACATCTGTAATTCTCAAACTCAAATGAAAATCAATTAATTATGACGATGTAAATAATGCTCTATCGAAATTAGAACATTGGGTTAACGCCAACAATTTGCTATTAAGTGTCAATAAGAAAAAATGTATTAAGTGTACAATACCTAATGTTATACATTCAGATACCAATGTGCTCTTAAATGAGGAAGAAATTAGTCTTGTACATACCAGTTTCTCTTTGTATTATTATTGATGCGAAGCTTCAATGGAACCCTAAATATCTATACATATATCAGAGAGATTAGTTCTGCAGCATATGCTAAAGATTAGAAGTGTTACCATTGTCGAGACAGCTAGATTAGTTTATTTTAGTTAATTTTTTAACGTGATGTCTTATAGAATTTTGCTATGGAGTAACGCGACTGACATCGAAACCATATTTTTTTGCAAAACAGAGCAGTACGGGCGATTTATAACTTAAATTGTAATGAGCCCCTTAGAGAAAACTATAAAGAACAAGACAGACACTCAGACAACCGATTCTTTAATAAGTAATCAACCATAATTATACGACAACGACAATTATCCGATTACGTGATAATAACCATCTACCTACCCAACGCATCTCTCTAGCAAACTCCCGCTTGCGCAACCTACAGGCGTGGCATTCGCAACTACCCGCCAACAAACAAAGAAAGCAAGCAACAAAGCAACAAAAGAAAATAATTTTATTTTTACGTATTACGGCCGGGCGTGATTGTAGACACAAAATTAAACCAATCAAACTAACGCTCCCTGCCACCAAAATTGTTTAATTTTTATCAAGTACCACGGTAGCGCTCGTCCGGGAATCGAACCCGGAACCACGCTCTGCTATCACTATGTTACGGCCTACAGCTGCTCATGCGAATGTCGTCTTGGCTGGGGCCCATAGCACCTTCCTCGATGGGCAGACGCAGGTCGGGCCTTCATATGGCCACGTGGAATGTCATATCACAATAAACTATATGGGAGAAAACTAGAAACCAATAATACTTACCGGTAGCCGAAGCTAACTTCGCTCCAAGGCTTGGGCAGGCCGTGAGTGTGTGTAATGGTGTTTGGTGAACAGTGTACATTGAGGTGTGAATGTGTGAGGCCTGGGCAAGCATAGGCGACCAGCAGCGGCCGATTTCCAGGCTGCGCCAAAATGCTGCAACGCTCCAGACTGCTCCATCGCCGGACCACTTCTTTCTTCACTGTCACTATTCAGTCTCTTAGCTACATTGTACATTTAACTAACTTCAATTTGCCTAATTCCACACTCATTGCAGAGTCGAACACGTGATACCCGACACGGCAAGGACAGTAGCACAAAATTTGATATTGAATGTCCCGGATTCATTTATCACAAATTATAAATTCGACACCAGAATAACACGTCACGCAAGATTCTATTTGATTGATTGATTGATTTCTAACAGTGGTAGAGTCACGCGGCAGCTTTTGCTGCCGCACGGATGGGCCGGCTCGAACCGGGGTGGTACCACGACCTCACAGAAAACCAGCGTGAAGTAGAGGTTTACCTCTGCGTTTCGCTTGGTGAGTGCAGGTGGCCGGAGGCCCTTTTTACTGGAAATGAGGCATTCCATCTTAGTCCTCACGGGTGACAACGCATCTACATTTTGAATTGTAATAGAGGATAGATGTAGATGTCTATGGGCTGCAGCAACCACTTACCATCAGGTGGACTGTGTGCTCGTTTGTCACCCTTATCCTATATAAAAAAAAAATTCAAAATACGCCTCGTTGACACGCAAATTAATCTAACTAGGCAACCCAAACACAAAAGGCACTACCCGCGACGACACCATTATAACGATATCCTGACAATTAATCGGGAGAAGCTCTCAAACAAGGAATGCGCGGCTTAATCCTAGATCGTATATCTCCTCGACGCGCGTACACTATTCCGTACTCGCGGACGAGTTAACTATCGCACAATTCACATATCTACGTGACGGAAAAACACGCACTTCATCTAGCTATCACTATATAATATGCACAATTACTTTCAAAGAAGTTACTTAAACCGTAAAACCCCATAAAGGCCTCTTGTACTGGAACTTAAGCTCTAGACCACAAAATCCGAGGCGGTTTTCACGGAACCCAATTACGTAGCGAAGCCACGCGCCCAAAATTCAAATTCTAGACCCTAATCAAACAAAAACCGGTCTCGTGCGAACTGCAGCGCTAACCGAAACACTCGGCTTAACCGGGTCGCTGCTAGCAAGCCACTCTACTCGCCCACGAGCGACACACGCTGGGAAGCTACCTACCGCTCCCACCCCCCGTGACCCGCGTGACAACTCGTGCCATAGGGCGACTCACGAAATCGAACGTGATTGGATGACGTTCAACATGAACAAATTTAGGCGTCTTAATAAAATATTTTTAGCATACATAGTTTGCACCCTTCTTTCAAAACCTCAAGGATAACCCGGCTCTAATCGAGGTACCCTTGAGATGAGAGGCCGCCAAAGTATCTATAAGAGTAGCATCCCATTTTAACCGGAGACCCCTCTTACTGGAAAAGAGACATTCCATCTTAGGCATCACGGGTGACAACGCATCTGCATTTTGATACGCAAACGAGGATAGATGTAGATGTATATACCGCTTACCATCAGGTGGACTGTGTGCTCGTTTGTCACCCTATCCTATAAAAAATTCCACACAAGGGCTTTAACCACTCTCCCAAGGGGCCAATGCCAATGTCTCCTGCCATCGTCTCTAAATATTCAATAACAATAACATTTATAAATGCAAGAGCCCTTCAGTCGTCCGTTCATGATATCGTTCAATATTTTTAAATGCTTATTCACTCACCCCGTCACAAGGCTTGTCATTGTGATTGGTGTCATTGTGTACTTCGCAGGTTTTAAATATTATAATAGTGTCCTCCAGACTGCATTTTGGTCACGGCGGCCAGGTTCAACGGAGACTAACCTTCTGCGCAGCATGAGACCTTCTAAAAACCTCAATAGACCATTCTTTTGGCCTAAATGCAGTCGCGTTCACGACTACTAGACCAATATGACAGGCTAATATTAAATTCATATTAAATACAACAATTCAGCAAGGATCCCAGAGCTTGCAAAACATAACCTTGTTCGTAGTATAGTCATACTACAGCGTATTATCGCTGAAAAACGAACATTATGTCGTCTCGATCGGAGAAGGATCATGTTCTCACATAATACCATTGTGTTGTAGTGACATAATGCTTATGTGTCTCATATTGTGAGTGGCTAGAACCGAAGACCTTTTTTACCGGTAGGGCATTCCATCTTAGCGCTCAGGAGTGACAAGGCATCTGCGTTTTGATTCTTAATCGGCAATAGATGTAGATGTCTATAGGCCACAGTATTCATTTACCACCACAGGTACACTGTGTGCGCACTTGCCTCTCCGACAGCTTTCTCCATAAGGGGGATTTTTACCATAGTGGACATACTTAATATGCGGTTTTTTTAAAATACGAGTTGTTATCAGGAAAATGCAGCTGCCATCTTCTGTTTCCTTCAATGCCATCTTACAATAACCACGGGATACGGTTACACGGTTACATGTCCCGTTGCAATTTGTATTACTGACTGTTTAATACATATATTCATAAACACTTACGCCTGTCACCCAGAGGGATAGAAACAGACTACTGACTTCAATTTGGCGCATTTTGGCACACATCTCTCGCCTTCTCCACATCCATATACCTACGCATACATACTCGTCGGTTAAGCGTACTTTTAATTTGACCCATTTTCAATATATCGCCCAGGCATCTCTTCCCGACTCTGCCGTTCACTTCTTCAACTAAAGGTTGTTTTATCACTCTTTCCTCATTCATTCTTTCTACAAGACCAAACCACAACAGCTTTCCTTTCCTAATTCTGGTCACAGATCTCACAGATGTGTTGTCCATTCAACCAGTTTTCACTGGAGGGTAGTTCCACTGTATACTTTTTATTAAAAGTGTATAGTGGACGTATGATATCTTTGATCATACATAAGACCGGTGTTTCCTTAATTGAGTCGAGTCAAATGAGTTCAGTGTTTTCCATACCATATAATACATTTAGTTGTTAATTGAATACTAACAGATTTACGAAATTTACAATCAATCAAAATGTAATTCGGAAATACGCAGCAAATATAGAAAAATAATTTAAGTAACAAGACGAAATAAAACAGTCGCTAATTATCCTAATGGTATAATTTGTAGAGCTGATTGACAACTGGAGCAGAAATATTGGGAAGTGTCTTGTGGAGGGTCGCGGTGGGGTCCTTTTGTAAAGTTTATGAGTTATTGTTGCTATGACAATGATGTAAGTCATGTCCGAAGTGAGTCATTTTATCTTTTGTATTATTAGTGACGCGTTTCTTGAGCCATTTAATTGATTGCGTTGGGTTACTTGGTTCTTTCATCTTTCTTTTGGTGCTACAGTTCCTGCTAAAGTGTTTGTTCAGAAGGGTTGATGGTTATCCGAGTATATAACTAGAGTAAAAATTCTATCCAAATACAGAGAGGTGTAAGACAGGGTGACGTTATACTGTTGCTTAGTTGGTGACGATATGCTGTTTTGGAAGGTGATATCGAGCTACGTGACTGGAAGGGATACGGGTATCAATAACAATGGCAACTAAATAATCCAGCTTCAATTTGCCGATGATATAATCATTATGAGAGAATCGCTGGAGGACTTCAACACTATTTTCTCTATATGTCTTAAAATGTACAAAACAAAGGTTATGTTTGACTTAGGTATTTAGCTATTCATAGAATCAGAGTTATTAAAAACCACAGTTTTTGTTATTTTACCTTATTTGAATGAAAGTTACTAATGACTACAATTCCAGAAAGGCTTTAGGAGAGATCTATGTCAAATGGTCGGTTGTTATGTACTCTCTCTATTGATCTAATAGTATGAATGTTTAACTAAAAACAATATCATTACATCGGTCTCTTACGTCATGATTAGTAACAGCCGAAGATCTAACTTATTGTAGTAGAGCTATGTTGCAGCTATACTTTTTTATTTGAACCTCACATCAGTTCATGATCAACAGGCGGACTAAATGCTAAAAGAATTTTTTCAAGTCAACCAGAACCAAGTCTCTAAGGGTATTGATCCGGAAAAATCGCCAGTGGTAAACTATTCCACAGAGAGATCGTACGCGTAAGAAAACTCCTAGTGAAACGTAGATTGGTAGACCACCAAGCATCCAGATGGTGTGGATGGTATCGGGTAGTATAATGAGTGTAGAGAAGCGGAGACCCTTTTTACTAGAGACGAGGCATTGCATCTTAGTCCTCAGGGGTGACAACGTATCTGCATTTTGATTCTTAATCGAGGATAGATTAAGATGTCTATGGGCCACAGCATACACCTCGTATCAGGTGGGCTGTTTGCTCGCTTGTCACTCTAATTCTATAAAAAGCTACTAATACAAGTCAGTAGGTCTCTTTTTCTGAACTACCTTGTTAGTCTTAGTCCTAGTCTCTCTCTCTCTCCCTCTCTCTCTCTCTCTCTCTCTCTCTCTCTTAGTTACATGAAGCAACTTTATCCATGATGCTGTGTTAGAGTTTGTCATACATTATCTACAGATGTATATGCGCTGCAGTAGCTACATATCATCGACTGGAGTGTTAGCGATTTTGTCACTTCAATATAAACATATTAATAAAATTGTGTCTGTCAATAATATCCAAATAACTGGCTTCTATTCATCTCAGGGGGTTATTGGCTTGCTATATATAATACTTTTGTCTGTCTGTCTGTCCGGGCTAATAATTTTCGGAATGGCTGAATCGATTGTGATAAAACTTTGTGAAAACATAGAGAGCTATCCGAGGAATGATCCAGGTTATATGTTTTATTTGAAAACATACAGGACATGTCGTTTCTACCAAATAGATTAGAAAATATGATTTTGATATCTCATAAACCATAAAAATAAACAAAGAATTAAGAAAAGTTTAACTATTAAAAAAGTTTAAAACAAAACTTTTATTGCTTAAGCGGGTTAGCACCTGCAGTTTTCTAATTTTAGTCATTACTAGGCAGACACTGCTGCTAATTTCCTGATTTGTTTCCCTCTGTCGCCTCTTACGACACACAAGGGCTGATATGGGGTAGTGCATATGAAGGCTTCGTGGCGCAGTGGCTTAGCAATGAGTTGCTGCGCTGGAGGCCGCGGGTTTGAATCCCGCACGGAACATGTATTTGTATGTCCTACAAATAATTGTTCCGGGTCTGGATGTTTGTCCTTGTGCAATTTGTTTTTGTAAACTGCCTCCACGATACAGGAGAAAATCCTAGTGTGGAGGTAACGTTTTAAAAAAAAATGTTATACTTATACATTATAACGTACTGCCACTGCACGATACCATAGTATAAAGACAGGGAAGTACGTTATCTTGATACAAACGCACTGCGCGCGGCTTGTATGTGTGCGCCATAGTATCTATCAGGCGCCGCACGCACATTTAAACACAATCTCGAAATGTTTCTCATTGCGCCAATCGGGACTAACACCGCACGAGGTTCGCGCGTCACGGCTTTTAGCACCGCTAAATGAATGAAAAATGTGAGATAATCGCAGGAGAATGTATTGCTGTGTGTTTGGGTGTCTTAATAATTCATCGATTCCAGAATTGTCTCTGTTCAGATTACCTATTGAACAGGAGAGGTAAGCGAGTCACTTATTATAGCATATAATTTTTACTTGACGAAGAGATACCTACTTACATATTTTTATTGTATTAGTTGTCTA